>NQII01000276.1:594709-627370 GCA_002778355.1 Clitarchus hookeri | reverse complement strand
CCGGGACGGTTAATTTTTTTTCTTTTCCGGACATTTGAATTTTTCAAACTAGCGTGTTGATGCACGCGAGGTCGTGGCACAGGTTATTTGCAAGTTATTAACGCGCCGGTTGCAAAATGTTACAGCGAGAAAAGTCTTCTCAGAATGTATGTATGCTACAGGCATTCTGAGTGCTGGAAAATTAAATTTAGCCAGAGAACAAGTTTCAAAGGCCGTTGACGTCAAGTTTAATAATTGAAAAATTAATTAACAACACGGTCTTCTTTTCCGTTACGAGAATTAATTTGTGAAGAGATTTGAGCATTGGGTAAATATATCCCTAGAGTGGACTTCCCAGGTTAAATTTTCTGACAACTCCAGCAGGTAAGAATCTGTAGTTCGTCGGTTGAACACCACGTAGCGCTAGTCCATTTTCGTGGCGGCTGCTTGGGCAAGTCGGCAGCGTTGTCACTGTGACATCTACCCTTTCTCTCACTCATACTCCATCTCTGTCACTCCCAGACCCAACTCCGCAACAGTAGAGCGTGTTCTGAATGTCTGCTATACCCATGAAACTGGGACAGAAAAATTGGCGGACGACCGAATAANGCAACAGTAGAGCGTGTTCTGAATGTCTGCTATACCCATGAAACTGGGACAGAAAAATTGGCGGACGACCGAATAATAGCTCAAGCCGTTTATGTCCGTTTACGAAAAGATTACGGGTTACGTAAAACTTATGTAAGTTCAAAATTAAATTTAATGTACGCAGAAGTAACGGGAGACGTTGCCAATTACTCACACAATCATAATAAAATAGCAAAGACAATTTTATAAAATACGCGATAACTCTGGGTTTATGCGTTATCACACGAATGTCCTGTAAAGTGTGTGTAGTTGAGTGGGTTGGTGTGTAGGTCTGCACCACATAATTTTAGACTTTAGAGTTCAAATCTCCGTCGNGCAACAGTAGAGCGTGTTCTGAATGTCTGCTATACCCATGAAACTGGGACAGAAAAATTGGCGGACGACCGAATAACTAGCTCAAGCCGTTTATGTCCGTTTACGAAAAGATTACGGGTTACGTAAAACTTATGTAAGTTCAAAATTAAATTTAATGTACGCAGAAGTAACGGGAGACGTTGCCAATTACTCACACAATCATTATAAAATAGCAAAGACAATTTTATAAAATACGCGATAACTCTGGGTTTATGCGTTATCACACGAATGTCCTGTAAGGTGTGTGTAGTTGAGTGGGTTGGTGTGTAGGTCTGCACCACATAATTTTAGACTTTAGAGTTCAAATCTCCGTCGGGTAACGAATTTTACTTATGTGATACATTATTGCTGTTTATAACTTATATTATAGTTAGAAGACGTTTATTTCCAGAATTCCTTTGTCTAAAAGCAATGATACGCAACTAACACCACAGTGCAATATACTATCTGCGGTGGTTTGCTAATCAAATCGATTGGTTTCTAAAGTAGATAATTTGAGATGTATAACATGAGTAAAGTTAACAGGCGCACACGAAATTCTTAAGGTTAATATTGTGATAGTTTTGCCATATTTTGGCCTTCTGATCGTAAAAGCTTGTTTAATTACGGAAAGCTCAAGATTGATCATTATGCTCATTAAAGATACACATTTAAATATAGGGGCGTAGTTGGGATGGAGGGTGATATCGGGACATATCCCCCCCACCAAAATAAAAATAAAATATTCAAAATAAAATTTGAAAACAAAATGACAACTTTTATTTTATTTTAATATAAGAAATGTGTGTTAACCCTTGAACATCAAGGATGTTTATAGCGTTTTGTGGTTCCATATCTGTATATTAGCCAATTGATTANAACAACTTTCGTATTTTGTCCAAAAATATAAATATAAAATCTCCCCCCCCCCTCCACCGGCTTAAAAAAAGTACATTCCTGGCTACGCCGCTGTTTAAATAATTTTCCAATATTTTAATGAGTGGCGTAAATGTCCGTCGTACGTACCTACATGTAAATACAGTTTATGTTTTTCCATACATAAGCAGTGCCGTTATTCGTATTATTTTCCATGCATTAATAGTACTCGTAATTATAAACCTAAATAAATTTAGTCATCAGGGGAAAGAAACAATCTTCGTACTTTTTGGATGCACTACAAAGCGCCTACATATAACATTTGATTGCATTTGTACCACTGCCCCCCCCCCCTCCACCCTGTGCGAGTTATTTGGCCTGCCATCTTACAATTTTCTGTTAGCACTTTAAGTGATGTGTGGGTATGAACTGATGAGTTATTTCTTCCCTTCTGCTATAGAAACTTTTATGCCCTCTGTTGTGCTCATGAGTATAATAGAAAGTAGCAGAAATTGGGAATCGTGTAGTGCCGGCTTAAACAACTCACGCCTCTCGCTGAATTTAGACACCGGAAACTTCTTAAACCCTTCTTAGATATGGGAAGAAAAATTGTTTTGAAAATATTACACACTACATACTACTAGTATCTTACTAAAATATTAAAATTAACACTGTTAAGTGGTAAGGGAATGCTAGTAAAGAGTAGAAAGTACCCACGATAAATAAATCGAAACTAAATTTCCTGTATTAATTAACACTTATGAAGATGATCTTATATATTATAAAACATACTTCGTTCGTAAAGTATAATCGTGCAAACAAAATGAGTTGTCGTTAACAAAAAAAGTATTTATCATTCAACAAAATGNAGTATCTTACTAAAATATTAAAATTAACACTGTTAAGTGGTAAGGGAATGCTAGTAAAGAGTAGAAAGTACCCACGAAAAATAAATCGAAACTAAATTTCCTGTATTAATTAACACTTATGAAGATGATCTTATATATTATAAAACATACTTCGTTCGTAAAGTATAATCGTGCAAACAAAATGAGTTGTCGTTAACAAAAAAAGTATTTATCATTCAACAAAATATGGGGCACACAGAAGATAACTACTTTTAGGAAAATTAAATTATAGTTATGTAAATATGCCACACAATTAACACACAATGATGCCCTACTGTAACAAATAATTCCAAGTTTTGCCTAGTAGTCGTAAATTGTTTTCATTTGCCATTTGTAGGCTAGGAGACGACAAACATTCCAGAATACACGAAAAAAGTTTGACAGAGTCAAGATATTTAATTTGTGTTCTTCTTGGTAACAACTGTACGATATTAACCGAGAAATTAATTGATTCAACTGCGTTTAAACACACCTGCACACCTTAATGTAGTGTAACCTCCGACGACTGAAGTAAAGCTGGGTTTAAAACAGAAATATTTAAGCGTTAAATTATGCGTTAAGACGTGTGCAGAAGAATCCGAATTGTGTTCCCTTATGTATTGGTACCCAATGGAACTTAGCAGGTCGTGTGCGTTAGTGGGATTTCCTTAAGTGTTGAAAGAAATAGTTATATTTAATATCATAAGTAAAATTTTTGAGGCTACGACCAATCAGAACACAGCAGTCGGCGTTGTTGACGGGAAACTGTTATTTTCAGTAATGTAAGTATAAAAAAATATTAAAAAGGCGTACGTGTCCACATGTTGGCGATTATATTTGTTCACAAAAATAAGCTTCTCTGATAGAAAATGTCGGCTTTGAAGTACGATCTGCTTCAATATGGTTGGGAGGAACAAAAGCAAACATGACAGGCTTGCCGCCTGTTTCAGTTTGTTGCAGTTAAGAATTAATACATTATTGGAAAACTGTAAATACAGAAGACATGTTTCGATATGACAGAAAAGAGCTTATGCATACTTCTTAAAGCATATTCTTTTGTTGTAAACCCAGCTTAACTATTAGCGAATGACACCGAGTCATTGCATTCAACCGATTTGTAGTGTAGAAATAGTTATATTTTGTAATGCATCGTTGTACTACGAAATAGAATTTTGCAACTCTCTTTGTTATGCATAGTTTTCATGCGTTCGTTAGTGTTATCATTACTGATAATAACTTCAGTGTCAACGTTTTTCGCACTGTTATTAGTTCGATGTTTTAGTGCTCTGTGTTACGCTCGTGTAACTGTATACACACATACCTACCAGCTTTCTAGATAATTACCACTAATGCACACCATTATTTTAAACATGGATCCTACAGAGACGACAATCGTATTGTCGCTTTAAAAACAAAAACTTGTGCTAGGGTTGCGCCTTATTCGTGATCATCGATGTCCTATTCCCGCCGTGTGCGTACGGTTTTCTGCTTTGCGTCCTTTGCACGAAATTACTTCAGCTGTATGAACTTAAGTACTTATTAGTTTCAATGTTTTTACTTATCGTTCTGATCACGCTAAAAGAAACCTTGGTCAGTGAGATGCGCACTCGTACAGCGTTCGCGTTCGTCTAAGTACGTAAATGTTGTACATGTCTCGGGAAGTGACGTACGCAAGTACACAGCGAAACGAATGTTGCTCTTTTGAAAAGCGATTTATAGTTCACGATTGTTATTGCTAATATTTATTTTTTCTAATGAGTGGTATGGAAGCATTAACTTTCTAAAAAGGCCACTGAGAGAAGTTCTTAAAAATGTACACAACCTTTAATAATCTAGAATAGCGAAGATAACAATAAACAGTTTTCTTCATGATTTGTTATAAACCTGTCGTGACATTGAATAAATAATATGCAGGGCAGTGAGAAAATTACCGAGTTTTTACAAGGCATGGCATGGATGAGTGTAAAAGTTATATCAAAATTTGCTAATAAATTTCTATTCATTTCATTACTAGTGTTAAAATAAAATTTGTCTCGAGTTTTTGCAAGTTTTAATAATAAATTATAGATAACTGCGTTTACTGCGTCAAATCATTTCTTGAAAAAATGTCTGCAGCACCTAATGGGTTGATAATTTTACATTTATGCTCCTACGTTCCAACAAAGATTCAGTTTTTGTTTTCCGTCAAAATGCTTTTTCGCAATATTATCAGCTGGCTAGTTGCTGTAACGGATGCAAATAAGTATGCCTGTCGAAATGTGTCAAGTATCGAGCCGAGTGGAGTTTGCTTATATACGCACCCGCATTCCTAGTTTCCGACACAGCCGTAATTACACTTGAATCGACACATCTAAAGTACTGATTATTTGTACGAACAGTCACCTTTTTAGTAGATCCCACCCCCAAACTGTAAACACTCAGTCCAATTATAGACCTTCGTGCGTCTAACATACATTTCTCGACTAGTGAACACGCATTTTCTGTCAATTTACTTTCACATAAGAACGTAATGACATCATTCACGATTTATATCAATTATCAAATCGGTAATTGCATGTGCTAACAACATCCATTTGTTATATTATATTGAAACTATAATAAAATATTGAATTAGAATTAAAACAATATAACTGGCATTATTCAGTTATATTGCCTATGTACTATCCATTGGAATGACCGTCATATATTTTCGATAATTCATTTCCACAGAGGTAAATAAAAGCAAATACTAGTTGACATAGTTGCAAATTTCAGAAAATACACAATTCTTATCTAATGCCAAAATTGTTAAAATTGCTAAATACTTAATTTACTAATTTTTATTCTGTCTTGCTGCCCGAAGAGAAAGAAAATTTATTAATAATAGACGACAGTGTAGGCTTCCAGTAATGACAAGAATAACATCTCTGTGCTTATAACATGTTTATATATACAACAGTGAAATCATACTGCCTCAATTTACTTAACTGCGTCATTTCATGAGCCTGTGAAGTTAATCATGAAGAATATTAATTAGTTCAAAAACATTATATACACCAACATTCAGTGACATTATAAGATAAGTTATCGAGGTACGCAAGCTTTGGACCGTACGAAAAAAAAAAAATCCGGACTGTCTTGCTGGAGGTATAGTTGATGTTGAGAAGTCTGAACAAATTAGGTTTTTGCAAACACGCTGGGGCACTTTTCAATGGTTTTGACACAGTACAGGAAACCAAGGATCGCTACTTTAACTACTGACGTAGTTTGTACACATTAATTAAGGTGGTTTAAGCAATTTGGCGTAAAACTTATATTTACAACCACAAATATATATTATATTTTCATACACAAATGAAAGCACACTACTGATTACAGTTTCATACACACATTTGTGTCCAGTA
The DNA here is from genome assembly GCA_002778355.1 of Clitarchus hookeri. Classification (NCBI taxonomy): domain Eukaryota; kingdom Metazoa; phylum Arthropoda; class Insecta; order Phasmatodea; family Phasmatidae; genus Clitarchus; species Clitarchus hookeri. Next base: position 621,264 of record NQII01000276.1, on the reverse strand, counting down.
TACTGTTTTATAGGTGTTGTAGTTTTTGTAATTGCTGAGCATTTTAATGAGATTTACACTGAAGTAACCTTTTCTTAGTTCTACGTTTTTATTTCAACTGTCTGGGTTGCCATTTTGCTTCATAGATAAATATTGTTTTTATTACTAAACGCGAAATAAATAACTTGTTGTCGCGACAGTATTTAAGGAACCAGTTGACAAAGTTTCTGTTTGTGACTAGCAACAAACGTTCCTCTAGTTTTCGGGAAAGGCCTTTTTTGTGGCAAATATGGGGATAAAAACGTTCAAACTCACCCAGCAGACAATGTATCACTCGCCACAAGCTAATCGAGGCTGGAGTCAAAACACATTCATTGGCTTTTTTGCAATAATTTTTCAATAACAATAATGGTGTTTCGTTTCTTACAGAGTAACGGTTTTCGCCAAAGAATAATTCTTTACGTTTTCCATAGTGAAACCTTTTCAAGCAATGTTTTACCTTATAACCTGAAAAATAATACGTTGCGTGTTCTTCAAGCGAAGTAGTGACGTTCGTTGTGGTGCTGCTTGTACACGAGTCATTGGTGACGTTTGGAAAACAAGTGTTCACTTCTTCTAAAGGTGTGTGGTCGTCCATGTCAGAAAATTTCGTACTATTATATCCAAACAACTTATAATTGCATTTTGTTTCTAACGAAACGTTTTCGTACACATGAGCGTGCATCAGTACATTTTCATCCACATTAGGTTCGCAGTTAGAAGTTTGTAGTTGTGACCTTAGCATCACAGATATTATATGCTGCAAATTTCGGCGGAATTCTTGAGTAGAAGGGTTCCTGTTGTAACCAGATCTCAACCGAATTACTGAAAACAAGTTTTCCATCGGATCTTGCTGAAATCTTGATGTAAGTAGAAAATTCACACCTTCTGTTTTTAAGTCACCCCATAAATTATGGGTTGCTGTGTTTGTCTGTTGAAAATTTAGAAATGTCGCTGGTAATTTCGTTTGGCTTCGTATTCTCCATTTGAAAATCTTGCTTCTAGCTGCAACTAAATTTTCTTCAACGTGGACGTTTTGGCACTCCAACGTCTTCTATTTGGTTTTTTATCATTTGCTGTCACACTATTTAAGTTATCAAACAAATCTTTGACTTTAAGAACATGTTCAGCGTAGACAATTCTAAAGCATATTTTCCATTTTATGCTTGAAAAGCTGTCATGAGGCCCGCACACTGAACGACTAAACCCCTGAGTAGCTAACTTGACGCTCATTTTGTCAAATGGTCCAGGATGAATATGCTTGGCACTGATCTTTGTAATAACTCTTACAATTCCAGTAGAAGAGTCATTAATTAAAAGATCTTCGATCAGCTTCCAAGAAACTGTTTCTTCTTCAACGATAAAATCATTGTGTTCTAAATTATTTCTTACGCTTTTAATCAAATGAGGCACATCAAAAAAAATTACAAATATATTAATTATTGGGCATATAGTAAGGTCTGTCTCTAGTTATTGCTAATATCTCAAAAACCTTTTGATTTGTGGAGTTCTGATGACAGACAACTGCTCTGATATTTAGCCCGCTTTCAAACAGCGTGGTAACTACCATATCTAGAAGCAGAAACAAGCTGTTATACTTCACAGGCACAGAGGCCAAAAAATAAGCAACAGTGATTTTCCATGAATATGTTAGGCCTGTTACTAAAAAGACAAGTGCTTGAATCGACATTTCCTCGTTTCGTCCTAACCAGCCAAGATCCTGCATCCATCATGCAGATAGTTTTTCATGTCATAAGAAAGCCACTCTTTTATTGGCATTTCTTCGAAAATAAGAACACAGTTTTTCTCGTGGTTGTTCATTGTTTTGACTTTGCACCGAAGTTCGGATTTTAATCCTTCTGGTATTCCTGGCTGCAAGTTTACAACACCAACCCATTTCCTTACAGTTATTTTCCTCAGCAGCCTATAAAACCTTCTTTAAGCCATGACTGATACATTGAAGGTGACTTAGTGCAGATTAATGGCTAAGTTTCTTTCACCCTGCTTCCACGTATTTTTCGTTCTGTGGTTTATCTGCATCTTTAGGAGTGTAATGGGCACTTGTTCAAGATAATTACCCATCTGTAGCAGTAGATCAGCTGAATCGAGTTAGTGTTAATTTTATTTCGTCTGTACGCACATTTACTGTATGTACGTTTCCAGTTCAAATGATTTTTTACCCAACTGTTTAATCAATTTTGCTATCCTTGAAGTTACTAGTGAATTCGTAGCTATGTATGTATGGCCTTCCAGTATTGTCATTTAGAGGCGCTGTTACAACTGGGTTACTTACATATTTCTTTTGTGTCCTCTTCTGCACTGGTAGATGGTTGTGGTTCCATAGGAAAGTTTTCACTTGAAACAGATTGGTGGTGACTATTTTCGTACAGTTTGGGTACAGCAATTCTCAATAAACGACATTTTAATGAATTCGTAAAATCATCGATACGAAAATGGTATCCACAAATCACTTTTATTTTCAGTATGTTGTATGGTAGTGCAAGAAATGAATCATTGCCACTTCGTAATATCCACTGCAGACATTTGACAAACATGACAAAAACATTTTCATTGAATCGTTATTTAATTATGACATAAAAAAAAATTATACTGCAAATAGAATAGAGTGGGGTTAAAGTTTTTAAGCATTTCTGGTTCAGTGCATAATAAAGTAACTAATATTCCATCAAAAAGCATAATCCAACCATGAGGTAAGCTGTATGTTTGTGTTTGTGAAGGAAAACTTTTCAAGCGCCTATATCAGAAATAAATATCAATAAATCGCTGTTTATATTTTGTGATTAACCTTTCTTTGGTGTACTTTGTGAAGGATCGTCGCCGACAGTCCATCTGTAACTACCTCTGTTTCCGAAGAACAGCGAGAATTTCCGCTTTGGAGCCCTAAACAAAAGTTGTGAGCTTGTCTAGCCCTACAGATTATCTCGCCACTAGTGTTTCATTCTTAATTTCTCTTCCTTTTCGTTTACCGCTATCCGGATTCCCCACTCCTGGTAGCACAGTTCGTTATTTCCTGTTTTTAAAGTGCCGTAGAGTCCGAGAACATCCAATATATCGTAATATTCTTTGCGGGCTGCGCTTATTACTTATGTTGTGGGACGTGATACCGTTGTAATCAGCCGGCGCCAGCACTTACTGCCGAAAGCTGGTCTTTGGGTGTGAACAGAGAAGATGGCAGCCTGCTTATCGTGTCCGGACTGTATTTAAATTTAGGCTACATCTGCGGCTAGCAGTTGGAATTTAGAATTTATATCCACTACTAATTTTAACTAATGCAAAATATGCATAGTGAGCGTCGGGGAATTTAGTAACTTAGTGCACCAAGAGAATGTATTGTAAAATAGTTAATTTCACCTTTTTATAACGGCTTATCTCTCCTTTCTAAACACCAGTGGTCCGATCTTGAGCGCTAACCGGTACATCAAAATAATTTGCGGAAACTTTTTACAGTTCTGACTGACCCCAATTTCACTTCTTTCAGACATTTGAGAACTTAAACCATGTTCCCAGTTATGAACATAATTTGCACATATCTTTGATTTTTATTTAACTACTGACAAATATTAAAACCTGCGTCTACATGCTTCAAGACAACTTGAAATCATGCCCAGTAGCAAAGAAAGTATGAGTCAGCAAATTTAAAACATGTCGCGTGGGACAAAACCTAGAATATCATGACGGGGCAAAACTTCGCACTGCGTGTTTTACCCCGTCATCGAGTTTATTTATTTACTTATTTTTTCTTAAAATAGGTATAGTAGAATCAGTTTTGGTTTCGCTATAAGCAGTTACACTTACGAGCATCTTGCTATTTATTTATTTATTTTGCAGAAAATGTAGAGGGATAACTGACTGAAAGGTGCGCATTTCGGAAAAATATGGCACATAACTCATCTAAAACTGATGGAGGGTTTTCCAATAAAAAAAACACGAAATAATTACTAACTCAAAAATTAAGGGAACTTCAGAGGTAGGGGACTGGACAAACCCAATAATTCCATAAACGAACCAGTATATATTGAACGAAAACTTTACTTTTAAATTAGAACTGGAAAATGTATTACTCGTGTTGCAGAATTAAAACAATGAAACAAATGCGAACAAATATGTGTTATGCGCATCGCGTGAAGAGTGGTGCACAGAAACTCATGATGCAATTGGATAATGATTAAGTGTTTTAAAGACTGGTGCCATGCGATTTTTATATGATTATTGTTACAATCCTTGTCGACTACAATGTAATCACTTTTATGTTCGAACATTTTGAAGCCATTGTTTAATTTCGCAATGTTCGTTTATGTGCACACTTTGCCACGCCGCAAAATTGCGAAAATTAGATTTTTTCTGCAACTACCGTATGCGAATTGCAGAGTTTTTTCAGGGTGGATTTGAAATATCAAATTTAGAGTATTCGCAAGCCTCAAATTTATCTAGCATTGCCGTATAAATGACAGTTTTATATGCAATTTAACAAATGTTAACGTTCGTGATCCCGCCCCACTCTACGCCACTTTTTTCTTAAACACTTCGAGAGTGGAAGAGATTTACAGACATCTAAGACAAGCTACAAGTGAGTCACCTTATCTATCACTACAGGAACACTATTTGTGTTGGTCTCTGCGGTGCCAATAATATCGTACTATTGGTCCACAATAGACCAGACACGCTTAATACGACGTTTATTATTGGTTGGCTATCAGCCAAACGCCGAGTGATCGTGAACCAGCCAAGTAATGTTAGCTAAGCAGTGTCACTTCGTAGGTAACATTATTTACAAATCCTTCGTGTTCATTTTCGTAATTTACTCATAGTGCTGCCAACGTAATATAATGTTACAATGGACGTCATCAAAACTTCTGGTGAAATAGTGATACATCACCAGTGTCTGCGAAGAGAGTGGACATCATAAAATTTCAGCAAACTCCATATAACAGTTGCTTTCAATTAACTTCATATGACGTCAGTAGCACTCAGAGCGGTAAATTAGTAATTTCCAAACAATGTGAACTGTACATTTGATGCATGGCACCGTTATTTATGTAGCCTGCAGACATTTTGTTCATGAAACTCAGCCTTAATAGTTCCATAATCAAATTTTACCATGAATCATTATGTTATGCACTACCGGAGCGGTACACCTGTTATACAACTTCAGCTTATAAAAGGTTGTAAATTATTTACAATAAAACATATCTAGGCAGACCATTTTTATTGTTTTACCACACGGAAATTGTCGGTTTCATTGTGATTGTTTAATGTTATGAACGATCAAGGCCGTTTTTAAACTTAAACTAAGTGAATCATGTTCCAGTCAGATAAGGAATTTTTAAGAAGAACTTATATGTACAGTTTTAGTTCTTGGTCCAGTTATACCAGAAGGTAAGGCGAAAAAACTGGAGGTTTTTATCTTATTACTTTACTAAATTCACGGATAACTTTATTAGGTACGCCAAAAATAATTTTTTTCCCTTATTTGTGTATTTGTTTGGGCTGTTCATTCCTATTCGTACCGTAAATATATTTACAAGTGTTNTAATTTTTTTCCCTTATTTGTGTATTTGTTTGGGCTGTTCATTCCTATTCGTACCGTAAATATATTTACAAGTGTTAGTGTATTTGTATATATATATATATACACATATCTATAAATATATGTATATATTTATATATACAAAATATATATAAAATTTGTTTACCTACTTTGCAATCACTTCTGACTTTGATTATATCTCCCTTAAGGATCATTCACGTCAAAGCTAACGACAATTTAGAAGCATGTCATTCGTTTGGCAATCTCTGCTTACATAATTAATTGTCTTATTAACTGATGATTATTTAAATGTAATTAATATATGTCTATATATATGGAGGATATTTTTAACTAGTTCATGTATATAAAAGGATGAGTACATGTTGTTTGAATATTTAGTCACAACAAAAAAGAGATACCTGTACATAAAAAATACCCTGTTTATATACATGAACATTATAAATAATTCAAGGAAAAAATGGATTATTTTTCAGGTAAACGTCATGTTTTGTCCAATCCATGTTTCAGCTGTTATTGCGAATTACTTGTTTCTGAAAGTAAATATAGCGCCAGTACTAAATATTCCCATAAAGTTTCACATTTTTGGATAGGTATTAGGCAATTTAATGTTACAAAACATGTTTTACAACAACGAAAGCTACAACATGAAATTATTTGCAAGCAAATCTGTTCGATAAAGTTTAAACATTGCGAGAAAATTGCAAATATGGTAAATTATAAAACTTTTCTAATACTTATTTGCTCCAGCATGTGGCCTACTTTATACAAGGGCACAGAACAATGTGTCGCACTACACTAGTTATGGGGTAAGTTAAAAATCATTAAATGCCATAATTTTACTTTCTTGGCAACATAATTGCAAAACATTGTAAAATGGATTAACTTTGTGTAATTCACCGCACCTGTGCGTATACGGGCACACTTACGTATAGTTAATTTATGTACACGTACACCATGCATTTCGTGATTACAAATACACACACATACGGTTAGGATGATGAACATATATAAATTTCTTTTCATAATAATATAAATGTGTATGCAGTTGTTGTTTTGATTATATTTATTTCATTGAACTTTCCTGGCTTATTTCATCTTATTTCTGGAACACCGACGTAATGCATGGAACGTCGTGGGCTCGTTGATTGAGTTTACTTTCAACATACAGCCAGCCATATTCATAAATACCTACACATCGATTTCATAAACTAAATTTGACATTTGTTTTAACACTCTGTTCTACTCTGTTTACGAACAGAGTGTTAAAACCAACCGTATAATTCAAAGCTTCCGTTTTTAGTTTCACAATATCTGTTTCTCAGTACAAGGCTTTCGTCCATTAGTATAAAATGGTATAATACAATTACTTCATTGCTTTCAGTCAAACGAGCACCGAATTGTGTAAGACACTAAAAAATGGTAATTTATATGTTTGTTGTTATAGTTATGAAAGTTACACAAAATATAACAACGTCGCAAATGAGGTGCGCTTAGATAAGTAGTTATGACATATAATTGTGCTATTATGAACTATATAAAAATAAATTAAAACAATAAGCTCTCAAATAAATACACTTTTTTTGTAAAATTTACATCGTTAGTAACTACAGATATGGAGGCTATATTTTAACGCAAGTATTGCGTTTTTAATCAGAAGTTGGCAAACTAAAATAAGTAATTATAATAAACACTAAATTGCATATTTACCTTGTATTTTTGCCGTAAGACTGCATTATTACAAGCACACAAATATTGTTTATACAATAAAAACAGTTTGGAGACCCTTTCCGTCTTGGCATTGCATTAAATTAAAAAACAATAAATATCAAACTTATTATGTGTGAAAATCAACATCAATGAATCTCCTCCATCTTGACACATTAGTTCGCTGAACGTGTTTGATAAGTGATCAACCGTTACTGGAGTTTTGTCAAATTAATATTGGCTAAGGGTTACTGTGCAACGTAGCGTTAAATAAAATATGTAACACATTTGTGTATGAATACTCACAATTACACTTGAAGTCCTCATGACAATACGTTTTATTTCCGGTTGATTAGTTTGATACATATTATATTTTTTAGGCCGACTTAGGATAAGTAAAGCTCTTAAGTACGAAAATTTAGCGAAAACCTGCAACTTTGTTCAGACTGAATGCTTTAATGAAATATGTTGCAAATTATCAATATTGGCATATGTTATTGGAAGCATTCTACACATGTTAGTTCTCCGCTTCACAATTACAATTACTCGACAAATTCAAGCGCACATTTGTTTTCTGAAACACTCGTCTACAATGTAGTTTTCTTACCACGAAATTTATTTGACGAGCTGCAAGATATATGTTAATATTCGAACTATTGTATCTTAATCATGCATTGCTAAGAATATAAGAAATATTTGATGTCCATCTCATACCATCGGGGGGATGGTATGAGATGGAAATAAATGGTATCTTTAAATATATCCTAAGGAACAAAAGGGCGTTATTTTGACGCACACGACAGCAATACTTTTAATACCTTCGGTATTTATGATATTGTAATTAAGTGACAAAACTTTCGTTGTATTTATTAGTGCACGTTCCTGTCCTTATCTTTCACGGGGAATGTAAACATAGCAATGCTGTCAGCTCACATTTGCTCGTCTCTTCTTACAGCTGACGTACCAACACTTCTGGTAACTAACACATGCCATGGTCGCCACTAGTAAAACATGAGTTTGGCATTCACAACTGCAACGATAACTCGCGTGAGACAGGCTCGCCTTTAGCAGAATGAGAACGAACACGTGGATGAGCTGAGGCCAGGGTGATTACCTACTTTTGTCGGCTGCAGAAACTGGCAATACCGCACGGGCGGCGAGGTATTTCGTCTGCTGCGTCGCCTGCTACCCGCTACCACCCAGTCGAGAACACCAGTGCTCCTCTGAATCACTACAAGAACTAACACAGAAAACTGGCCAGACTTTTTCTTATCCCATGACCACTCTAGTGTATATCTTTTCTCAATTGTATGTAGCAACGTCGGAATGAAAGGACGGGAGAACTGGGAGATCCCCGAGAAAAACCGCCGGCCAGTGGCATCATCCGGCACGATTCCCACGTGCGAAAGTCCGGGAGCTGCCCCGCCGGTAATCGAACACCGTTCGCNTGGGAGGGGGGGGGGTGCGGATATTACCATAGCACGCTGTTGGCGCCAGTGCGTAGAGGAAGTCACGCGCACACGGCACGCAGGATCAATGGCGTCGTGACCGGCTGTCATGCAGGCAAGCGTTACGGCAGCGAGTAGTTTTCAGTGATGAGTCTTGCTTTTGTCTCGGTAACTAGCAACTTATCTGTGTGGAGGCAACGTGGGCAGCGCTGAGATGAACAGTTTGTCGTCATACGTCACACGTCCAGATGGTTTGGTGTCATGGCGTGCGGTACGATATCGTAGGATGCCCGATCACCATTGGTCTTCATCACAACGTTCATGAGATCCTGCAACCACTGGCCCTGCCCTTTGCGAACGTCCACGCCAGTGCTGTATTCTCACAGGATAGCGCTCGTCCTGACACCGCTGCCGTCTCAAGAGCGTGTCTTTGAATCTGTGCATACTCTCTAATGGCCAGCCGCGTCGCCGGACCTATATCCAACTGAAAATTAGAAAGATGCCATCGGCTGCTCTATCGCGAATCCACTCCTACCGCAAAATCTGCAAGCTCTTCAGAAACTGCGCGTGAATATTCAAGCTGCATGGGATCGATTGCCGGATCTCTAAGACCTCATTCCGTGGCGTCTGGCGTAATGTGTTCACATGCATGGCGGCTTTGACGTCATACCGAAGGACGTGTGGATTGTAACTAATTTAGGGCGAATGGTGCACGAAAGCTATATATACATTTTAAGGCCACAAGAAGTTTTTTTTATTTTAATTTTTGGCACAACAAGACATGAATAATAATTTCGAACATATTCTTGAATGCTTTTATATCCACTGCTTTTGTTATTCTCGGAGCACGATGGGAGATAAAAAAAGAGTATCTTATTTCTTATCTTACATCAGTGATCCTAGAGTAATAAAGACTACATCTCTAACAATGTAAGGTGATGTATAAAATTATTATGTATGTCTTGGCGTGCTAAATTTCTCGATCAAATCTCTGAAAAATAACTTATTAGNACAAAACATGAATAATAATTTCGAACATATTGTTGAATGCTTTTATATCCACTGCATTTGTTATTCTCGGAGCACGATGGGAGATAAAAAAGAGTATCTTATTTCTTATCTTACATCAGTGATCCTAGAGTAATAAAGACTACATCTCTAACAATGTAAAGTGATGTATAAAATTATTATGTATGTCTTGGCGTGCTAAATTTCTCGATCAAATCTCTGAAAAATAACTTATTAGNAGTGATGTATAAAATTATTATGTATGTCTTGGCGTGCTAAATTTCTCGATCAAATCTCTGAAAAATAACTTATTAGGAAAATCTGGTCAATATACTGTTTTCGTGCACCATGCACCTTAGGAAGCTATTCAATTTTGATTCACAATTTCAGTTTTATTTTTAAATTGCCAGTAAGAGATGGAAGGCGTTGCTGGGTGGCATTGGCTATAGCGTTATTCAATGGTACGCACGGCGAACGCTACACGATGCGCGGACACAACTTTACGTGTACATTACTTGCTTCTTTGGTCGCTCTCTAAAAATAAATATGTCGCCCAATCCTTTGCATCGCTTCTCATAATTACTTGCAGGGTGTTATAGCTCCTCGCCGCCGGCAGGTTGTTAAACCGTCAAATTCTGCTGGGAGCAAGCACATTATCGACTTGTCAGCCGAACCGTGGCAGCAGGAGTGTCATGCTTCGTCGAGCCAGTGAGTAACTACCGGCTGCTCGACGCTCGACTTCGCGCAAATGGCGCGTGGCGCGCTTGTGTCGACAAGGTGCGCGCGCAGCCACCCCTCCTGCCTCACACCCCTCCGTCATGCGTAGTAGGCTTCCCAATCATGACGTGACACACTCCATCATCCACGACCGGCTTTATACTTTGTTATACCCAGGTTGGGAAGCTCAATGCTTCTAGTTTGGTAGCTAAAGATTTTCGCCGTTAGGGTGCACTGATGTCGCATGTGTACCATATTGTTTCGTTTTGTATGTAAGTAAATGGGATGAATGCAATTTTCATAAAATAAATATCATTGTGTAAAATCTTCCGATTTGTATTTTCTTAGAACTTATGCCAAGAATAAACTTTGTTATTAGCGATGTCGTAAACTGTATTTAGGAAAACGTCGGTTTATGCAATTACTTCATTAAAATAAAACAGCTGAATAGAAAAATAAATTGTTAAATATATAAATTTTAGGGCTTTTCTGGGCAGTTTCCTTTTATATAAAATAAGGAAAGTACAAAGATTATTTTTATGATGGCGATATTTATTTTGCACTTAAATTACTATCCTTATTCCATTGAGATAAGCTTGCTTATGAATGCTGACTGCCAAACACGGTTGCATTTTTACTGTTTGGTCTTGTAAGCACCATTGGAGGGCGCCAATAACAGTTACGAAATAAAGTTAATACTTAAAAAAATTGGCTGGGGCAAGTATTTAGAACAATTCCAGCCAAAGGCGAACTTTTACACACAAATTAACAACATTTCTGAATTTACTGACTGCTTTCGAACACCACCGCACCTTGCGGTAGAAATTTTCCCTATGCCAAACTCTCCTATAAAAAAATCTAATTTTGTTCCTTGCCTGAGTAGAGTAAACCTTACTGGCTTATAGGCTCTTCACGGTTAATTGAGCACTTTCGTAAGCCCTGCTAAGGATATCTCTCCTCATTTTGTATCTTTCCGCCATATTCCAATAAACATATTGCCATGGGCCAGATCACTTTATTCACGCACATCCAAGTGAAACTGTTAAGAATTCAAGGAACGTGTGTTACTGATACGCAGTTTATTATTNCACTTTATTCACGCACATCCAAGTGAAACTGTTAAGAATTCAAGGAACGTGTGTTACTGATACGCAGTTTATTATTATTAAGAGTATAAATTACTTAAGCAGTAATAAATTTTAACATTACACTCACAACACAACGCCAAAATTTAAGAACTACTTTTATCTATTCACTGCTCATCTAACTGGGGACCTACAAACCAGTGCCACAGAGTACTTATGAATACAGAGATGAAACAGCCGCTTATACCGCGAACTCGAGCCACACACGCCAGCAAAATGGCGTCACTGCACAGCAACATGCCGGNATGAAACAGCCGCTTATACCGCGAACTCGAGCCACACACGCCAGCAAAATGGCGTCACTGCACAGCAACATGCCGGAACGCCGTTTGCCAATCAGCGCCTGGTAACTTACTTGCCAGTCGGAAGCCCAGCCAATGTCTATGTAATGAATTTGGTGACTATAGCTTAAGTGAATGGGAAATGGCGGTTAACTATGCGTATAAGGGGGCTTACGGTGTTCTTGACACTGCGGCCCTTGTTTGTTGTTAGGGGTGATATCTATGTTATGAATGTGGTGTCTGTATCGTAAAAAATTCGTAAATGGCGGGAAATTATGCTTATAATAGGGCTTAAGGTGTTATTGACTCCACCACCCTATTTGTCATAAGGGTTGATGCTTATGTTATGATTTTGGTGGGTATATCTTAAAATGATCGGAAATGGTTTCCGACTATGCTAATATTAAGGTTTAAGGCGTTCTTGGCCCTATCTCCTTGATGTTACTAGCTAGCTGGTATGAACGGTAGTTTGATGCCGGAATCCAATATGGCGGACGTATAACACAAACATATTGGCGATTTGCACCTCATATTACGGGTGAGCAGTTTTCGGTGTAGGATCTCTACTTAGTGTGTAATTACTCTCTCGGTACATGTACTTAGTTTCGTTACATTTATTACTTTTGGTAAGTAATTATTTTCACTACGTGTACTTTTTCATTACGCAAATACTCATTATGAAATAACTCATTACACAATTGTTGATTATGATTTAATTATGGCTAATTACCCTCTACGGGTGTCGAATCAAGGAGCACCTCACCTCTCCTCACACCCTAGTCAATTGTGTTTCTGCAGTTGTTAGGTAAACATGTTTACTTAATGTGTAATTGCTCTCTCTGTAAACGTAATTACTCTCAGTACATGTACTTACTCTGGGACTAGTAATTATTTTTACACAATTACTCATTATGCAATTACTTATTTCCTAATTTCCATCTAATTACCCTTTACGGGTCTCGAACTAAGGACTGACCGACTCCTGAACCCTCCTGCACCTCGGATGGGTTAGGGGAAACCGTCAACCAAGCACAACACACCTCCAAGAGGGAGGGAGGGGAATAACAGTTTCCCAGGTTTAAGGATGCCTTATCTTTGTAATCCTCTCTCCGACACCCGTTTCCAGGTTAATCAAATGGCACTACGCCTACCGATGCTTCATTGTATATAAGCACATGCATGTTTCCTCTACTGACGGGATCGAACAAGGTAATTTATCACGCATTGTCCATTCAATGTTATTTCCAACTTTTCTGATGTCCTGCTATAGTTCTACTTCCAGCTTATTCATCCGCTTTATGCAAACAAATCTTAGCTCCGTCTAGAAAATTACACCTGAGGGAAAACGCACCGCATTCGTGCGCACTCAGTGTAATAATATTTTATATAACAAATGTTTCTTACTAGGCATTACCGACACATCTATTTTATACCTGTGCTTTCTCATATTAATTAAAAATTTACTATAATTTATTGTTAAAATATTAGTAAAAGTTCAGTTTAATTAAAAATAAGATACTTTTATGCTTCCAGATGTTTCCAACGCTTGTATTAGATAACACGTTTATGATAGAACCAGACACGTCTTACATGAGGTGATTTTTTTAATGTTACCGTCTGAAAGTGTGAAGACATCGCGAAAAGAATATATATGACGGTACGCGGATATTTACTACGGATTCCTTACTCACTTTCGCTCGGACACTTGTTAACTACGTTATTAATGAAGAAGATTGGAATTCCAGGCACGCCAGACTGACGTGGATTTCACGCAAGAATTTTTTACTTCCCTAAGAAAATACCAGTGACGATAAACCGCCTCAAATTTTCCAGACATCCGCTCGCTTATCACGGCGATTATTATTTCCCTTGACATGTTCACGAAAAATTAACGTTGTAAGAAGGGGTTTGGCTGTGGCATGGTGGAGGGGTCGCTCGCGGAACATCAACTCGTCAGCACGAACTTAAATTATGAAACGCGCCGGCATGCAAGATTTCTCAAACGAGCGCCATCAATCAGGCCCGCTTGTGATCCGGGAAGTCGGGACTCAGATGCTGGCGGCTGGGGAATTTTTTCCCTCCCTCCATGGCTGCCACCTGTCAAAACAAACCGAGGCACTGCTGGTGGGCGGAGATGTGAGCCTAGCCAGGGGGTGAGGGATGATTTCGGCTGCTGAAGGAGGGTGACTCGGATATCCGCGATGACATATGCACATGCGTGGGCAGAGCTCCGTCGCTGTTGAATGAGACTTGGCTCGGCGAGAGGGCTACTATACGCTATTCACAGTAAATTGAGCTCTTTTCAAAGCCCTCCCATTTGTAATAACAGTCAATAAATATATTTTATTTTAGCCATAGACGTTAACTATCGATTGCGGTGGAATATACACACTGTGTTTATTACTCACATGGCAATATTTCTTTTATAGATTGTGAAAGGATAAAAAATAGCTGAAAGAAAAAAATACTAGGTTCTCAAAAGTGCACACTTTACAGTAAACAACCTATATCAGAGTTGCCAACTATTTGAAAGAAAGTTTGTAAATCAATAAACAAAATTACCAGAAAAATTATCAGATTGTAATCATAATATATTTCAAATTACATTTTGACAAAATACTGTATATGACATTTTTGGTTTTGTTACTTGAAATATCTTTTATTATTGCTCGTTACGCACACACACCTATACACGCACACACTAGTGTCAGCAATTTTAACAAAAATTGAAAGAAAAAATATTCCGTTTGAAATACTTTAATAAAGTATTCGCTCGACATACTTACAAACCCACAGTACTCTTAAGCTGTATAAGTGGATACTGCAAGTAATTTTCCAATGTAGAAGTTACCATAGCTAAACTTACGACAGGGATGAACCGTATCGTTATTCACGAAAGAGACAGCCCTATATAAAGAGATAATCACATGCAACAAAACGTGCAATATGCATCTCAAAATATCCACACGCTCTGGCCAGGTGAACATCACATATTTCGGGGAAATAATAAATGATGGGGTATCACAAATGCTTAAATATGGTAACAGAAAAAATAATCTTCATTATTCCAGGTCTGCCATCAGATTTCTTTTACAGAAATCACTAATTCTTCGACCTGTCGCAAATATGACATTTGGTCACCAGACAATCTTATGAAATCACCAGATCTGGTGAGAAAACCCCTAAGTTGGCAACTCTGGCTGCTTGATTTTTGGAAGCGAGTGAGGTGGAAAGGGCGGGAGAGAAAATAATCCCAAGGGTGCGCTGAGTTATTGCCGAGAAAGTATTAATGGCCCGGTCTCTTTGTGGGCTGTGAGCGCGCGCACAGATTTGTCGCCGATGATAAACGAAAGTAATTTCGACCACGGGAACAGTTCCAAGCAGACTCGTTCTTTAGCAGACATTGATACATAGTTAAGATGGTTGGCATTCCCTGAAATACTAGGTTTATAAAGCGACAGCCANGTGGGTGAGGGATGATTTCGGCTGCTGAAGGAGGGTGACTCGGATATCCGCGATGACATATGCACATGCGTGGGCAGAGCTCCGTCGCTGTTGAATGAGACTTGGCTCGGAGAGAGGGCTACTATACGCTATTCACAGTAAATTGAGCTCTTTTGAAAGCCCTCCGATTTGTAATAACAGTCAATAAATATATTTTATTTTAGCCATAGACGTTAACTATCGATTGCGGTGGAATATACACACTGTGTTTATTACTCACATGGCAATATTTATTTTATAGATTGTTAAAGGATAAAAAATAGCTGTAAGAAAAAAATACGAGGGTCTCAAAAGTGCACACTTTACAGTAAACAACCTATAGCAGAGTTGCCAACTATTTGAAAGAAAGTTTGTAAATCAATATACAAAATTACCAGAAAAATTATTAGATTGTCATAATAGTATATTTTAAATTACATTTGGACAAAATACTGTATATAAAATTTTTGGTTTTGTTACTTGAAATATATTTTATTATTGCTCGTTACGCACACACACCTATCCATGCACACACGTGTGTCAGAAATTTGAACAAAAATTGAAAGCAAGAACTATCCCATTTGAAATACTTTAATAAAGTATTCGCTCGACATACTTACAAATCCACAGTACTCTTAAGCTGTATAAGTGGATACTGCAAGTAATTTTCCAATGTAGAAGTTACCATAGCTAAACTTACGACAGGGATGAACCGTATCGTTATTCACGGAAGAGACAGCCCTATATAAAGAGATAATCACATGCAACAAAACGTGCAACATGCATCTCAAAATATCCACACGCTCTGGCCAGGTGAACATCACATATTTCGGAGAAATAATAAATGATGAGGTATTACAAATGCTTAAATATGCTAACAGAAAAAAATCCTTCATTATTCCACGTCTGCCATCAGATTTTTTTGTTACAGAAATCACTAATTCTTCGACCTGTCGCAAATATGACATTTTGTCACCAGACAATCTTATGAAATCACCAGACCTGGTGAGAAAACCCCTAAGTTGGCAACTCTGGCTGCTTGATTTTTGGAAGCGGGTGAGGTGGAAAGGGCGGGAGAGAAAAGAATCCCAAGGGTGCGCTGAGTTATTGCCGAGAAAGTATTAATGGCTTGGTCTCTTTGTGGGCTGTGAGCGCGCGCACAGATTTGTCGCCGATGATAAACGAAAGTAATTTCGACCACGGGAACAGTTCCAAGCAGACTTGTTCTTTAGCAGACATTGATACATAGTTAAGATGGTTGGCATTCCCTGAAATACTAGGTTTATAAAGCGACAGCCAAATGGCGACAATTAAAGGAAAGATTTCTTAGGAAAATATTTTTGAACCAAAGTGACACACGCTGCACTGGTTTCACGAGAAAAGTCGTTTTCAGTATTAAAACGGTTTACTTAAGCTGGTTCACAGTTAATCGAAGGTTTTTCAAACCCGTTGTGTATCCTTCCGCCTCATTTGGTAATTTTTAGTATCAATGTTCTCAGGACTCATAGTGCAGCAACAGTGGAGTAGTTAGGGCAGAATGTCCCGGGGGGTCGTGGCATTACCTTCTGCTGGTGATCAGAGGGTACCAGGGGTGTCAAAATTTAANGGGGCATTACCTTCTGCTGGTGATCATAGGGTACCAGGGGTGTCAAAATTTAAAATACGAAAATTGTTTGTAAAACTTCATTTTTCCGCCAAAACTGTAAGCTCACATTGAGGTATGCATTACTTTGAAAATGTTTCATATCAGCTTATGAGAAAAGGAGTTATTGTTTTCTCCATTTCTTGAGCCGATATTGATTATGCTAGAACGAAATACTATTTATAGAAGTCATTTTTCAGTAACCGAAGCTACACCACGTTAGTTAGTGATCTCACATTCCTTAAAGAACTGCACCTGGCAGGTGATGCAACGGTTCTTAATTTTAAGTTTATTTATACGCGAAAGATTACAATTTATAAAATGCAAACTTGCTTGTTTATTCATATTGATCACTGTGCCGATGTTCTGTATGTAAAATGTTTCCTAACATCTCGATATTCTCATGATCAGCACAATGTTGGAAAAGTTTTCCACAATAGAGAGAAATAAAACTTTTTAAAAAGTCAATAGGTCTATATAATATTNAATAGGTATATATAATATTTTTATCTAATGAAAACAAATCTTACTTGCTACCAAATAAAACTGTAGGTATTCCAGTCAATGTCGCATCGTGATGGTATTTGTATGGTTAAGCCATCTCAACCACAGATGCTGTGCAGAACTGCATTGACCCGTTGGCGAAAAGACTTGCGTAATTTCAGCTTCTTACATATTATATCAAAGTACAGATGTTTCGCTGTTAATTGGCAGTTTCTGACCTCATACTTTGAAAAACCAATTAATGTTACTCACTGCACATATTTAATGGACATATTGACTGGTATGCTATCAGTAAAATTGGCAGCAATGCAGCAGAAGTAGCTCCACGTCTTAACGCCGTATTAAAAGAGAATGTTTAACTTTGTTGACACTGCCTGTTTAAAGCACAGGAGATTTAAAATATTAATATTAGTAAATAAATATGTTCTTTATTTTATCAACACATGAATAATCTTATCGACTCCATGGCAATGAAAATTTCACTTACGGTGGATGTATGCGAAATAGGCAGAAGAGTATAAATTAAAGCGAAGTTTTGAAAGTTTCAATTAAACGCGAACATCAGGTACGTGGAAGCGAAACTGCCGTGAAGTTTTGCATCCCGAACTCCATCGGCATACACCAACAAAATAAGCCGTACGCCCTAGCAACATCACGGATCGTCTTTCACCAGTCCGTGCTTAGGCGTGACATCTGCCAGACGCCAACCGAACAGACAGGGAATCTTTTCTACGCATATGCGTTGAAATAGGTTGTCGATCATACANTTAAAATATTAATATTAGTAAATAAATATGTTCTTTATTTTATCAACACATGAATAATCTTATCGACTCCATGGCAATGAAAATTTCACTTACGGTGGATGTATGCGAAATAGGTAGAAGAGTATAAATTAAAGCGAAGTTTTGAAAGTTTCAATTAAACGTGAACATCAGGTACGTGGAAGCGAAACTGCCGTGAAGTTTTGCATCCCGAACTCCATCGGCTTACACCAACAAAATAAGCCGTACGCCCTAGCAACATCACGGATCGTCTTTCACCAGTCCGTGCTTAGGCGTGCCATCTGCCAGACGCCAACCGAACAGACAGGGAATCTTTTCTACGCATATGCGTTGAAATAGGTTGTCGATCATACAAGAGGATCCTTCCCAGGGCATCATGCAGTTTGTCCGCAACAGAGTACCGTTACGTCATAGGTGTCGTCACCCTGTCCCGTGCCTGCAGCTGGTTCACAACACACAGGTGGAGAGTACGTGAGTATGCATATATATGAAACAACACGGACTGCAGCCACACACGCCAACCAATGAGTGTCACTGACCAGAAATACGATGGAACGCCGTTCACTAATAAGCGACGGGTTACCTAGACGCAGTTTGGCAGTACAGCCAATAAAGAAACTTTTGCAACATGCAGTAGCGAATCATAGACACAAGACACGTTCTCAGAGCCTCGCACAGCCAATCATAGAACGTGCACGCCCTCATCAAAGGACCCACCCCGCCATTTCGCCTCTGGTACGTAACTATTCTGTGTCAGATTCAACTGGAAACCCGTCTCTTCAAGCACAAGTACCGTGGGTGCGCGAAGACTAGAACGATTATATTGTCTACGTATAATTTAAAACCTTTGGGAGACAAATTTGCGCTGAAACGCCGCGTTGTAATCGTAATTCGACAGCAGACCAGACTCCATCTACTCAAGCGGCGGCCCCAAATCCTATGGTAAACGTTTTATGATTTTTTTTGCTGTGCAGACACTTGGAATGTTGCGCAGTAAGTAGATCGGAACAATTAACAGTACGGGGTTTTTCAATAAGTCAAATCATATTACTGTGTGTTAACTTCACACGAAGTATAGAGGTGAGNGTGCGAAGACTAGAACGATTATATTGTATACGTACAATTTAAAACCTTTGGGAGACAAATTTGCGCTGTAACGCCGCGTTGTAATCGTAATTCGACAGCAGACCAGACTCCATCTACTCAAGCGGCGGCCCCAAATCCTATGGTAAACGTTTTATGATTTTTTTTGCTGTGCAGACACTTGGAATGTTGCGCAGTAAGTAGATCGGAATAATTAACAGTACGGGGTTTTTCAATAAGTCAAATCATATTACTGTGTGTTAACTTCACACGAAGTATAGAGGTGAGACACTTTCTGCAGCAGGCGTTAATGTCAACACGTTCATAGTAGATGTGAAAATTTACGAGCAGCGTGTATTATTGGGGAATGTAAAATTAAAGTTTGGATTTTATTCAAGAGATGAGCTTACCTTACATTATTGCCATTTCAAAGTTTAACACCAGAACTGAGACACCCAGAATTATATCGTTTAGCAAATTTCTCAAAGAAATTCAATTAATTTCAATGCGGATTGTGTAACATGTCTTGCGGGTTTTCGATATAAAATGCATATATACATATTTAAAGAGCCGACAGCAAATTATTTTCATAGTTTTCATTATTGTATGGCAACTAGTCGGTTTTTTTTTGTGTAATGGGGAGATACAATATAAGAATATATCCCTGCTGTAATTACTTATTACTTAAATGTTTAAATAAAAGTCTAGTATCGTAAATCGCTTACCCCCGTTGTGTTTGAGAATGGCGACTTCAATGCACGACTACATCACAACAAGGAGAAGCCAAACAAAAATGATTTAACAGTCTGTTATCCACACAGGAAAACCGGTTNCAAAAAAAAAAAAAATGATTTAACAGTCTGTTATCCACACAGGAAAACCGGTTTATTTTCCAGTATGATAACGAGACATAAGCCTGAAGCACATACAAGGAGTACTAGATCTGATGATTCTGCCCGCAGTGTCTGTCAATGCCTTCTGCTGTGTGAGCATATCCACGCCTGAAGTTTCTCCTATCANGTGAGCATATCCACGCCTGAAGTTTCTCCTATCAGGCATGAAGATCAACTCGCCAAGTCAGGCTCTGGTCTAAGTTTTGGTATAATCTATTCACGGTTTCTTCACACTTTTTGAATCAAACATTTGAAAAATCACCCCATCTATCACGTACTTGGTTGTTTCCTAAATATATATGTATAAACCGCGTTTTATAAATGTGTTAACATGAAAAAACTTATTTATCAATTAATTTGATTTTTTTACTTACATTTTATTTATAAAATAAAAATTTTACATTTGTAATTAGTATTTACAACAATAGAGAGAACATAGGTGTGTTGGTAATAACTAGTAAGAAATAGTCATAATGCAAAATATTATTACACTGAGTGAGCACAAATGCGGTGCGCTGTCCCTGTGGTGTAATTTTGTAGAATCGGTTAAGCTTTGTTTGCATGAGGCGGAGGAATATCCTGGAAGTAGAACTTTAGCAAAGCTTCAGGAAAGTATGAAGTAACCGTGAGTAGACTATACGGAATATTTTTTTTTCAGAAGAGGAACAGCTTTGTTGTAAGAAGAGAGAAGCTAAACCATGGACGTGTTCGGAAAGGGACCATCTCGCCATGTGTGAGCGGCGAGGATGTTTGCTATGCACGGGTGCATGGTGGCCTCGCCTCGCGCCTGCAACGGGGACCTCGTAATTTGACTATTCACTGTCGGGGCCTCTCAGCCCGCGCCCTGGCGGGGCCGACACAAAGGGACGTTGTTGAGGGGCACGGTAATGACGCGGCTCCGCCGCCCCGCCACAATATCGCCGTTCATTGTCGACCCGGAGGGCGCACCGTCCCCAACACCTGCACCGCGGCTGAGAGTCCCGCCCACACCTGCTTCGCTCCACCACTACAGCCACGGACAGGCGCTGAAACTTAGCCTACGCATGTTCCAGTTAAGGGTTCTTCACGCTCAACTAAGCACTTATGAAATCAACCATTGAAAAAAATAATCACTGCCCGGTAAGGCTTCCGCCTACCTGGAGCAGTTTTTTCCGCGTTTGAGGAGCGATAAGGGCAACATTGCCAAGCGCATCAAGTACGCCATTGCTACTAAGCGTAAGGCTCTGTACCAGAGATGTGGGCTGGAAACTTTACCACAAATAATTTTCTAATACATTTTTCTAGAAAATTTTCTAATTAGAAAATTACACTTTTTCATAAAACTATTTGGGATGATCAAGAGAATATGGATTTTCAGTTAACTTTGGTATTTGGTTAACAAACGCTTCAACCTAAAGAGGGGAAATTAAATGAAAATACAAATTCAAGGGTAATTTCCGGTCTTCACTATAGGCGGGGCTGCTGGGGTTCACCTTGCAAAAGAGACCAGTGAGAAAATTATAAGGGGAATTTGGTGCCTCAGTGCCTTCATATAATAGGGGTTCACGTTGCTAAACAATTTGAAATTGATATAGTGATTTCTCCTGCGTAGGGGATTTGCCTTGCTATGTGAACAGGTATGTTGTGTAGTTTTGATTTAGTTACAGCTCAAACGTTACTGTGAGTGAGTTTCAAGTTTCAAAGTACACATTATGTTTATCTGGTTGAGTAAATGTAAAGTGTGGTTGTAAGTAATGCCTAATGTAATAAACACCAGGGTGTGGCACCATTATATTGACGTCTGTGAGGGAAACACAAAGAACATAACAGAAGAATTTAATTATTGTGAACAAACTTACGCAAATAATGCAACAAGAATGATTTNGGAAACACAAAGAACATAACAGAAGAATTTAATTATTGTGAACAAACTTACGCAAATAATGCAACAAGAATGATTTGACAACATGTAAAAAATGCCCAGAGAGGATACAATCCTAGTACCGGAGGCTAATTCAACAACATATTGACGCCACTTTTTCTGGGTGAAAGAATTTTGCATCAGTAATCAAATCTTAGTATATTTATTATTTAAAATTTTAATATAGACTGTTAACAGTAGGAAGTAAAAGATTTTTCTAAAATATCATTTTAAGAAATTTTTAGAAAATGAGTGTTTAATTATGCTCTTTTAGTCAGACAGCAAATTATGTTTATTTCATGTTTTTGAATCGAATTTAGGGACATGAAATTTAATTCCGCGATACACTCAATTCTTTAGGAATTGTAGGATCAAGATTCTAAAATATAAGAATTGAGCAATTAAAAACCAATTCCTACAGAAACATCACCTTAGCTGTTACCTTCGGTGTGGTTGACTATTGCATTTATTCGTGTACTAAATGCTTTCTTAATACTATTTTGTGCCTCTAAATAGACTGCGTGGAAATTGTCAGTGAAATTCCTCTTAATGTTTTACATAACCTATATATATCTCACAAAAAATATACAATTTTAAATCACGTACATTATCGCAATGTTTATTACAATATTTATTTGGTTATATTTTATTGCAATAATATCACTTATCTTTAAAAAAAATAGTAATGAATTCATGAAACTGACAAAAAAAATGCCATTAGAACAAACTTGTGTGAAATAACAACAGTGAATACAAAATGTTTGCCAGCTTAACGTTTTACCAAATAATTGAAATGTATTGATACATTTTCTTTCCCAGGATTCTTTTTTCCAGTTTTATTTCATTTAGGACCAGTAAAATTTAAAATCACGTAGTTATTAGTGCGTCAGAAAGCCATTAAACCATTTGAAACAACCATATTTGTTTGAGTTACCGGGACCAACTTACTTAATTGCGCAACTAAAAATACTCATCCACAAATTCTCCCTTTAATTTTATAGAGATGAGAAGACGTTACTAAAAAAATTTACTGTAGGTGATTTTATTAATATGTAAGATCATCTTAAAATACTTTTCTTATAAACTTAACCAATTTGGAAATGGAATGACGGTATTTATTATTGACCCTCTTTAAAATTGCACAGTGAAATGCGAACGTAACACCGCATATTGTCACCAGATTTCCGAAACAAGCGAAATTTGTGGGTTTGATCAATTTTGCCTATCCTTTTGCTCTTCTGGAGTCGTGAGAGTTGAGTTCAAAATTACTTGGGTCAAAAAGAGTTGTTAACCCCTTCAAAGCGAATGGAACGCCTTTAGATATTTTTGTGCATAAAAACGAATATCACGCACGCCTTGTAGCTGACATTATATTATTTTTTTGTGATAGTTTGTGGTCAGAAATTAATTTCCCCCAACATATTTAATTTTAAAATACGATTCCATCCATAGTATAAATTCAGTGCATTCTCTCTTCAAAGATAATTTGAAAGGTTTAAGAGGCTCTCATTTTGTAAACAATAAAGATGGTGAACCAGTGAAGCCCGCAAAATCTACCCAGCAGACGACTTGCCCTCGCAACTTCTGCTTGAGAGGAGGAGCTAATTGGAAATAATCTAAGTGAGCCAGGGACACTTTGACCTGACGAATGGAACGAACGCCACCATACTGCTTCCGGTGAATGGAAAACGAAAGAGACGAAAGGTAAAAAAGAGCGGCAGAATGTACTCTGTGGCTGGAGCAGAAGACTGACTTAAACAACTCCAGGGCGAAATGGTGAGGGCGGTTCCTTTGATATGTGCCATATATATACGATGATTGGCTGCACGAGGCTCTGGGAACAGACCTTGCGTCTGATTGGCTACTGCGTGCTGCGGATGGTTCCCCAATAGCTGGACTGTCGGCTGGCCAGTAGGTTACCCGGTGCTGGTTGGCAAACGGCGCGTTCCAACGCGTTGCTGGCCAGTGACGCCATTGTTCTGGCGTGTGCGGCTCTAGTTCGCTGTACAGCAAAGTTCAAATGAGAAAATAATCTTCGCGCAGCTTTCAGGGAGGGAACGTATGGGATGCAGTTTAGGGGAGGGCTCTCCCGAACGCTCGACACTGAAGGGAGGGAAACCACACAACATTGCTGGCTGGCGCTATACATATTAAACTTATAGAAACGCTATCTACTACCACGCTGTTATATTACCACCAACGCTAGTTAAGATTTTTCGACAGGTGATATACACGCTAGGAGCAGCTCTCGACTAACATTCCTCGACCGCTGTTGCTACTGAACTGGATAACCTCACCTCTTCGTTCAGCGGCAGTGGACTCTCNTCGACTAACATTCCTCGACCGCTGTTGCTACTGAACTGGATAACCTCACCTCTTCGTTCAGCGGCAGTGGACTCTCTCGACTCGCCCGACTCGTTTTGGACTTCTGCGCATTATTTTCTCATTTAGATTTCACTTTATAAGCGGCCATTTTGNTCGACTCGCCCGACTCGTTTTGGACTTCTGCGCATTATTTTCTCATTTAGATTTCACTTTATAAGCGGCCATTTTGCTTCTGTATTCTCAAGTTCTCTGTGCCAGCGTCGTGGAAGAAGTGGTCGGAGGGGGGAGAAGTCCAGACGTCTGGGCGGTGGTC
This sequence comes from Clitarchus hookeri, assembly GCA_002778355.1. Taxonomy (NCBI): domain Eukaryota; kingdom Metazoa; phylum Arthropoda; class Insecta; order Phasmatodea; family Phasmatidae; genus Clitarchus; species Clitarchus hookeri. The sequence goes on along the minus strand of NQII01000276.1, from coordinate 596,446 downwards.
TAGTTCCCGAGAGGACCACATGCCGATCAGACGCGTGATTGCTTAATTACTGCGGCCGCTCGCCGTGGGTCAGGGGCCGGGCCCTTTTGAAGACGCAACAAAGGAGCAGCGATAAATCTCCCGCTTGTCGACCGGAGCGCCGCACTGCGGCCGTGCGCACAAGCTCCCATTGCCGCGACGGTTAAGCGCATACTAGATATGAGGTAGGCCGATTTTTCGTCTTCTGCGCATGCACCTAATATTGGCCTACTCCACACCAAATACAACTGTCAAAGTCACGTGGTCAACACTGATAAGCGTGTTTGCTTATGTATTAATATTCACAAGACAGAGGGGCCGTGATGGCGTAGTCGTCTGACTACTCTCCTCTCACCAAGTCTAATCGGACTCGATTCCCGGCAAGGTCATTCCCGGATTTTCGCACGTGGGAATCGCGCCGGACGATGCGGTTGGTCGGCGGGTTTTCTCAGGTATCTCTCATTTCCCCGCCACTGCATTCCGGCGCTGCTCCATTCTCACCCCTCCTCACCCTCATCGGCTCTCAAGAACATGGTTTTAAGGGGTGCCAAAATATCTCAATTCCATTTACAAGACAAGTACTTTTATATGACCAAAAATTTTTTACCAATTTGTATTTAATCAAACGTCATTACAAATTGGTTCCTTACATAATAAGCGTTTTACCCTAAAATCCTTTACACGTTGTTTATTATATGTGTCGTACTGGCAAATAACCAGTTCTATGTTGGGATACGAAGACTGGTTTTGCGCAGCTAGCGTGATCACTCTACCCCATATTTACTTTACGGTCTCAACGGTCCACTGGTATGATTGGTTAAGGTCGACAGGTAGCACTAGCACCGGCGACACCACGGGGAAAATATGCTAACTATAATTCTTACAGCGAAAGTCGTCATATAACGTTTGAGACAGCGTTGTACGTAAATAAATAATAGACAGGTTAACCAAATTTAAAGGTTCTTATGAGCGGACATAGAAATCTAAAGAAAAGGCAATATTAGATAAACATTTTCGCTATCTTTGTCAGCGAATATTTTGCCAACGGGATGCATTGTTGTCGTGCTATTTCTCACGTCCCGTAAATTTGCACGAATTAGTGCGGCGTAAGGTATTGCGTTAAAGGAATGTATCATTCCGTCAAAATCTTTGCCCATAATGTAGAGACACAAAAAAATGGATAATTTTGTCGCAACAAAAATTACTATTGAGCAATTTCGTTAAACATTTATGCTGTGGTAAAATAAATAATGTTGTGACAACGTTAATAATGTTAACCATTTACCATGTATTATATAACTGTAATACAAATATACTGGGGAAGCGTTAATGTTATCAAAGCCTCTAAGTAATGTTGCGCAACCAAATGTTTTACTACGCTAAAAATACACTGAAGAGCCAAAAAAACTGGTACACCTGCCTAAATCGTGTAGCCCCCCCNATCCTGCAGGGCAGTCCACAAATCCAATCTGCACCAATTTGAGAAAGGGTTGCACGTCTTTCACGTTTAATGATTCCCGTCAGTCGTCGTTTGTCCTGTTCTTTCACGATCTTTTTCTGGCCGCACCGATGTCGAAGATGTGATGTTTTACCGGATTCCCGATATTCACGGTACACTCGTGAAATGGTCGTACGCGAACATCCAAATGTTATCGCTACCTCGGAGATGCTATGTCCCATCTCTCGTGCGCCGACTATAACACCACGTTCAAACTCACT
>NQII01000276.1:561921-594624 GCA_002778355.1 Clitarchus hookeri | reverse complement strand
TTTTTTTTTTTTTTTTTTTTTTTTTTTACTCTTTAATGTAACTAAAATAACAAACTGCTTGTGTTACTGCGACATTAAAGTAATATCCAGAGAAGACCAGTTTACACTGACATTGAGATTGCAAACTGGCGGATATTAGTGAACAGCGATAACCTCGTAAAATTAAACCACCATATTTAAATTGTAAAGCATAGAATGATAACTAAATGCAACTTCTATCAGCTTTCAAACCTTGCAAAGTAGTTTACGCGTGCCATGCATATATTTCTAAAGCATAAAGTATTTCCACATAATGAAATAGTACTGCAGTTTGTCGTTATATGTTATACGTTATAGAATACCCACAATATGAAATGAAATAAGAAATTTCAAAATATGTAGAGCAATTGATAGGAAGATGGGTTTCGTAAAGAAGTGATCGTCATGCACACCAGCTGCGGGCTGTGTTCGCCTCCTTTACTTACGTCTTTTCTTCTTAGATAATATTAATTTTTTGAGAAAATAATTCTACTTAATTTATTTTGCATCGGAATGTTGTTTTAAAGCATGGGAAAAACAAGAAAATTGTTAACACAAGTGTCTGATCAATTCTGCACAAAATTGGTTTTGCCAAATCATAAACACCACCTTAATGTTTACAGTACATCATGGAGGGGACGTTGTGGCAAAAGTGGTTAATATTACATTTACCTTAATAGCATGACAGTATATTACATTGACAGCTACACTGGTTGCTGACGGCTCATAGATGACAAACAATTACTGCACTTGTAACATTAATACTACTGGCACAACACTAGACTTTTATCTCTACAGTAGCTGTTTATGAATTGTCCTTTCTTGATATTTATATATTGGCTTCCAGAAATCTGCCAACTTCAGTCAACGTGTTCCGTATTAATTTATGTAGCCTTCCCCGCTGTCTTAAGCCTTTCAGACCAACTTTAATTTATAGCTTTAGGTGTTGCAAATAAAATATTTTATGATGCGTGCTGTACTAAGTCGACACAACACTTGGTTCGTTGTCACAGCCAATGAGTTGTAGGCTATATGTTCGGCTAAAGTTATATGAGCATATTATGACCTAGACTAGCAAGATGGTTTGCGAATCGTTTACGAATAGGTAAGGTCATTGGTCGTTGAGCTTCACAGTGTGCAGTACAGATCAGAAATTACTTACACGTGAGTAATGTACACAATTGTGTACACTAGGTATGGATGGGTTAAGCGCTATAGCTGGTCCATGGTTAGGCCAGAATTATGATCACTACACGTTACACGCAACACGCATCACGTTACACTTTCACGTGTACGTAAAACGTGATCGTTTTGTGTGCCCTCTTATGAAGCATCACGGAAGAACTTAAGTTTCGTGTTTGTTGGAATCAAAATGTCACGAAATATTTTGTTCAGTTTCAGATTGAAAATTGTAAAGTAACATTGCACAGGCGTATCTGTATTATAACACTCATGCGACTATGAAAAGTTAGAGGTGTATTTGGCGTTTGTGATTTATTCAAACTCTGAAAACAACTCGATGACTATAACCTCCAAAATAAAATACAGCTGCGGGTTAAAAAAAAAAGTGGTTCGTAGATATGCGCATTAAGCATGAGAGTGATAGTGAAAAATTAATTCATCAAATTATTATGTATAGTACTTCAGTTTGGAGTTTGATGGTAAACATTAAGAACTGCATGCAAGCACTTTCATACTTCTGCTAAACATTAATTGCAATTTATAGCTAAGTGCAAATCCTGCAAATGTTGCAGAGTAAACATATAAAATAATTCACTTTAGTACTAGTACTTGAATGCTGCAAGTTATTGATTACTTAAGTGTTGAATATTTGCTGTACGATCATACGATACATATGTGCCGTATAACAGCTTTCCTTAACTTTCCTTAAAATCTGCGTTATTAAACTTTGGATTCCAGATTCCGGGTGTTGCTTAACTTATGTTATACATTCGTCTCCCATTTCAGAAGGAAACGGACAATAAATGAATTAGGCTAAATACGAGAGTAGACGATATTATATCGTTGAAAGAAGAAAGAAGTGTATTAATCGTGAATTTTCAGCTAAACTGATGTTGCCGGTTGCCCACTTCTCGCCTGACCCCACACACAGCTTCCGCAATTTTAATACGACCGATCTGCCAATTACTGCTTCACCGTACGCCTGTCTGATGTTTTATGGCTACTTTTATCTACCTCTACAGAAAATTCAATAGCGATCCTTTATCTGGTCGTTGAAAGTATATCCATCTCATCCGCCATTGTAATACACAGCAGCTCAACTTTTATAGCGAGCAAAAAATAACTATACTCCATTCACGGTTAGTTCCTACTTTTCTGAAGCCCTGCAGAAGTTCTACTTCCAAGATATTCCTCCACTTCACGCAAACAAAGCTTAATCAAGTCTGTAAAATTAAACCAAAGAGACAACGCGCCACATTCGTGCGCACTGAGTGTAATAATATTTTGCATGAGAACTATTTCATACTAGGCATTGCCAACACACTTATTTTCACCATGTTTTTATTCATATTAATCATAAATGAAATGTTATAAATCTAATATTAAATATAAGTAAATGTTCAGTTTAACCAAACAAACGGATATTTTGTGTTATCACAAGTATAAAATGATTTTGTATCAAGGAATTTTTAAAAACCAAACGAACACGTGATGTATGGGGCGATTTTTCAGAGATTTGATTCAGAAAATGTTAAGAGACCGCGAATAGACTATAATACGCGTTGGCTTTATATACATAAACAAAGCTCGCAGAAGGCTTTCTTCGCGGGCGGCAGTCCTAGAATCGCTTCCGTAGAATAGGCGCAGTGTTGCCAGTCCATGGACTTCAGGAAGAAAACTCCTGTTAAGACATTTATGTCAATTACATTTATCGTTGACTGCACTCTTAACTTGAATCAGTGAGAGTTGAGCCAAATCAACGAAAACAGTGAGAACTCAGCAACTATTAATCAGTTCCAGATAACTAACTAATATAGTGGTTGAATTTCACTGACTTATTTGTGATTTCCCACTGAATGTCAAAAATGTTTCTGCTATAAATCACTTGTTCCCAGTTTATTTCTTTGATTCGCCGGTCAACAGTAGCTTATCAACTGAAATTCAGTAAACGTTATTTCACTGATTAATATCACTGATTAGGATATAGAGTGTGTATTTATTACAAAGTTCTCAATTTTCGTACATGTGACGACGAACCGGCGGAGGGGAGATTTGGTGGATGGGTCTTTGCAACCTACAATTATAACTTCATAAGAATATTAAACCTCGTCGTCATAAAGTTAAGCATCTCTGGTCTAGGAGGTAAATGTCAAAACGTTTATATGTAATGTTAGCTTAGTTACAGAGGGCGGCTTCACCCAGTAATTCTCTGCTTGTATAACACATTTGGTTTTTTTTTTCCAGAATTGAAAGCTGGTCGTGGTACTTACCGACACTTAAACAATTCACAGAAGAGGCGCACACTGCGTACCTACCAGTGCGGTTTTCGTATTATGTATTTATTACGTATTTGTTACTTCGGAATACTGAATAGTGTTATTTTCGGTACACTGTGAACTGTCGTGAATGCAAAAACATGTCAGCCTTATAATGATGACTATGAGATAATGTTCTCTTCCTAAAATTGATTAGTTTTCCGATTTAAAAAATTGCGCTGGCGAAGTTCTCTAACAGGAAAATAAACGCCAACCATGCATCTTAAAAATTATTTTAATATTGCATTGTAGCCCAAGTTGTTAAAATACAAAATTACATACTGAGCGAAATGCGTAAAATTGTACGATTCAAGCAATTGTGAGAGTTTTGTTATTTATGTTTCTCTATTGTGATGAGTTACGAAGAACTGCTAAGTGTTTCAACAAAATGTTGTCTGGTGTAAACATACACGTTGCATTATAGTTATCGTTTTATCAAATCAGTCAATAGGGGTGTCAGAATTCTACACAACTGTCCACACTTGACGTAAGTTGTTTTCCTATAGGAGAACCCAATTTAGATACGATTAGAGACATTCATTTTACGCAAAAATGTTTGAACACAAAGTAGATTTGAATAATGAAAACACGAACTAACAATAATGTTTCCGTGTTTAAACGCTTCGATCAGAATTGTTTTATTTCAGCAATGTACATCCTTGATTAGAAGAGAAGAACGTTTACAGGTAACCAAAATAACGGAGCCAATCATGAAAGTTAAACAGCAAATCAGAGTTTTCAAATAAAAATTGTCATTTTTTTCTAAAAATATTACTTGCCTACTTACCCTCTTAAAATACTTGCCTTTTGATGACATCATTCTAAGAGCTTCCTTTAAGTCCACTGAAATCGGAATGTTTTAATATATTTTCACTTCTGAGCCTTAGTCGTTTTCTAATTAAGTCTCAAACAAATTAATATTGATATATACAGACGCATATACCGACAAAACCTCCAAGTCTTAATTTCTATTAAATATTCTCACAGTTTGAGAAGAATGAAAGCACAACTCAAGGGTTTGTTTGATGATCAAAAATACGGCATTTTACTTTATAGATTTATCCATGCCGGATAAAGAGTTGTTGCACAAAATCAATACATTTAATTTTCTGACAAGCAACTGAGAATATTCTCAACTGAGAATAAAAATGTCAGAGGTGTTATGCTTAAAAAATGGCTTCACTCTCTTTTCGGCGAAGGAAAAAAGAAACATCTGCTGCTCTCATATTTCTCGAGTATAATATCGGACCACCCAAAATTTGGGTACACTGTTCCACGTTCCTCGCTAAGATTTTTTCTCTCTAGACTAATCGCCTGTTTGAAACCATCGGCGGCAGTAAAAACGGCAGTAAAACACTGAAGATATGGTGAGGGTAAGCGCGAATGGACATTTAACAGCCCTCTCACGTGACGAGAGCTGGGCGAGCAAGCCTGAAAGGGAGGCTGATTTGCGACAGAGAGGTCTGTGTAAGACGCTAACACTTCTGCCTCGGAGTGCTTAAGAATACAAAACAACCGTTTATTCCGCGAATTCCAGCAGCACAAACTGGCAAAATAGCGTCACTTACCAACAGCATGTCAAAGTGCCGTTTGCCGAATGTAAGTAGTATTAAGATTGTGATCATAAAACGTTTAATCCGTACTACGTTTTAATTTCTGATCTATCTGAGAAAATTGCTATGAAACTGGGATGGGTTTTTTTTTCCAGTATGGACAGTAGATCAAGAAAATAATGTCACATAGGGCAGGGGCAACCTGTGTGGTCTGGTGATCACTGACTCGCTTCCCATCCCACTATTATTATTTCGAAAACGTTCTTAAAATGGTTTTTACACTAGAGGTAAACTAATCTAACTATTTCGAAAAGTTTGTCAAGTCATAGATATTTTGAAATATACAAGGGTGAGTTAGAAAATATTCTGCCTTAAATAATCATCTAAACAAGGAGTTATCTGTTATATAATAAAATAAGTTATTAATATAATTAATTAATTTTTAAAACCGAAAAAACAGTTTTTTTTAACAAAAATTCGGGTCAATTTTAAAAATGTTTTTTTTTTTTATTTAAGGAAACCGGGTATTGGCAACCCTGTCACTACGCCATTACGTTTCTGTGTGTTTATCTACTCTGTGCTTCTATTCTACGTCGTGTAGTGAGCTTGATCTTCCCTTTTCGCGTCCCAGTTACACGTCTGTCAGCAACTTAACCCTTTTGCCATCAACAAAAAAAAAATTGTAGGCGCGTTGCATACTATTTAAATCTATGGGAAAACGTATCCTAGGGTTGGTCTCATTCTCCCGTCACGCTTAGAGCGAATATTTGACCAAACTTGTGGCCACCAACAGACGTGCTGACGCAGGACAGGTAAGTGAAATGGCGAAACGGTTCCTTTGATGTTGGCGTATTCATTCGCCGACTGGTTGCGCGAGTCTCTGAGAACTGGCCTTGTGTTTGGTTGGCTGTTGACGTGCTGCGAAAGCTTCCCTATTGGCTGGAGTTTCATATAAAAGCGTTTAGACTTTTATGTAAAGTGTTTTTGCGCTCGCCTACGCGGGAAATGTAAACGTACGAAACAGAAATGTATATGTTCAATCGTAACGCTGCTTCGCGGTTTATGAATGAATCTGGTGGTCCTGCTCATTTCTTCTTTGTGTCTATTTTGAAACCTTCCCGCACATGCAGGAATTGATATCCATAGAATTAATAACAACGGACTCCCAATTTCCTCCGAAAAGAATTACCGTGTAGTTGAATTTCTAAACATTTTGTCTCAGATCCACTTTGGATTATTTTAACTGCTACGTGTCTCAGATGCCTATCCGCGGATCACAAACGTTCACTATTGGAATATTCTAATTCTGACTGGCCCATTCGAATACCACAGTGCTTTCTTACAAAAACAATTGGCCAATTAAAGTTAAAACTGTAATAATGTAAACAGCATAAATAATATATTTCTACTGCAACAGTTCTTACCTAAATCTTAAAAAGTAGTCTAAATTAATTACAGTTGTCAGACCAACTTTGATTTGTGGTTTCAAGTGTTTCAAATAAGAAATTTTTTGAGACGTGTTGTACAGTTAAGTTCTAATGAGAAAATAATTTTTGCGCAGTTTTGAGTGTGGGAACGTAGGGGAGGGCCCTCCGGAACGTTCGCCGCTGGAGGGAGGGAAACCGCTTGACACTGCTAGCGCTATACAACCAAAATGATAACATCGCTCTCTACTACCGCGCTGTTCAATACTGCGCTGCGCGACTTACGTTTTTTTTTGACAGGTAATATGCACGCGCGGACCAACTCTCGCCAAACGTTTCTCAGCCGCTGTCACTGCTGAGCTGAACAAGCCCACCCGTTCTTGCAGTGGTAATGGTCTCTCCCGATTTGCCCAACGCGTTTTGGACTTCTGCACATTATTTTCTCATTTGGATTTCGCTTTTCTTGAACGAACCCAACACGTGTCACGTTACCTCAACCAATGAGATATAAGCATTGTGCTCGGCTACAATAATATGGACAACTCACAGCCTATAACAGTAGCACGGTCTATATAACGTTACCAACAGGGAAAATCATTGGGAATTAACACTCACAGTGTAAGGTACCAGTCAAACATAACCTTCCTTTTCATTATGCAGTATGCATTCGTGTTCATTGGATCTGAATGAATAAAAACGTTGATTTGCTAATTCTCCAATGCAGGAACATCTTTCAATTATTCGCTGTCGAAATTACTGTAATAACTTGCGCCGTTCTGCGCTTCCTGTGAGTGGTCTCTACTTCGGCGCTGTGGTGGCAAACTCAGTCGTTTCCCCTACCACCATCCATTCCTTCATCCTCTATGCCTTAACCCTCCCCTTTCCAAGCGCATGCGTATTCGATACTTCTGTACTTTATATTTGGAATTGTCTGAGCCCTGGGCACTCCGCTGCTTGGTATCATCGATTAACGACGTACACTACTTAGGTATCATGTTTTAACAGGCGTCGCTACCTTTAAGGTAAGTCATGGATGCAGTGTTTTGCCTTTTAGTAACGTTTGAGAGTTTTTAGTTTTATGTGTGCAGACTATGGTTTAGTGATTTTAGGGAGCTTCTGTTTAGTTGGTTTAACTTTTAAAGTGTATTTTTGGTCTGTGTTCAAAATTGAGTTTCGGTTAGCTGCTTCACCCAATGTAGTCTGGATTTTACTTGTCAATTATTTTTTATTGAAATCTTGTTGGAAAGTTTGTGCATTGTAACGATGGTTAAATGGGCCTTAGTGTGTATTGCCCTTGATTATACCTGTCTTTAACACTGCAATCGTTGACTTTAACGCCAGTTACTCTTTTAAAAGTGATCCCTTTTTTGGATTTTGGTATTGATATTATAAGAACATGAACCCTGGTATTAAGCTTTAACGTAATCCTTGCAGTTTTTCTGGAACTGTTCTATGCAAACCTATGTGTTTTAGCTCTAATGCGCTGTGGTGGTGTATTTTATTTTAATATGCATTCCTATATTGTCTTTTTCAATTCATTTCATTTCATCGTGTACAATTTTTAATGCCTCTCTCACTGTGATTTGGGAGGCTTTGATTGGCGAGACAGGTGCNACTGTGATTTGGGAGGCTTTGATTGGCGAGACAGGTGCCCTCCCATCTCGACAGATTGCATATTTTTATTATTTTTAACTTCACTTTTGAATTGTAAAATCTTCGTTAGTATTACAATATTGCCCCTTTTCTAGTCAAATTAAAGGGTATGGTGTTTTTGTGGTATTTAATGCATGTGGTTTACCGCTATGTATTCTTGTACGTATAGCATGTTTTGAGTGAGTCAAATGTATTCAATGATTAGCATTAAATGTGAGTTACTTTATTTAGTAGTGTCTTACTTTAATTTGTTGCTTGACAATGTTCAGTTTTAGTGGTTAACACGTCACACACTTCTGTTACTATACTAATTGAATATGAAAGCTATGAATTCTTGAAAACGTTTTTTTTTTATGTGTTCGAATTATCAACAAACACGCTGTACCAAAATACTTCATGCTCCCGGTACGTCCGCACTGGAAGAGGGACTATATTCCAGTTCCTTCAAACAAAATAAAAATATTTCAATACAAATGTCCTGCATATCTGTGCTGCATCTACAGGATAGGGGAGTTACGAGACGATGACTAGAAAATAGTGCGCTGGAGGTCACGTAATTAATTTCCGTCCGTAATGAGCTGCTTAATGGGGCTATAAATTGTTCCGCATGGCCAGCCAGTACATAGCTACGGACAATCGATGAGGATCTCCAGAATGATTTAGCAGCGGCTGTTATTCAATGGGGTTACTCTGTCCCGGGGAAAACACAGTGGATTCTCTGCCAGGACTAGAGTAGAGCACTAGAGTAGAGCACTCTGAAAACGATACAGCAACTCTACAGGCAGCTTGCAAACTTACAGTAAGTTTTAAANGAGCACTAGAGTAGAGCACTCTGAAAACGATACAGCAACTCTACAGGCAGCTTGCAAACTTACAGTAAGTTTTAAATAGGAGGGAACTTTTTTTTCTTACACCAAAAATAAAACGGAATAATAACGAGGTTAAGTCCCTTGCACTTGTTAACGCATAGGATAGAATGGGTTAAAAATGTTAAAACACATCGTAAAATATCTTTATTTATTTGAACGAGAAATTTTTTTGTTNGAGGATAGAATGGGTTAAAAATGTTAAAACACATCGTAAAATATCTTTATTTATTTGAACGAGAAATTTTTTTGTTTTGCAGTTTTGAGTTAAATTAGTATTAATGTCTGCTTAGCTCAATTATTAATTATTTTGCTGCTATATGGAAGTTTTGCGATAGTTTCACTCAATTACAAGGTTATAAATATTGTTACTAATGCAGATTCATAGTTAATTAAACAATTTCGACACCTCTTGTGTATCTTTTCGACATATGTGAAATTTCATAATGCCATGGACAATAAGAAATATCCGTGTTTGAAACCATAATAATGTTATAATAGTAAATTTATTAATAATATACTAATTTTATTCTAAATAGTGTGTAAGAAATCGTAAACTATTTCATAGCTCGTCAATAGAAAATGCTTTTTTGGTATCACGTTGGAACTTTGAACAATTTTTTTTTATTTCGTTAAAAACTTTCTTGCTGTGGGTTATAATTTTAAGTTGCAGTAAAAAATTATTTGGTTTACATAATGTAATTGTTGGATATTCTTTCAAAAGTACTCGATTTAAATTGAAGAAGCTACGTTTTTATTATTGATATCGTTGCAACGAGAACGTAATCTGAAATCATTGAAAACATACGTGTCTGAATCAAAACTGAATTAGCTGTTGCAAAGAAATAGTTCTCTTGAGGCACAGAACCATTTTTGCGGCAAGGAAAGTGTGCTAATTTCGAATTATATTTCGTCAACCTATTTGAGTTACAGCGTCCACTGAAAGCTCGAAAGAACTGCACCTGTTTTCACGAATTATCCACAAGCATTCCCTCAGAACTGTTATTATTATCATTTTTTTTATTGGCTCCGGAGAAGAAGGCGCGCTGTCACTGTGGTTTCGCGGTATAGGATGGGTGCACCCATCGCCCTAACCACACGAAGAGCCGGATAATGCCCTTACCACAATAAGTGGCGTAATTTCTGCGAGGTTTTCGGAACCAACTCCCGGAAGACGCAGGCATAGAACGCGTGAACACAAAGAAGCGAAACAGCGTGACTGATTAACCCTCTGTTGTAAAATACCAGCAGTCATCGAATATGACGTCAATTATACTCATTTCACGTTCACGGCTAAAAATGGTTCTTTAGACTATACGCTAATATGGCTGTGGCCAGTAAAGGTACTGAGGTCAGCAAGAGCTTGGTTTTGGTATCAACCAAAGATACTTCTAGATCTTGACGTTATCTTGCGATTGCAATGGTGGCTAATCAAGTTAATGTTATTCTGCTTTATACAAATTTAAGTACGGAAATGTATATTATTAACACATTTATACACCTAACAATTTAACTTTTTTACTTGACTGACGCATATATAAGAGCGTGCCAAGGCCATGGCAATGTTAATTTAACATATTGCTGAACGATACAAGATCAGGAGGAAAGTAGATCATACGTAGGGATTTATGGAGTGCTATATTAACTGCAAACATTCTATAATTACTTGGTTGGTTATAAAACTGTTTAACAAAGTGAATTCAATGAGAATATTTTTCCATTTTAGAGCGTCTTCTCCAGAAAGTGAACAGCGAATGGCATTATAAATGCGGTAGTTTCTATTCAATACACTTAAGTATTCTGTGACGCAGGCTTGGGTGATCAAGGTAACTCACACACATGTTTAAGCGAGGGCGGCAATCTGCATGCGATCTTTCATGTTTCGTTGTTATTTTCAAACGCCAATTAAAAGAGTAAAAGAGGCTTTCAGTATTTTGATTCTTGCATTTTATCATCATTTTTTACGATTGGGTGGAACAATTACGTGATCTCAATAGCACAGAGAAACAAGTTGGCTGTTCTTGCAACAAACACATTAGTATTGAGGTATTTATTTTAACGTTTCTTGGGTTACAGTACGATGTTGTGAGAAAATTAATAATTTTAACCATTTACATAGTCTCATATTATTATAATGCAAATATACTCTAAGTGTTAATGTTAATAAAGCCTCTAAGTAATGTTGCCGTAACCAAAAGTTGTATTACGCTAAAAATAACAGGAAGAACGAAATATTTTGTGTTGCTGCGACATTAAAGAAATGTCCAACCAACACTAGTTTACGCTTACTTGGCGTTGTAAAATGGCGGATAGAAGTGAACAGCGATAACCACGTGAAACATGTGTAACAATACCAAATGATAGGTAGTGTATAAATAGGAGTTATACAACACGGAGTTCCCCAAGGCTCAGCCTATATTGTTCCTACTCTAAATAAATGATCTTCCTTTTATTCTTGACAAACAAGCTTCTGTTATTCTTTTTGCTGACAACAAAAGTATTATGATTCAAAATGCTTCGCAGTTCCAACTAATAGAAGCAGCCAAAAACATCCTTGAGAACCTAGGTAACTGGTTAAGAGCGAACAAACTTACTCTTAATTTAGAAAAAACCAACTTTGCTAAATTCATAACCAGAAACAAATTCCATGAAGACATAACATTTTTTTGTTAAATAAAAGAAATTCAACAAACACATAAATCTAAATGTCTCGGTGTATTCAGTGATTAAAAACTAAACTGGGAAAGTCACATCGAAATAATGTGTAAAAAGTTGAACTCCGCATGTTTTGCTCTTCGTTGTAAGGCCGAAACTTGATAGTAAATTAAAAATAATAATGTACTTTGCATACTTTTATTATGTAATGAGATATGGTATTTTAGCATGGGGCAACTCTCACGAGGCAAAAAAGTTTTCATTGTACAGGAAAAAGCTATAAGGATTCTAACAACAGCAGAATTAGGGACTCATGTAAACCACCATCTAAACAACATCAAATTCTCCCATTACCAAGTCAACATATTTTTCTACTCTTATATTATTAAGCAATATAATAGACATATCAAAACTAATTCGTCAATTCATTGTTATAACACTAGAGCAAGTAATGATTTGCACTTTATGCATCAGTAAGTGACATACTACACTACTATAAAACTATATAATAAGCTTCCACCTGTTAAAAAATATTAATGCAGGAGTAAAGATAAAAAAATTCAAGCATACCCTAAAATAGAACTTAATTTCTAAGCTTTATTATACTGTTGACGAATTCTCAAACTTCTAATTTCTGTAGTATTGTTGTACAAACACAGTATAGTTTGTATTCGTTGTTGGTAGACCGCCACTCACCCCCTGTAAACAAGTCAAATATCTACGATAAGGATTATGTGTGTGCATATTGCATGTATTAATATTGTTCATGTGTGTATATGTGTATTACATGTTTTACTTCTCTACTACAATTTAAGTGTATTTAGCTTATTTATTTTGTGGAATTTTTTTTTATTAATCTTAATATCTGTCTACTTGTATTATAGACTATGCTATATATGTGTGTTTTATACCTATGTGTTCATTTTGTAACTCTGACATGTTCTACACCCTAGAGGAATTTTTGCTCATTTTTGGGTCTACAGAACGCAATGTTATAAATAAAATAAATAAACGTAAAATTAAATCATAGTATTAAAATTTTAAAGCATTGTATGGGAACTAAAGTAGCTTAGACCAGATCTCAAGCCTGGTAAAGCAGTTCACGTGTGCCAATGGTGCATATGTTTAGAGAGCATAAAGTATTTTCACGTAACGAAATAGAACTGCTGTTTGTCGTTATGTCGCACTGATCACCCACAATATGAAACGCAGTCGGATATGTTAAGATCGAGCAGTTGGTAGGGCGTCAATTATCGGAAAACGGAGAGCATCTACAATGCTGCGAGTCTAGAAAAGTAAAGTTACACTCGCCCTGATTATGGGAGTAGAGATATTAGGGGTTCTGGAGCAACATTATAATAATAATTTTTATGACATCGAAAATTTTTTTGTTGGGTAAATGTGATATATTGTGGCACGGGTTCGAGTCCCTTCCAAGCCACCATTAATTTTGCTTCCGTTCGTAATATTTCTTTTCTTGACAAAATAATTGCACTTAATTAATTTTACATCTGAATGTTTTTTAAAGCAAAGAGAAGACAAGAAAATTTTTTATCACAAATGTTAACATTAATTTAATACAAAATTTCTTTTGCCGAAAAATAAACACCGCCTTAATTTTGACAGAACACTAAGGAGGCAATGTCGTTACAAAAGTACTTCATTTTACAATAATGTCAACAGTTTACCAAATTCTTATACTTCTATATACTAAATTAACAGCAACACTAGTCCCTGACGAAAAATTTCTGGTGCAGTAGCATTAATACTGTTGTCACAACATTAAACTTTTTCTGTGGAAGCCAAAAGCGAAAAGAATGACGAAATTACAGGAAAATTAAAGGGATACTCTTACATCCCCGCATTTCATAGAAAGTGCACAGGCGCGGAGGTTATAAGAAAGCAACACCCCTTACTGCTGAGAAGGTTTTAACTGACTCAAGTGCGCTTTTCTCACAACGGTAGCCTTTGACTGGCCACCTAAAGAAAGTAAGGGCCACAATATTATTTGCGACATTATGTTTACAACTAATAAAGGCGCTCATCCGTTTACATGAATCTTGCTTGGAATTTACTCCGGAAGTGTGTGGGTCTCACTGACATTGCTCATGTAGGTCCCCAATCACCTGGCAGAACAAAATACCCCCAGTGCAGCTGGGCGGGATCGGGTTAGGTATGACAGCGGATTACCGAAGTACACTCGGTGGCCGGATTCGGAACGACACCAGGGGTTAGCCAGTGTTTTGAATTCCAGCCTGGACTACACAGCAAAAATGTTTTGCACTTGTTACAAACTATTATTTTGAAAATAGTTTTCAAAGAATTTCTTGTAACTCTACAGCAGAAATACTGTATATTTAGAAACACATTAGTTTGGAAAAACATACCAAATTGTTCATGTAGCTCAGTGTTTACAAAGAAATTCAAGTGTACAACACTAGCTTGTATAAATTCAACATTAGCTTTACACATTTAACACAGGGGAGGATACAAGAGGGGGAGTGGAAAGGGGGATGTTTCATACCCCCTCCCCCCTCCCAAGAGCTTGATCTGGTTCAAGAAATGACATAATATGTATTAATGTAAAAATCATGGTTAAAATATTAAAGAAAGTCCTAAAAACACTCTTATTCTTATTAAATGGAACTCAAAGGACTTCTATTAAAAATTTTGAACTGAAAATTTGGCAAACCTGACTGGCTTCGGTAGCGCAAGTCGCAACAGACACTGGCAGTTCGCGCACGCCGCGCAGTAAACGTAAACCAGCTGTGACAAGAATATTTGATGGAGTTTCAGTGTTGTCCGTGTGATTTATTTAATGTGAAGCGGGGTTCGTGCAGCATGGTAAGTGGAATTTCAGTTTCCTGCTTACATTGCAGCCTCTGAGGCTGAGATTAAAGTCAACGCAAGTTTGTGTGTACTAGGATACTTCTGTGATCTAAAGGATTGTAGCTCAAAATGTCAAAATAATTTTAATTCATACCACTGGATGTTTACGCTATGTTCAAATAATACTACAAGTCTGTGTTACCACCATAAAATAGTGTTCTGAATAAACTATATTACCTGAATAATTGACTGGCTATTCGAAAGGCAACGACCAGACAAAATGATGGCAAGGTTGGCGATTGGTTGCAATTAGAGAAAAATGGTAATATTTATTTACTGTTCTTGGAATGTATTTCTTTGCCCAAGTATATACCAGCCCTAGGCGTATTTAATTACCTACAACAAATACACATAACAAATACATTGTTTAATATCACTTTGNGTATATACCAGCCCTAGGCGTATTTAATTACCTACAACAAATACACATAACAAATACATTGTTTAATATCACTTTGTCAGAATACCTTTCTCAGACGTATACATTCAATAGATCAATGACTAAGTGTGTTTTGCTGTTATATGATAATATTAAAACTTTGAGTTCAAATCTTGCTTTGGAAATAACTTTGTTTAAGTTCTTATTTATGATTTTTATCGCCTCACAATATTATATCTTTGCGACAACGCAAATTGCTCTTTTATAGGCCATTCATGGTAAAGTGAGCACCTTTGAAATAACCTTTAGAAAAAAATCACTGATCATAACTGNGTATATACCAGCCCTAGGCGTATTTAATTACCTACAACAAATACACATAACAAATACATTGTTTAATATCACTTTGGCAGAATACCTTTCTCAGACGTAGGCCTATACATTCAATAGATCAATGACTAAGTGCGTTTTGCTGTTATATGATAATATTAAAACTTTGAGTTCAAATCTTGCTTTGGAATTAATTTTTTTAAGTTCTTATTTATGATTTTTATCGCCTCACAATATTATCTCTTTGCGACAACGCAAACTACTCTTTTATAGGCCATTCATGGTAAAGTGAGCACCTTTGAAATAACCTTTAGAAAAAAATCACTGATCATAACTGCGTGTAAGCTACAGTTATAATTGGCTTGCAGGCTTTCATTTAAATTAGAAGCGCAGTAATAAAAATTGTTCGTAGCATATTTACATTTATAAAAATTATGTCATGGTTTCACTTTGATAATGGACGAACAAAGTAATCAGGGCCATGGCAATGTTAATTTTACATATGGCAACCAGATACACATTTGGGGAGAAATGTAGATCCTGAGCAGGGTTTTCTAAAATATTCAGTTGACTGTGAACAGCCTATCGTTTATGTAAATAATAAAATATGAATTTTTTTATACCATTAAAGGTTGTAGAAATAATACTGAGACTTTCTTGGAAAACATTAATTTAAGTAAGCCTACGTTTGTGTGCATGGTAATGTTTTCCACATTGTATTTACAATTATTTATAAGTTACTTTAATTTGGAGGACAAAAGCCCTGAAAAACCATACTTTATAATGCTGAAACAAACCCATAAGATATATTTTCCTAGACAGTAATGACTACTTGTGAACACATGTTAATATAGATAGCACTTGAAAAGTTGGGTCGATTTCACAGGAACTGAAATGTAGTCTTTTCCCATGAATGAGAGCATACTTGCCACCAAGAAATGTTTTTATATAACTTTTTCAGTCTATGATAGTGTCTTTTTCTGCTGTTTAGGCTCATTGTCAAGGGGTGAAACAAAGTTAGATATCTTCTTTCTTTGGACTACTCAAAAATAAGTCCCGAAAAGAAGCAAATTCCGAAAATTCCAGTGACATTTATGAAATGATTCATCAGCCGAATGATTTAGACAATGATGGAGAACTCAGTGACAAGCCTCTGGTAGCCGCTAGCNTTATGAAATGATTCATCAGCCGAATGATTTAGACAATGATGGAGAACTCAGTGACAAGCCTCTGGTAGCCGCTAGCACTTCAACTACTGAAAGTGATCCAAATGTATCTTCAAATTCATCACAACCTTCTCACAGTCTTCCGAAGNCGCTAGCACTTCAACTACTGAAAGTGATCCAAATGTATCTTCAAATTCATCACAACCTTCTCACAGTCTTCCGAAGAACCTCTTTGACGTAGTTAGCAGTGACAACTTTCATTCAACACAGCCTGGATCTTCTTCAGCTGGTGCAAGTGTTTCCAGTGGCATTGGCCATTTTATTCGACAAAATGTTGACGATTAAAAAAATTTATGTTGATTGGAAATTTATGGCAATCACCAGAATCTCATATCTTCCCACACTCCACTCGAATCGTAGCTGGGAAACCTGTGCGTAATTTTGTAAGGCTTACAAAGAATGGCTGGTATAATCAGATGCTAAAAAATGCCTGTTTTGTAAATCCTGTCTATGGTTTACCACCAGGAATGAGGGCGTGTACCATTGAAATGTACCTTTGGCGGCTTTAGTTACAGAACCNACTGTCTATGGTTTACCACCAGGAATGAGGGCGTGTACCATTGAAATGTACCTTTGGCGGCTTTAGTTACAGAACCCCTTACAAATTTCAAAGATCTGCTTGGGTCTAAAGGTGATCTGGAACAGCATGCTAAGCATCAATACCATACTGATGCTGTTGCGAAAGGTAAGAATTTTCTTAAAATTTATAATAATCCATCCTCTGAAGTTGTAGATTTGGTAAAACAACATCTTGAGCAAGCTGAGGAAAATATGAGAATACTTGTCCCAATTGCAAAGACCGTCCTACTACTTGGGAGGCAAAATATTCCTTTTCGTGGTCATCGGGATGGTGGTCCATTTACTGCAGATGCTTCATATCAAAATGAAGGA
Organism: Clitarchus hookeri; assembly: GCA_002778355.1. Lineage (NCBI taxonomy): Eukaryota > Metazoa > Arthropoda > Insecta > Phasmatodea > Phasmatidae > Clitarchus > Clitarchus hookeri. The sequence continues at coordinate 577,243 of NQII01000276.1, read as the reverse complement.
AATTTTCTAGCAATGCTTTGCTTTCGGGTGGATGCTGGGGACAAACAACTAAAATATAATTTCAAGAATGCTTCTTGTAAGGCCACTTATATCAGCAAAATAGTAGAGCATGAGTTAATTCAATGCTGTCGACTATATATTTTATACACTATTCTCAACAGAGTTAGAATTTCTCGCTTCTGTGCCATAAAATATTTAATGAATTTAGGGATATGTCAAACAAATCAAAAGTAAGTATTGTGCTTCGATACGTACATTTCGATACACACACAGTTATTAGAGAAGATTTCGTTTCATTTATAGATATATTCGGTGATATGTTTGAAGCTGAAGTACTCGGAGATGCACACAACATTAAAACTTCAGAAGATGAATCCAAAAAGAATTCGACTGAAGAGGAAACCATGAAGTCAGCTGCAGAGATATTTCTTACTGGGAAATCATTGGGTAAGATAGTTCAACGGAAAATGAAGGCACTGAAGCTTCTTCATCTTCAATATGTAGCCATCAGCACTGATTGCTGTTCCGTAATGCTCTCAGAAGACTGAGGTACAGTTAAGAAAGTTCAGGACCGGGAAAATTATGAAGTGGAGACTCCATGTTACAACCACACACCCAAAAATTCACTATCACAGTCTTCAAACATTAAAGTTTTTGAACTGCAGTGGGTGTTATGAAGGATGTTATATCCTTCTTTTATTTCCCAAAGCGTAGTGAATATATTCTTCAATTTCTTGGAACGAAACTTTTGCATTTGTTTGACACAAGATGGGTTGAAATTTACGGTTGATTTGCCTAAAACCGTAGAGTCCCTTGAGAAGATTTCTGGCCGGAGGGACAAATCTGTGGCTGGAAAGCATCATCACAATAAGCTGTTATNACAGTCTTCAAACATTAAAGTTGTTGAACTGCAGTGGGTGTTATGAAGGATGTTATATCCTTCTTTTATTCCCCAAAGCGTAGTGAATATATTCTTCAATTTCTTGTAACGAAACTTTTGCATTTGTTTGAAACAAGATGGGTTGAAATTTACGGTTGATTTGCCTAAAACCATAGAGTCCCTTGAGAAGATTTCTGGCCGGAGGGACAAATCTGTGGCTGGAAAGCAGCATCACAATAAGCTGTTATNATAGAGTCCCTTGAGAAGATTTCTGGCCGGAGGGACAAATCTGTGGCTGGAAAGCAGCATCACAATAAGCTGTTATAGTCAGTTTCTATTTGTTGCATTCTGCGTGAGTGATGTCCTGGCCTTCACTCTTCCTTTGAGCAAACTTCTTTAAAAAGAATCTGTTGACCTTCAATAGGCCTCCGATAGTATTAAGAATGTTATAACACTTTTGGAGAGAAGATGCATTAATGCTGATGAATATTTCAGAGAAGTTTATGTCCAGGTAGAGGACATTGCAGCGTAGCTTAATGTCGAGCTTCATAAACCCAGGACTGTTGGGTGACAGGTTCACCGCAGCAACTACCCAGTGCAGTCCAAACTATTGAACGATTATTGCAGGATTTCAGTATTCATACCANACAGGTTCACCGCAGCAACTACCCAGTGCAGTCCAAACTATTGAACGATTATTGCAGGATTTCAGTATTCATACCACTCCTGGGCAATATCTTATGTGATCTGAAGATAAGATTCTCTCCTAAAGTTCTTGATGTTCTTCAACTTCCAATTCTACTTCAAATATTTATTGTGGATCAGGCTTTGGANGATTCTCTCCTAAAGTTCTTGATGTTCTTCAACTTCCAATTCTACTTCAAATATTTATTGTGGATCAGGCTTTGGAGGAAATAAATGATTCAATTCAGTCCCTTGTTTGAAAGGCGGACGAGACAACTCCAATCACAGGGTCGACCACACAAATTTGATGTGGTTGCAATATACTGCCTGCGGCTTTGTCTTTGCTAACAAAGGGATAGTGCTCGCAATATCTGGAACGTGAGCCTTGCAGTATGTTCGGACTCAGTAGTTAAAAACAAAAAGACGAAATTACATGACGGTTCCTTTGATGCAGGTGTACCGCTTCGCTGATTGGCTAAGCGAGGCTCTGCCCTGTGTCTTATTAGCTTTAATGGCGAGTTGCGGAAGGTTCCCCATTGGATGGACTGCCGGCTGGCAAGCTTATTGGTCAAAGGTGTTCCGACATGTTGCTGGCAAATTACGCCATTCTACGCCGCTTATAAGCGCATTTTCGCTAGAGTCCCTGTCACACTTGAAAATTTTTTCGTCAAACTTCTTCCAATAAGTTTGGTCAAATACATTTAGACACTATGCTTACCGGGAAATTAGCACCAGCTACTAAATACTCGAAGATATCGCGTTAGCGATTTTGGTTAAAAAGATCGTCTTTTTTGATCTGAAATTTGTTTCTGTATTAACGCCAGTATCGTTAGAAGAATGATCTTCTCAAAACAGCAGGACCTACATTACATTCGTGCGTTCAGGCTCAGCTATCCTAGGGATCTTACAAGAGTGATTTCTCTAATAAACTAACCAGTATCCCAGATTCGCGGTAATATTCACTTCATTATTTCTAAAGACTTTATTTTTGTAGTATAACTTTACCATCACTATTGACACCTCAACCCCGCCAACTATCCAACAGTTGCCGCTTGTGTTGTAAGTCATCAGCTTCGTTGACTCAGTCACAAGGAATTTGGCTGCCCGCCTGCAAATTACATGTCGCTGACTTGAAATATTGCAAGTAGTGTGTCTCGAAATTTGCGGATTCATTTGTGGATAGGATTGACAGTAAACACAGGTATTGCGAACAGTAAAGTGCAAAGTTTAGATACCATAGTTATTTTCTTGCTATCAGCCATTTTCTATCTTTCCCCACTTTTAAACTAAATATTACAATGTAAGTAATAAACACAGTGTGTACATACCACCGCACTTAGAAGTTTACGTCTATGGCTAAAATAAAATATATTTNATGTAAGTAATAAACACAGTGTGTACATACCACCGCACTTAGAAGTTTACGTCTATGGCTAAAATAAAATATATTTTTTGACTATTATTCAAAGTGAGAGGGCTTCAAAAGGTGCTCACATTACAGTGAATAGCCTATACATTCTTTATTCCGTTTGACGTATGATGCGTAAGTATGCAGATCTGAAGTATCATGGTTACTTTGCTGATTTTCTGCACGAGGCTTTGGGACGAGCCTTGTGCCTAATATGCTACTGCGTGCTGAGAATGATTCTTTATTGACTGTGCGGCCGGCAGCTGATTGGAAAACTGCATTCCGATATGTTACTGGCCAGTGACGCCATTTTGCTAGCGTTCGCGGTATAAAAGGCAGTTTCACTTTTAAGGCGCCCGTCTACCTGGCGCTTGAACTGCGTTGCAGAGTGTTCCAAATACACGTTTTTCAACGACACTATTAAGCATGCGTCCAACGTGCTGATCTACGAAAATAACACACACATTTCAGACGAGAGCTGTTAAGTACTTTCAAAATATCACGTACGTTAGAAACATCAATTCAGAGTACTCCAAAACCGCTAAAAACGGCCTTTCCAAGGCGCTGTAGCTCAAAATGCACGCATCAGATACATACAAAATTACTATAGGGGCCTGCACTGAACCTTCCTAAAGACTTCCCACTAATAATATAATATGGTCACCGCTGAAAGTCCCATAGGTATACGCAGCACGACGAGAACACTGCACGCCAATTCTGAGCCTTGCGCTTAGCGGCAATGGCGTACTTGATGCGGTTGGCAGTGTCGCCCTTATCGCTCCCGCGCTTCTCGGCCTAAACGTGGGAAAAAGTTACAGGTAGACGGGGGCCTTAAGAGTCATCTTTACATCTGCAGGCGTAAGTATGCAACACGTATTAACCCCATTTAATCTAAGGTTAATATATTTTTGTGGTTTTTGGCGAAACCATATAAGTCACCGCCTGCAATGCGGTATCAAATTAAAGGTATTTATCCAATAATGGTGCATATAACCAGTATATTGTAATATTCTAAGTAAGATTTTAATAAAAGCAAGATTATTGATAAAAAAACATGACCACAAATTAACTGGACACTTTGTAGCTTATATACCGGACCAAAATAGTATTTGGCTTTTCTATGCCGCATCTTCAATGTTTTCTGCGTCGAAATGTTATATGATATTGTACCTGATGTGTAAGGTACTTCTGATAAATACAAAAAACTAAACTATTTTGTGATAACAAAATCGTGCAAGGAGATAGAACACTTTTATCCTGGGCTCAAAGGCCATCTCTGCTCATTGTTAAAAGGACGCACTGCGGGGGGTGACAGAAAATTTCACACGCAAGAGATTTTACCAGTGGGCTCGGGAAATCCTGAGCCTTCGTGCACTGCCTCTCTTTGAAAGATGAACGCTGTAAGAAATCGAACACCACAATACGACCGGGCTGCAATCGCAACGTAAGTTTGAATTTTTCAAAAATATTTTATTAATATTTACTATCGCACGGTTTTAGAGAATTGCAACACGACTGAGCGCGTTATTGTGTGCGTTATTGTGTGCGTTATTGTGTGCGTGCACGTGAATGGTACGGAAATGTAGATTATGTGAAATCTCTTTGTATTTAAAAATGGTGAAGAAAAATGGAAGGAAACATNTCATAACAACTGTTTCTTACTAGGCATTACTAACACACCTATATCCTAGCTCACTTTATTCATATAAATTATAAATAAAATATAATTTATCGATAAAATAAAATGAAAAGTTATATTTATCCAAAAATAAGATACTTCTATGTTGACAGGAGTACAACATGCCTGTGATACATGGCATATTTAGAAAACAACTAACTACATAATACATGGGGGTCATTTTTCAAAAGTTTTATTCAGAAAATGACGAAATGGCGTGGCGGTTCATTTGGTGTGGGAGTTGTAGTTCTTTGATTGGCAGCGCGAGGCTCTGGGAGTGGGTCTTGTGTCTGGGTTGCTACTGTGTGCTGCGAAGGGCACCCCACCGGCCGGGCTGCAGGCTTACAACTAAGTTACCAGCAGCTGATTGATGAACGGCGTTCCGACACGTTGCCGGCTAATGAAGTCTGCTCGCGGCATGTGGAGCTGGAGTTCGCGGCACGAGCGGCTGTCTCACCTCTGTGTGCTTACGCACTGCAAGGGCGCTGCACTTTTGCTACGGTTTTCTCCGTGGTGTTCAGTTGTGGTAAGCTACTCTCAGAGTGGGGAAGCGAGAACACCCACTCCTACTCTGGAACTGTAGTAGTGTGTATGGAGCTCAAGTATAAAAAAGCCATCAAACTACTGTTTCATAGCAGTTTTTCATAGCATTAGGTACATATACTTCTGTAATAAATTGTAATGTGATCAGACTGTGCAGCATAACTTCGCCATCTATGCTATGTAAGTGTAGGTACTCCCCCCTCCCCTTTTCAAGTGCAGCAGCCAATTCACCTGGTTTATTAAACTGCTCGCCCTTGGTCGTATTTNCCTAAATAAATAAAGCCAAAAGCCATTCATCATAAGACTATGATTTTATTTTTCAAGTGCATATTTGACAACGTAAGTTTGCACGGTTCTTGTATTTTAAAGGAGTATTGGAATATTGTGAAAAAAAATAGAATTTGCTAAAAAAAACTTAGGTGAACCATTTTTGTTCTGTACTGTTAATGAAATGAAATTTTTTAAGTCACAAGTTTGTTGGGAATTTTTTCAGTTCGTAAATATTTGAAAATGTTAACCATGCATTTGCAATTTGATTGCATTATCATCCTTAATTTTAAATTATGCCTAATATTTTACCTTTTGCTTACAAAGAAAACTTCAGAGTTAATTACTGATAGACGACGGCCTTAATTTAGTAATTATTACTTAATTGTATGAGATATGACGTGATTTGACGTAGACATTCATTCAATTGATGTGTGTGTCAGTGAACACTTGAAAGAGAGAAAAATTGTCGGAATCCGGAGATCTCAGTGTTTGGCTAGGATGTAGTTGACCTGCCAACCCTCGTCAAACTGTTACTAATGCGTGCAGCGGGAGGTTGGCCTCGAGACAAAACGCACTTAGTGCTATAACAGCATAAGGGAGTCTGTCTTCTTAACCAGTCACCGATTTCTAAACATGCTAGCCAACAAGGTAAAGATGACTCTTAAGTTCTTAGTTTGGCCCATCGCTTGTTCGACACTCCTTGGCAGGCTAAGCAAATCATAAACCCGCAGTAGAAGGCGAGTCCAATCGCGTGCAACCTAGGCTCACTCCTCAGTGCAGCAGCAGCGAGCCGGTGAAAGACATCAGCTCGAGTATGCAGTACCACGTATATACCACGGCTCATTGAACTCGCGATTTTTTTTCCCCAGCCTCCCCTTATAATTGCCGGGATTCTTGAGCGTCACCAAAAATAACGTGTTTTGGGTTGGTTAACGGAGGCAGCGGATGTCTGTCATGCCAGACGGGCGGCGGAGCCTCGTTGGAGCGCCTCCAGAATTCGGCGGCCAGCCGGCCAATGAGCAGGCGCCAGGAGGGGGCGACAGGATACATAACTCAGCGGGCATGGGTGACGGTGCCCATAGCAGATGCGGCGGCGTGAAGGAGAGCCTCGGCGGCCGGCACATCGTCGCGCGGATCGCCTCCGCGAATACCGATGGTTCGTCCCGGGCCGGCTGACAATGGGCGAAACGCTAACGTCGCGCGGTTGGTGGCCGTTCTAGGAAAGCGACACCCCGCGCCTGGGGCCAGCCGCGCCGCCGGCCTATTTGCATGCCGACGACCTCTCGTCGTGGCACCGCCCACCGAGACACGCCGCGCAGCGCGCACTGCCACGTCGTGTCTCCACGCGCGAGAAGCGGCCACGGAGTAAACACGCGTTGCTTACTACTTCTCTGAAGCCCTGCCAAAGTTCTACTTACACGATATTCCTTCGCCTCGTGGAAAATCTAGAAAACTACACCCAGGGAACAACACACAGCATTTATGCGCACTCAATTTAATAATATTTTTCATAACAACTGTTTCTTACTAGGCATTACTAACACACCTATATCCTAGCTCACTTTATTCATATAAATTATAAATGAAATATAATTTATCGATAAAATAAAATGAAAAGTTATATTTATCCAAAAATAAGATACTTCTATGTTGACAGGAGTACAAAATGCTTGTGATACATGGCATATTTAGAAAACAACGAACTACATAATACATGGGGGTCATTTTTCAAAAGTTTTATTCAGAAAATGACGAAATGGCGTGGCGGTTCATTTGNAAACGCAATTTTTTCATAAACATTTAGTTTTAAAATCAATAAGATTACCGTTTACTCACATTATTGTTTCTAACTTACATATGTTATTTTCACACGAAATGCTTTCCATACCAGTATACACATTATTATCATGAATGTTTTAGTAGATATTGATAAAGTTTATAATTTAATCTGCATTGTTTACTGCTGGCGCCTGCTTTTAAAGTCTTAGGCCCCTGTTTGTGAGACTGGGGGGGNAAACGCAATTTTTTCATAAACATTTAGTTTTAAAATCAATAAGATTACCGTTTACTCACATTATTGTTTCTAACTTGCATATGTTATTTTCGCACAAAATGCTTTCCATACCAGTATACACATTATTATCATGAATGTTTCAGTAGATATTGATAAAGTTTATAATTTAATCTGCATTGTTTACTCGTGGCGCCTGCTTTTAAAGTCTTAGGCCCCTGTTTGTGTGACTGGGGGGGGGGGCAGATAATATCTTGCCCCCTCCCCTTAAACTTTCCGGCCCTACTCTCTCACTTTGTGGTATTGTATTATATTAATAGCTTCATTAACATTTTCCGCAGGCACAAGTTTTCACCTGTTCTAAAATGCTTTTGAAAAGCAGTATTTAAAATACTTTTAAACAGTTATATTTTGTCGTTATTTTAACATGTCTTCGCCGTTGTTCATAGCTTCTCGTCGCCCAGCACACAGCTGAGGACTTCAGTTCTCTCGCGAAATCATAACATGTATGTTCGGCCCTCCCTTCACGATCACAACCATCGGATGGTTTGTTTGTACAGAAGCAGAAATTTAGTAACATATTGAGTGTAATGTCAACAATCTACATACAGTATTGGGCACATTATTGATCCTTATGTCTAACTTGTACTGGTGCACCATAAAATTGTTGAAATGCAACACGTACAGATTGATGTATACTAGAAACGAAAGGGTGTGTATTCACCCTGAAAAAATTGTATAGACGTAACAATTACTAAAATAAAAAAAAATTTCTGCTGCAAAAAAATAGCAGGCAAAGTATAATTTAAGTAAATATTTCGTATATTTGGCTAACAGTTAATTCTTCAATTTCCTCTTCCTTGTCAAGTGCTATCTTTCTTCCACGTGTAGAAGTTAACTTCGCTCTTAATAAATAGTGTAAACCAACGTTAAAGTTACTGTATGGAAAAAGAAACATTTACAGTTTCCGCCACTAGAATTCTTAGATTATGGTGCATAAAAAACTGATTTCGATTGCCACGGTTTACACATTACACGTTTAACCATTTTATACAAACTTTAATTTATGGCTACAGGTGTTCCAAATTANATTGCCACGGTTTACACATTACACGTTTAACCATTTTATACAAACTTTAATTTATGGCTACAGGTGTTCCAAATTAATTTTTTAAGCGTGCTGTTTTTAAACCTACATACAAATTGTTTAGTTGTCACAGTCAGTGATCTGTGAGCTCTGTGTTCGTCTATAGTAATATAAACCAAGAGCAGTAGTATGAATTACGCATCAAATATCCACAAGAAAAAATAACTGAGCGTCGAGATTCGTAATGTACAGAACTGGCTAAAAATAACCTTTATGTCCATTGTGGACACAGTTGTGAAAATNTGAGCGTCGAGATTCGTAATGTACAGAACTGGCTAAAAATAACCTTTATGTCCATTGTGGACACAGTTGTGAAAATTGGATTTAAATAGGTTAATGAGAGATTATGAAATACTTACTCGCAAGAAATATTACTGATAACAGTCGATACTTGCGTTAAAATAGATATATGAGGTGATCGGTGGTGTACGTCAGAGATTGATTTGAATAGTGTTAGATCAACCGTGAACAAAACAGTGACAACAGTTCTATTTGCCTCGGTACTCGGTGCTCATGAGTTACCAGTCACGGTCAATACCTGCGGCGACCAGACTGTATCCGGCCAAGGCGTTCAAGGCGAGTTATACGTATTCATCTCCGCGGCGGGTTCTTGTCGTGGTCATGTCCCGACGAGCCCAACTTTTGTTAGGGGGTGTGAGGGTACAGCGGGGGGGCATGTCACCCCTTTCGCAATTAACCTCCGATACTTGGGAGGTTGGGGCGATCTAGCATTAGTCACTGGACACGCCTTCACTCCCAGACAGCACAATGGACACCCAGGGGTTTTACTATCACCTCTTCACACGAACGCCAATCCCCCACCGCCTCGTAAACATGCTCAGGCATACGTACAGTCATACNTTTACTATCACCTCTTCACACGAACGCCAATCCCCCACCGCCTCGTAAACATGCTCAGGCATACGTACAGTCATACCATACACAACTCTTGGAAGCATTCGTACCTGGCTGCATGTCCTTCATTCTCCTTTCTGATGTATAGAACGGCAAANTCATACACAACTCTTGGAAGCATTCGTACCTGGCTGCATGTCCTTCATTCTCCTTTCTGATGTATAGAACGGCAAACACTGTAGTTAAGTAGGTATGTACTTAAATTACAGTTATGATATGAGAACACCACGTGATACTTGAAAAACAGTATTTTTGCAATGTTTGAAAATAAAATACTTGAGTTATTTTTTTGAAATATCTAATTTACAACGCGTGAGGTGACTTAGACGTTTATAAATGAATTTAAAGTATTTATATTAATACTATGAATTGTGATTGTATTATGAATAGTAGTGCGTTCCATTTAAGAGATTATTAAGGGAATTATGAGCCCTCAAAAAAACGAACTTTGTTCAATATATCAAAAACTACTTGCGATTAAGCAACAAATCAGTACATTATATTTTGTAAAATAGAGATATTATACCTTCGAAAATGCTGGTGGTAATATCATTTACTTCCATAGTGAAAATTGGGGTTGGCACCTGATTTTTGGATGAAATTTTATAACGGTTTTTGCATTTTATGTTGGGGTCATATGGAAATATATTTAAATCTTTATTTCAATATACACTAATTTTGGTTTTATTGGCCTTTTGTTATTGTTATAAGATGTGGATACCTTAGGGGTAACGGCGTAATTNTATACACTAATTTTGGTTTTATTGGCCTTTTGTTATTGTTATAAGATGTGGATACCTTAGGGGTAACGGCGTAATTATTTTTGAGAGTTCAAATCGACCAAAGAGATTGCTACCTTGATGTTGGATTAAGATTATAGTTAGGTGTAGGTGATTAGTTATTAGTTCTGTTCGACCTTTAAATTATTACTTGTTTTGGGATGAAACCAGTGTAAGCCATGTTGGTTTCTATCAGTAAAATTTTATTTTAAATTAGTACGAAAGNATATACACTAATTTTGGTTTTATTGGCCTTTTGTTATTGTTATAAGATGTGGATACCTTAGGGGTAACGGCGTAATTCTTTTTGAGAGTTCAAATCGACCAAAGAGATTGCTACCTTGATGTTGGATTAAGATTATAGTTAGGTGTAGGTGATTAGTTATTAGTTCTGTTCGACCTTTAAATTATTACTTGTTTTGGGATGAAACCAGTGTAAGCCATGTTGGTTTCTATCAGTAAAATTTTATTTTCAATTAGTTCGAAAAGACTATATAAATAAAATGATTTAATTAGTTTTGANCGAAAGGACTATATAAATAAAATGATTTAATTAGTTTTGATTAATTTGACTAATTTGGCAGAATTAAGTGCATTAAATTTAGTGTTTATTTATGTTGTTTTATTACAATAATAATTTTTGATAACTATTGATATTATGAAATATCCTGTTATAAAAAAATAATACTATTATTCCTCCTAAAGCCTTAACTTAACAAAAATTGCCATATTGTTGGAACACACTCACGTGATAAATTATCAATAAATCTACATGTAACTGTCAAAACAGAATGTGTGTGTGGTTTGACAGGTAGGCAACTTACAATACAGTTCCCGCCACTTTTAGTTTGCGTGTGGGAGCTGTTGATTGGAGAGTTACATTGCTGAAATTCCAGCCAACGGCACAAACAAATAATAAAAAACCATAAATTAAAACATCAGTCCGAAGTTCAACAGTCGTTCTAACTGACAGTTCTACTACTAGTATTTCGCAGAAGCAATAAGGCACTTAGCTCGCACGTAGTCCACCAACTAAGCAGGCGGATACTATGCACATGGAGAAAGTCTAAATTAAAATTTTGCTAGGGCAAACAGCTCCCTGCTGAAAAATAACTTAAAAAAATAGTGCATACGTTTTCGACTTAAATTTTTGTGAGGGATAATATACCAAAGTTTGCCGGTGTTGCTCAAAAACATTCGGTATATATGAATATTTACTATATATATATATATATATATATAGAGAGAGAGTTTTTATACCCACACATACTATATATAACATCAACTTGAACATATCACAATATATGCATGTGTTGCAGTGACAGCTTGACAGCTTAGTTAGAGTGTTCACATTACGTGGCAGGCGGTCGCAGCTAAAAACACTTGGTAAAAACTCTTGGAGCATATCGCCACCGCGCGGTCAAAGCTATCACTGTTGATGGCTGTCGCCACACTCAAGCAGTTGGAACACCTCAGCCTATATTACTGATAACTGCTAATGTTGTGCAATATCAAAGGAGCTACTCATTGTCTCCGAGTTTGAAAGGCGGACGAGACAACTCCAATCACAGGGTCGACCACACAAATTTGACGTGGTTGCAATATACTGCCTGCGGCTTTGTCTTTGCTAACAAAGGGATAGTGCTCGCAATATCTAGAACGTGAGCCTTGCAGTATGTTCGGACTCAGTAGTTAAAAACAAAAAGACGAAATTACATGACGGTTTCCTTTGATGTAGGTGTACCGCTTCGCTGATTGGCTCAGCGAGGCTCTGCCCTGTGTCTTATTAGCTATAACGGCGAGTTGCGGAAGGTTCCCCATTGGATGGACTGCCGGCTGGCAAGCTTATTGGCCAAAGGTGTTCCGACATGTTGCTGGCAAGTTACGCCATTCTGCAGGAGTAAGCGTTTCGATTTTGCGGTATAAGCGGCAGTTTTGCTAGAGCCCCTGATACACTTTCAAATTTCCTTCCAATAAGTATGGTCAAATACATTTAGACAACTGTGACGACATCGAAACGTCATAAACGCCGCCATATTTATCTGAGAAAGTTGTGTGCATTCAGTTTTTATCAACCATTTGCGTATAGGACCGGTTCTAAAGTTTATAGTGTTTGACAAGCTCAGCCAATCAGAATAGTGCATGGCAAAAATTGACATCACGAAACTTTATAATAACGAACAATTGCTGGAAACGAAGTAGGTTATAAAGATAATTAATTTATGTAGAAGCCGTCTGGACATAAACGCTATTTTAAGTGACTATTTCACATAAAATTAACTCGGAGGCATTAAATTTCTTTGTGCAGGAAACACCTCTGATAAATACAATTTTAATTTAGTAAAGAAGCTAAAATAAATTACAACGTTTCTTACATTTCTTGCTATAATTGACAACGTGGAAAAACAAAAGCAACGTCTCACTACGAAAATATTTTTAAAATAATTATTAAAATTAAATTCTCCCAGTAATAGAATTTGAGAGTGTGACACATTCTCAAACACTTTCAAGATTATTTGATAAAATTTGTTTGAAGGAAAAATGTGATGGCCGTATTTTGTATTGAAATTTTATTGTAGCTGAAGGTGAAAAGTTGACAATGTGACAGGGGCTTTGTATATTCTTACATATTCTGTGGACATCGAGGTATAATAATCCAAGGAGGATATTCGAAATTTTTTAAATTATATGTGAATGGATTACAGTAGAATTTTGTGGTGATACATGAAGTCACATGGGATACAACATTCAGAAATACTGCAATACGATCCACATACTTGGGAGGCAACGACGAAAATTATATCTCTTTCTCTTCAATCTAACTACAGCAATCCTTTTTCCGAACTAAATCACCATTTGCGTGAAAAAGTTTTTGAAGTTGTTCTATAATAAATAGAAAAAAAAAATAATTTAGTACTTGTTACCTTCTTGTTCTGTCGGCAGCTCCAAAAGTGTCACATAACATGCAATAATGCCATGGTTTCCATAACTATCGACCCTTACTTCATTCGAGTGTCACTGTGCAGTTATTAGATATATATTTTTATATCACGACAATTAGACCAATTGCTGTATCTAAAAGCTATTCACGGTAAAGTGAGCACTTTTAAAAGTTCTCTCATTTGGAATAATAGTCAATAACTACACTTTATTTTAGCCTCAGACTTTAACTTCCGAGTGCGGTGGAATAAACACATCGAGTTTATTACTTGCATGGTAATTTAAAAAAAAAATATGGTTAAAGTATAAAATAGTGTTGAAAGGAAAAAGTAACTAGGGCCTCAAAAGTGTTCACTTTACCGTGAACACTTTTACCTACCTACCAGAAGATCTACCTACCAACAAGATTGTTGGTAGGTAGATCTTCACGCCTCGTCGACCGCGAAGTTATTATACAGTTTGAGTATAAAAGAATACCACAACTTTCAAGGTCTATAATATCAAAACCAAACAACCTACAACCTTGATTGACCGATCAAATGAACCATGAAACCGTGAAGTTTGTTTACCATAAATTCATAAATATTCAATGTGACCACCATGCGGCTCGAACGACATCTACACGATAATCAAACTCGTTCCACGCTCTTGTCAGCATGTCCGGTGTTACGGTTTGGATGGCGTTCGTAACTCTCGGTTTGAGGTTGTAAGGGGGTAGCGAGCTCTCATTCCACACGTCAATGTGAAGGGGACGGTCTGATGTTTCCTTTATGTGCCAAGAGATGATACTGTGAGCGTCTGTCGTCGCACTATGAGCGTGTGTTGTGTGTTACTCCGCATCACGATGGTGACTGAACAACAGAAGGCGTTCTGTGTTATTCAGTTTGCTAAATGTGAATAGATTACGACTGTTCAACGTGAATTCCGTCGCAAATCGGACGTCGTCCTCCTGATAGGTGGAGTATCGTACGTTGGTTTCGTCAGTTCCATGACACAGGATGCCTTTGCAAAGGCAAAAGTTCCGGGCGGCTGCGTGTATCCAAAGAGAATGTGCAACGGATTCAACAAGCGTTCGTTCACAGTCCGAGAAAATCAACTCGACAAGCTAGCCGGGAAATGCAAAACCCTCAATCGACGGTATGGACAGTGTTGCGAAAGCGATTGCTGTACAAACCATACAGGTTACAGCTTGTACAGGCTCTTACTGAAAGGGATAAACAATTGAGACGCGATTTCTGCGCGTTCGTTCTTGCCCAGAACGAGGTAGACGATGCCTTCATGTCTAAACTGATTTTTAGCGATGAAGCGACATTCCATACAAATGGTAAGGTGGACCGGCACAACGTGCGGATATGGGGTCAGGAGCCTCCACATGAAACCACCGAACACAAGCGCGCTTCCCTTAAAGTGAACGTGTTTTGCGCTGTATCCAAATACACTGTTTTCGGCCCGTTATTTTTTCACGAGCACACTGTTACTGGAATCCCTTATTTGGACATGCTTACAGAGTGATTGTTTCCTCAATTAGAAAAGGCGGCGGAGGTCTTAATTTTCCAGCAGGATGGTGCGCCACCCCATTGGCACCTAGCTGTTCGCGGATACCTGAACGAGACGTTGCTGCAACGCCGGATTAGTCGAGGAGCAGCCGGTGACCAGGCTCTTCATCACTGGCCCCCAAGAAGCCCGGATCTTACCCCGTGCGTTTTTTCTATGGGGTACATAAAGGATCAAGTGTTCAGTTCACCATTGCCAAATAACACTGAAGACCTCAAAACGAGAATTACGAACGCCATCCAAACCGCAACACCGGATATGCTAACAAGAGTGTGGAACGAGTTTGATTGTCGCGTAATGTCGTTCGGGCCGCAAGTGGTGGTCACATTGAACATTAATGAATTTATAGTAAACAAACTTCACGGTTCCAAGTTTCATTGATTGGTCAATCAGGGTTGTAGGTTGTTTGGTTTTATTATTATAGACCTTCAAAGTTCGGGCATTCTTTTATACTCATCCTGTAGATAAAATGCAAATCATAAAGGAACTGATTTGAAGTCAGCGACGTAACTG
>NQII01000276.1:546711-561769 GCA_002778355.1 Clitarchus hookeri | reverse complement strand
CCCAGGGTAGGGCACTTTACCTGCAAATGATGAATTTTAAGATATTTCCTGATGTAGCAAAAGAAACCACTGAGGAAAATATGTACATAAGAGCCAATACAATTTTTTCGGCCGCTAGTCACCGGCGAGTTCCGCTGAATACGCCCACTGACTCTTGTATCTGGGGGTGATTGATCACTTTGATCATCCCCCTCCCCCTTCCCTAGTAGTTACGTCAATGTTTCAAGTTGTCACGAATTTGAATTTTCACCCCTGGAGCGTTAAGAAAGAAAGCAGTTTTCCTTAATTCATTGTCAGTGTTTAGCAAGCAGTTTACCTAGGCCAACAAACGACGAATACAACGCCAGTAAAAATGTTGCAATTAATAACTGCACAAAAATTACAAGTGTTATCTACTTATTAATACACACATCAAAAAAAAGTTTTGCACCAACGGAATTTCTGAGTTATTGGGTTGCTCAGTGCCCAAGAGAAAATATGGTATGAAAATACTCGCTGTCTGTACATAACACCACGCTAAGCAGGCTTGCTGAAAGTGTCTTTGCAATGCGCCTTGAGTCTCAGCAAACGTCCTTCATATATTACATCATTACAGGTGGTGCAAAACTTTGTGGTGTGTAATATTTAAGGAACATTTCACATCCGAGGACTATAGTCCATTCACGGCTACTTCCAACTTTTATGAAGCCCTGATTATGTTGCATACTTCCAGTATATTCCTCCACCTCATACTAACATAGCTTAATCCAGTGTAAAAATTACATCAAAGAGACAACGCGCTCAGTGTAATAATATTTCACATAAGAACTATTTATTACTAGGCATCACCAACATTCATATTTACTCTCTATTGACGTGACAACGTCTTATAATTCGATAGAGCCGGCTGCACGCACGAAAAAACATGACTCATGCGGCGTTACCTCGCTCTGAGGCGTTCCATGTAAGGCTTGAAGTGCAAGCGAGAGCGCGGAACGAGCGAAAAAGAAGCACAATCGGCCTCTTGATCAATTTCATTGTGATTTCCAATTACCTCCTTCTCTATATACATACAAATCTATTAAACAAATGAAATTAAAATTTTCTTTTGAAAAATGCTACCATTCCATCAGTATTTTCTTAAGACGTTGTCACGTTCAACTATCGTCAGTAAACCGACTTTACAGACAACCAATTTTTTTTTATTCATATTAGAAATGAATGAAATATTATATTCTATCAATACAGTATAAGTAAAATATCCGTTTAACAGGAAATAAGGTACTTTAATGTTAATATAAGTATAAATTTCTTTTTATAACCAAACACGTCGTACATGGGGTGATTTTTCACAGGTTTGATTTAAAAAGCGTGAAGAAACCGCCAGTATACTATAGTTTCTGTGCCTTCTTTTTTCCTCTTCACTTCTAATGTGACGGTCGCTGCAGGAACGCTTAGGGTACCGCCACGAGAAGAACGGCGACTTTTACGAGCGGGGTCAAGATTCCCCCGCCGAAACACGCCGCGGCACACTTAACCACCACTGATGGGATCGCTGACCTGGACCAAGGTCACGTGACCACCGCGGGTAGCGGTCGGCCACGAAATATTCGTGGTCGCTATTCAGGCACGAGTGTTGGCTAGACAGGATTACGACTTATCTGGGGTGGCGTAGACGGGGGGAGGAATAAAATTATTAAAATTATGAGCGTTCAAATGCCTATCCTTTTTTTTCGTAGTTCTGAGGAAATTTTTACAACTGTTAAATTGTATCGCATAATGTTATTCAATTAAAATGCCACCACAATATACCATATAACAACAATAATTCTTACGCCGAAAAAATTCCGAAATGTCCATAGACAAAAATATTAACTTCAGTTGAAATGTTTCTTGAGTGAAGAGGTTCGGTCAGCTCTTAGCAACAGAATATTATTAGTCGACGGGGGTGAAACGAGGTGAGTATGGAGCAGCGTCGGAACGCAAGGGCGGGGGAAACGGGAAATACCCGAGAAATCCCACCGAACAGCAGCATCGTCCAGCACGATTCCCACGTGCGAGAATCCGGGAGTGACCCCGCTGGGAATCTAGCCAGGTTCGCCTAGGTGGGAGACGGGCGCTTTAGCCGATATGCCAACTGCGGAACACGAAATATTTCTCGGAATCGTAAAATATTATATGAAGCTTTTCTTTGTGAGAATAAATTGAGTTTCCCTGGGACTGGAGTTTTATTTACAGTGCGCTTATTTCACCAGACCCAGGCTCCATACGCCAGCAAAATGACGTCACTGGAAACAAAAATGATGAATAGGGCGTTCACCAATCAACGACAGAAGATAATTTGTTTTCCAACTGGCAGTACAGCCAATAAGGTACCCTTCATTGCACTTTGTAGCCAATCAGACACAAAACCAGTTCCCAGAACATTGCGTAGCCAATCAGAGAATGGATACTCCCACATCAAAGGAACCGCAAAGTCATTTCGTCTCTGTGTATTTATATACTCTATTCTGTAAACATAAAAAATCTTAAGAATAAATAAAATACTACGGCATTTGTCGAAGACTCTGGTCATACGCGCCGCTGAAATGCCCAAGCTCGTCTGCAATATGGTCGAATGTCATTCGCCAATCAGCGCGGAAGCCATGTGGTTAGACGGCAACACATCATCAATGAAAACTTTCTCAGCGCGCAACGTTAGTGAAGCAAATACTCATTTTCAAAACCTCTTGCCGATAACAAGTGACCAAGCACGCCTGCGACACGTGATTTTACTTCTTCATACTTAATATTCTGTGCGAAACTTTAAAGTGGTAAAGTGATATGCGTTACGGTGTGTTAGTAACTCACTGTTTTCCCACGAAACTATTGAACGTGCGTCTAAAGTGCTGATTTACGATAAGAACACACGCTTCAGACGAATGCTTTCAAGACGTCACGCACATTACAAAAACACTTTTAAGTGCTCCAAAATCGCTAAGAACGTCCTTTTCAAAGCGTTGCAACTCGATATATACGCGTCAGATACATACAAAACTACTCAAGGGCCCTGCATTTAACCTTCCAACAGACTTTCAACCAATAAAATAATATGGTCTCCGCTGAAAGTCCCATAGATACACGCAGAGCGGCGAGAACACTGCGCGTCAGTTCAAGGCCTTGCGATTATTGGCGATGGGGCACTTGATGCGCTAGGCCGTGTCGCCCTTATAGCTCCTGCGTCTCTTGACCTCAAACGCGGAAAACAAATCCAGGTACGAGATGGTCGTAAAGGTAATTCGCCTGCACATACGGCGATACCTAACCTCTATGACTAGCTGCCTTGCGCACAGCATAACGCGTAGGGGTTACGGTCGTGAATAATCGACTGGTAAGTTATTTATGTCGTCTGTGGCATACTGGGCGAAGTGTAGCGTGAATTCTCACGTAGTGCTGAATATCAAATGAGATATGTCGTATTCTCGCATGGCATCGCCGTCTGCATATATAACCACATCCGTCGCGTGTGTGATTGTAAATAAAAATTCTGCACACGCAATATTGTAAACAAATAATGGCGAGGATTTGACTTGATAAAACAATGGAGAATTTTCATTAGTAAGATTTGTGTTATTTTGAGCGAGACAAAACAGTAGAATTGCTAATTACCAGTTACCGAGACAAAACAGTAGAATTGCTAATTACCAGTTACCCCTCAAACGTAGATATAAATTTTAAGCACGCGTCATCATACCCACTTAAATCTCGCAGGTCTGTTTGCCTCTTTATTTGTCTCACACAATACTGTTCTGAAACTGGTGTTGCTGTTGATTTGTGTAGAAAGGTTTAAAAATGAAGATTTGCTATTTCAGTCCAAGTCTCGCGAGTTTTTACAAGTTTTGCGAAGCGCGTTACATAATTAAGGGGAAACTGGCCAACACTTTCAGTTACGGATTAATATTTCGCTTTAAGCAGAGCAATTTTTTTTTGTTCGGAACTATGCTGCTGTCGGTTTAAAGCTGTCGTACACGGCGACCAATAAATACCTGTTTGTGCTTGATGTTAAATAGCAGCAACTCTTTATGAGACTACATATTGTATAGTCTATTCGCGGATTCTTCACACTTTTAGAATCGAACCTTTGAGAAATTATCTCATGTATGATGTGCTTGGTCGTTTCCTAAATATGTCATGTATCAGAAGCTATTTATTCTCCTGTTAACGTTTAAGCATTTTGATTTTTGAAATTAAATAGAATGTTTACTTATATTACATTTATAAATTACGACATTTCTTTTAAAATTAATGCAAATAAAAACATAGAGAAAGTATGCGTGTGTGTAATGCCTAATAAAAACAGTTATTACGTAAAATATTATTACACTAGGTGCGCACATATGCAGTGCGTTGTACCTTTGGTGTTTCTGGACTCGTTTAGGCTTTGTTTGTATGAGGCGGAGGGATATCCTGAGAGTAGAACTATAGCAGAACTTCGGAAAAGTTGGAAATAATCGTGAATGGACTAAAGCCTCAACATTGAATGATACCTCCCACACAAGAAGGGCTTCCTTCGTTAGTCGCCTTTTCCCTGCTATGTACCGTGCAGACCATTAAAGCGACTTTCTGTGCAGCGTCCCAGGTATATATCAATTTACCTGAAAACGTTAACTTAGCATAATACTCGCCGTGAACAAAGTAGAGTTTCTGTACTGAAATATTATTGTACTTTTTAATGTCCTGCTGGGGGGAGGGGGGGAAGTTGTGTAATTACGCTGCATATCTGATTAGCCTATGCAAAATTGTGCCTGTCAATTAAATGCCTCTGATAGATGATACAGTCATTCAAACAAAACAACTGCCAACATAGCGATCTGGATGTCTCGGATATAGCTTATAAAGTTTAAGACAGTTGGCAAGCAAACACAGCTAATAACATTAAATAACACATTTTTAAGTAATTTTTTTCTAACTGCATAAAAATTTTCTAAAAATTTATTTTGCGGATAGTAAAATTTTTAGTCATAAAAATCTTTGAGCAATAGCATAAAATATTTATCAATATTCAGAGACACTAAGAACTGTTAGTAGATTCCGTTTGGCTTAAGTACGCTCCAGTTTCCGAATAAAATTTGCATACATTTTTTTCACTTGCGAGATTTATCGCCTTAATATAAAATAAAGGATGAGAATTAAAACGAAATAAGGTCCCAAAATAGCAAATAAAGTAGCTGTGTTATAGCGAAGGCTACTCCATTAGAATCAATGATTTCCAGTGAGATTTCATCGATTTTCAGCGCATTGCACTGTTTTTCCGGTCAGATAGAGGTTATTAAGTGAGTTTTCACTGAGTAATAATTCGCTAGATTAAATCTCCGACTCATGCTTAAAACGCAAACAAATAACTTAAGAAGAATAAAAGTAAAATTTTCTTAAAATAAAGTTTTTGCAAAAAGAGTTCCAGTTTACAAAGTTAATACTGCTTGAGTACACGATATTACACTACGTGGGTTAATAATTTACTGCATGATAATAACAACTAGTATTACACTTTTAGCACACATCTTAACATATATGAAAGAACTACGTCGTCGATTGCCTCGGTAAGGATAATACAGAAGAAATATCAAACCCCCTTCCCCCTGCCAAATGCAGTCAGTCAGGATCGAACCCACGATCTTTTCTTTGCGGGTCAGACACGCTACCGCATGACCTAAGCTTTCTTGTATACTACAACCCCGACGCCACATAACCAGACCTGATCAGCGTCATTCGTCATATCGCCCCTACCGCTCCGACAGGGCACTCAAGAATACAGAGACGAAACAGCCGCTTACTCCGCAAATCCAGCAGCACACGCCAGCAAAATGGCGTCACTGGCCAGCAACATAATGGGAAAATTACCTACAATTGTACAGTAATATTCGCAAACTTGTATTTTTCCCTACGTGTAAGGTAGAATTACCGCGCTTTGGAGTACAATTCACGTAAATGGTAAAGGAAAACGCCATACATGGATTGGGAAATTACCTTACGACATGTAGATCGCCTCGTCTCAAGAGCTCGATGGGAGGACAGGAGGAAGAAACAAAACGAGGCGCCACGTTCGACAGCTTCTATAACTAGGTATTAAAAATGAATTTTAAGGTAGAAAATATGTAAAATACAGATAGTTACAACAAAAAAAAGAGGGGAAAATAAGAACATCTGTAAGGGACTGAAGGTATTGACTTCAAAACACCAATAAAGCTTCTAACGAATTTCTACACAAACTTTGCTTTGCACCACACAAAAGCGACCGAGCGATTTGTTACACAAAATAATTATTATAACCAGCTCCAGGAATTACTAATTGGTCTAGTTTCTCTTAGAATGGCGGGAAAGTTCACGCTTTTGCTTTCGTAACTTCAGACAAGAGCACGTTCCTGTTGCGTCAGTTGCCACTCGCTTAAGGCCTTGTCTACAACTGGCCATAATGGCCGATTCTAATTTTACGTTATGGTAATTTACTTGTCCGCAAGCAGCCGAGACGATAGGGTATCTTTCGCAGCATGCAGTAGCGAATGAGATACGGGAAGCGTTATCGTAGCAATAAACACAGCCACTCAGAGAATATGTACCTCCGCATCAAAGGAACCGCCACGCCATTTTGTCTGGGTATGTTATTTTCTACTCTGTGATGTTACCAACAGTCCCGCAAGAACTATGAAAATACGCGGTACACAATAAATTATAAGTATATGTCCTAGTACACCTTATAGATGATTCACATTTATGACAACAAGGTTGGCTTCGATAAATCTGCTTCCGGATTTTCGTATCGTGGAAAATTGGCAGTCGCTGATGACAACCGACGAGTTTCCTCAGGACACTCCCGTTTTCTCTGAGAATATGCATTCCGATGCTGTTCCATCCAGAGGTCTCAACTCATATCACGCTAAAATCACAAAGTAGATTTTATTTTACATGGCGCCAGCCATAGGTTGAACCATGCATGCGTGAGTCTATATCCATACAACTGTATCCTTTCTGGGAAATGTAGGGGTATAAGTTATCATTTGATTTTTACAGATTTTACTTATATTTTTATTTTGTCCTATGGCTTCCTGTTCTCGGTCCATGTTATTTTTACTATTTTCGTTTATTACATGCATTTCACCACGCACGTGGATTGTCATTTTGACGCGTCTCGCGTCCCGAAAGATATGTTTTCGTCAGAAGGCACACTCTGTCGAAACTCGCAGGCTGGCTACCGCAATAAATATTAAGGGTTTGGCGAGCGTGCTAGAAGAATGACGCCAGGATTCCGCAGCTGCGTCTCGCAGCTACAAGGGGACGCTAAGCTCACACCAGCAGCTGGGTCTCTCCCGAGCTGGCTACCGCAATAAATAATGAGAGCTTTTGGCGAGCATGGGAGAATAATTGCGACGCGATATCCGGAGGCAGAAGAAACATATGCGCCGACCAAGGGGCCACCAAGTGTTCCATAACGTGCAGGGCGGAGCAATAAACTTCGATACCAGAATCGACGGACGACGCTGGGCCCACGTGTGGGTAGCCGGAGCGCCGAACATGTTTTTACGACCCAGAGGACGCGGCGGTCAGCCCTGCCACGTGCAGAGATGATGCGAGTTTAATATGGCGAACGAGCTTACAAAAATACGAGGAAGAGGAAGGAACTGGGCAGTCGGCCGATTTGAAGCGAGGAGTGCGGACTGGAGCCGGGAGGAACGGGTTCGAGAGAAGGCATCGAGATGTCAACACCGGTCGGCAAGGAACTGTCGCAGCCCAGGCGTCGCAGCCCGTCCACCGAGTGATGGAGCGGTCCCGAGGTTGCCGGCTGGGAGATGGACCATCGCCTCGAGACAGCTAAGTAGAGACATACAGGAAGTGTGACGTA
Source organism: Clitarchus hookeri (assembly GCA_002778355.1). NCBI lineage: Eukaryota > Metazoa > Arthropoda > Insecta > Phasmatodea > Phasmatidae > Clitarchus > Clitarchus hookeri. The sequence continues at coordinate 553,914 of NQII01000276.1, read as the reverse complement.
CCTTGCTCCCCACGGCACAAATCGCCGCGTCAAGCCCTACATTGCCTATGTAGCTAGGGGGGGGAGTTGTCTCGTGTGTTCATGTAGAAGTTAACCTGTTAAGCGAAAATAAAACTGCCATATGTTAACTCACGAAGATGTTGAATTTATTTGGTAAATTGGACCTAGGGATAGTAGCGTCCTACGCCCTAACACTGAGGGCTAGCATCAATTGCTGGCGCCTTACGCAGAGAGCAGAATCAATACCTACTTATACGCCATAGCGCTGGGGAGGTATCAATTTCTATCTGTGTTTACCATTTAGTGGTTGCCCTTGGTGTTCGGAGTATGGAAGTGGCGCGGTTCACCTGCCATCCTCTACCGTTCACTACACGTCAAGGGGATTTTAATTCTATATACTGTACGATGCCTTCTACGGTGGTACTAACTAATACTAATACCTATAGTTATGCACTACATTACAACTCCTTTAATTAGTGTTGGCTAAGTAAGCGGAGAGTAAGGGCCTGCGAAGAAGATACGTACACAGAGGCTAAAAGACTTTGCGGTTCCTTTTATGTAAGCGTGTAGTCCATTCACGGTTGCTTCGGATGTTTTGAAACAAAACCTTTGAAAAATTACCCTACGAGTATCATGTCAAACTGGTTTTCAAACAACTTGTATACCACAAATATATAACAGTGTGNTAATTAGTGTTGGCTAAGTAAGCGGAGAGTAAGGGCCTGCGAAGAAGATACGTACACAGAGGCTAAAAGACTTTGCTGTTCCTTTTATGTAAGCGTGTAGTCCATTCACGGTTGCTTCGGATGTTTTGAAACAAAACCTATGAAAAATTACCCTACGAGTATCATGTCAAACTGGTTTTCAAACAACTTGTATACCACAAATATATAACAGTGTGNATGAAAAATTACCCTACGAGTATCATGTCAAACTGGTTTTCAAACAACTTGTATACCACAAATATATAACAGTGTGTTTAACTTTAAGCTATTATATTACTGAATAAATGAAACTTAAACGTACTACCTTCTATAACTTGTAATATTTATGTCGTATTCAATAAGAATTTAAAATAGTGAGAGCAGCGATGTGTTGGCAACGGCTGGTAAGAAATAGTTCGCATTTGAAATATCGTTTTAACCTAGTTATTGTATACTAATTGTAAATTAAACGTTATTAGTTTAAATATTTAAATTTTTAGGAAGCACTGATGGAAACAGGAAAATTATACATGTTTCAATTTTAGCATCTCTTAGCAATTTTAGTATATTGTGATTATTACATCAGAAATTATTTTAGCATTTTTATAGCAATTTTAGTATATTATACTTATTAGGGCAAAAATAATGATTTTTGAATTTTTAATTTAAAACTGAAATGAATGTTAAATGCTTGAATACTTATTATAACATATTTAGATATGATGGCGGGACGGTTACAAATCCGAAGTTGGCAGAAGTAGCGCCGGCGAAGTTGAGACATGACATGGCGTGTTGCTTACCCTGAATGAATTGTTATTTTCTTCTCCTCCGAAAAATACTAAAAATTGCACCACGGTGGTACACGTTGTGTTTTTTATACCTACTTAGGCAAGTTACGATGTTGTGATAAATCTGTGTTTCCATGGCAGTAATATATATACTGTAACGTGTGTCGCAACCGCCCCGTGTGAAAGGAATGCCCTTTCACACGGGGCGGTTGCGTCTGCGTCGTGGTCGTGTGTGATTGCAAATATTGGACGTGGGAAATTTATACGTTTCGACCGTAAACCATTTTTATGGCTAATTTATTTTAATGTCACGTCTGTTTCTTTACCACAGCGTAGTAACATCGCACTAGGTGTTTGAAAAACTATTGTGTAACGTGCTTACGTCTTTGTGATATGAATGTTTGCCGCAATACCAACAAATTACTAAGCCCAGCCAGAAAATGTTTAAATAAATAATTAATTAAATCCACTAAAAACTAAGTACCTATGCAAAGAAATATGAGCGGAATAAAAGTTATGGTAGGCCTATTTGTGTGCATTTTCGTCACTGCCTTTACAGTTCGTCGCTGCTACGTACAAAAAAAATTTGTGATACAGAGTTGCGTGCTTGAATTTACTGTCTTTTTCATTACACTAGTTGCTCCTTCGTTTTAAAATTTATTCCAACTGAGGCCATACTTTTGACGAAATAACCCAAAAAAGATTAATAACAAGATGTTCAATACTACAGTTCTTTCCCCCACAGTCGTAACACGGTTAAACACAGTCGTGGCAAAATATTAATATCTATTATGTGTATGCGCTATATCGTGTATAACACAAATATGTTAAAAATGTAACATAATAACCATAAGAACTATTGTCAATGCAGACAATGTTAAAACGTTATAAAGCTGACCTAAATATGGCTGTTGGCCTAAATTGTGAGCATTCATATGGCAGAGTTCTTTGAACATCTGAAAACAGTAAACAAAGCATTTGGCAGTTAAAACGTAGAAGTCACATGGCAGTGTTTATATGTAACGGAAGGATACGTAACCGGTAAGCAAAATTATAACTTTAGAAGGGCTTCAGAAAAGTGTGAAGTGACCTGAATTGCCTGTACCTAGGGGCAGTGATATTTCGCGAAATCTAAAGCTCTGTTCTATGTCAGGTTTCGTGACATCCCAGCAGGTCGTTCTTTGATTGGCTAAAAAAATGTTCTCACTCGTGTTAACCGTTTGCGCACGAATCACGAAGGTTCAGTGTTGGAGTTAGTTAGTCCTGAGTGGCTTGGACAAAGACGGACACGGCTCCAGCAGCCGATGGATATATATTGTATTAAAGCCTACCGTGTGCTTCGATTTTTACGCGAAAAGTCACTGGCCCTTCCTATACCCGTATTCTCTAAATAGCCACGCGTGTCTCTGGAAACGGGCCTTGCGTCTGATTGGTAACTGCGTGCTGCGAAAGATTCCATTTTGGCTGGGCTTCTGGCTGGCAAGTAGGTTAACAGCTGCTGATTGAGGAATTGAGTTCCAACATTTTGCTTGCCGGTGACGCTATAAAGTTAATGTGTGCGGCTGAAGTTCGCGGAATAAGCTGCTGTTTTACCTGTGTATACTTAACCTATTCTGTGCCTGGACGGATGGCTGCGTCGTCTGCTGATCCCACGTAAAGATTGTTGTCATTTTGGTGCATATTACCGCCCGCCCTACACACAGAGAGAAAGGTTTGTTCCAGCCAACAGAATACGTTTTGTATAGTCCCAAAATGTATTTAGTTGCAACAGCCAAATATTTTGTTCAGTAAACAAAACTTTAAAAGCAGCATAATAAATTTTATTCACGTAACAAAATACTTGCTCGAATGAAGAAAAGCTCTGTGTTGGGCCAAAATAAACTAGACTGTCAACCACTATATTTTGTTGAATCAACTGTATATATTTGTTTGGCAACTCATTTGGTTATCTTCGTTCGAAAACACAGCTCGACAGATTTCTTGTATTAGTTCTCACAATTAGGGTAGTAGCAGTGTTTGTTATTGCATTTATTGAAGCTTATTAATGGTATAGACATCCTAACAAAAGCAAATTTAAACGTAAAATAAAAAGTAAATATGCAAAACATGAAATATTTATTTACGCGCGTTGTACAGAATTTTAAATGTATCTACGTTATTTAAAAACATTACAATTTCAGCAATAGTCTCTTTAGTTGGTGTCGCTAGGGCGTATTGCTCGGACAAACACCACGTATAAGCTCCAATCTCGATCCGACTGCTAATGTTTTTTTTTATATTAATCGAAACAGTTTATTAATGTGCGTACGGCAAGACAAATATTTAGTTGCACCAACCAAATCTTAGTCTGGGGCAACCGAATAAGAACAAAAATAAACATTTTGGTTTTAACACCAAAATATTTTACTGTCCATATACAAAACAATTAATTTGGTTGCATCAAACCAACTTCGTTCGATCCAACAAAGCATTTTCCTCGGTGCAGTTCATAGTTCACTTCTCCATATGGTATTTATTTGTACCACAAGGTTACTCCAGCGGAAGATGCTAAGTCAGAGTAGTCTGGTACGAGAGATAGAGAAGCCGTCACATACGGAGTGCACACGAGCCTTAATACACGCGCGCGTTTTTCAGAAGAGGAGAACAGCGATCGTTTGTAACTCCAGTTGCTTGGTTGCTGATTGATTATATCCTGTGGCGAATATCCTCTAAAAAAAAGTGCAACATATTCTCGTGCTTGGCGCAAGTAACACGTGTGCTTAGTACTCTTCGTGAAACGATGTTATGAGGACGATAGATAAGATCTTCCTGCTTTTTTGTCTAGCCTCCGGGCGCTATAGAATGCCGCAGTAAAGACTCAGCTGCAGACGAGCCGGAGATGACCTAGCACAACCGTCACTGGTGTTCGTTGCAAGAAAGATACCTTGGCCCGCAAAGGGGCGTGGATATCGCTTCCTATGCCGGCTTTATTGAATGACCCAGAAGATACACCTCTTCAGGCAAAACTACTGAACTCTGGTTGTTTGATGTGTCACGTATCATCGAACTTACGGACACTGGACACTAAGTGCTACCTACTCCACAGAAATGCGGGCTGGCATACTCTTAAACAACCCTTGCACCTTTCTTTCGATGGCTTTCAAGGCCCCACCCCGATGGAGCTACTTTTAGCGTGCGGAGTACTCACACAAGGGAGCTGTAAAGGCGACAATAGCATGTGTGGAAAACGTCTTGTTGTCTTTAAGCCCAAGGCAATAACTTGGTGAGCAATTTCGTAGAAGCATTTGACTACGGGACTTATGAGTGTTGTCTGCTCACACCCCCAAATAGAGAACAACAATCGTATAGATTAGATGTAATTTGAAAACGGTTCAATGTTTCGTAGCACTGTCTGCTTATGAATGTCGTTTAATAAATGTATCAGGTCCGTATACTAAATTTCATATTATGTGTACTTAACTAATGCGTATTTTATTAAAGTGTGAATAGGCTAATACAAGTGTTTCACAGTAATTTTTAAAAATGAATCTTAGACTACTTGACATGGCATAGAAACTTGCATAACACCGTTGTCTTTATTATTACACCATACAAATATATAGGTGTCATAGAAAGTCCTATGAGGCGAGGCAACGACATAAAAGCTACATCAGTTCAGAGTATTGCGGGTAAAGTCGACATGAAATTCTATGCGTGCGCATAGGCCACCTTTATCCTCTCACACTTCTAGGCTTCGGGCACGCAAAATACCTCTAGTCAGACGGCGTCTTTACACCGGCAAACTTGTCTTTTAATTAATCAAAAGTTCGTAGTGCAAGCGATCGCTAAACCTGACTATGAGAATGATAGGATATGCGTGTCGTTTATAGAAGACTGTGTTAGTTTTACAAGCAAGCAAGTCGCCCTGAATAAATTTTCGGCAAAAACCGAGAAGTAAGTTATTAAACCAAATCAAATACAAATCATTAGAATAATTCATCACGGTTACCGAAACATTGTTATAAGAATTCAACAAAGTATTTGTTGTAGGATAAATATATATGAAAATGTAATTTTTTACTATGTTAAAATATTCAAATGTAACACTTACAATAAGCAACGTGTCTTGAAGTTGTGTGGCATGGTATTTTGAAACGTGTACTGTTTTCGCAAGAGAACGAGAACTACACAAAACATTGAGTAGTTTTTTTACAAATGATTATTTCAAACATCTTGCGTTGTACGCCCTCATAATTCTGTCAGCAATCGTAGTCCTCCCGCCCTACCATAACGCTTGTTAAGGACAATTTTGAATTCATACACATTGTAATCATTATTGTGTGGTACAAAGAGCTAATACATTCAGTTATTATATTCTGTAAATTACATTCTTTCCGAGATTAATTACTGACACATTCACTTTGAGAGGGTCAGACATTCACGTGGCTGCACCTTCAAATGAGAACCACGATAGCTTTAGTGGCCGTTTTTGTCATACCATAGTATGCTTTACGTTAAACAGTCCCACTCCTTCAGAATTTATTCTATATAGATAATGCATGTGTTAAATGTAATCAAGTAAGTCGCTGTGAAAACAAACATGACTCAACATATGTAAGTTTACGTAGCTTACCATAATACTAATTTTTAGCCAAATTTCTTAGAAATAAGTTTTTTTTTCGGAGATCATTTAATTTTGTGTACACATTTGATTGTTGTAATATATACAGCCATCAAATAAAGTTTCATTGGAATTAGTTACACGGTTTCGACGATATAAAACAAAATTTAATAAGCCATATGGCCGCCATTTTTAAATTAATAATTGTTTGACAATCCTAAAACGTATAAGTCAACATAACCTACCAAAGTACTACTTGTTTGCCATATTTGGTAGGAATCAGTCAATTGTTTCCCGATATATTACTTAAAAATTGTATTTATTCGTGTCTTACTATCTTATAAAATGGAGGAAAAAAGCGGTTCTGCGTAGACACATTTTATGTTTGTTATATTGTCGTGTGACGGTTTAGGGATAGTAGAGCGACGCTGGCCCAAAACCCCNGTGGAGCGCAGAGGTTTCACGCGATATCACCAAATAATCATGTGTATTTCGCCTAAACTCAGAAAATACGCACCACAGAAGAAATAGCTGACGAGCTGGATATTGGTGCCGAGAACACCCCCCTTCTCCCTTAGCTAACCAAAGGACAATGTGGAAACACCCCGGAGAAGTAGCTGGCTAGAGTTAGCTAGGGGCAAGGGGCTACCTTCCCCCGCCACGCCCCCCAACCTTCAGAAACCAGGACACGTGTTTTGAAAGGCATTGTTCTGCGTCCTAACCCCTCCCCCTCCCCCCTTCCCACCACAAGGCGACACGTGCCGACAATTAATGGTGGAGGCTGGCGAGCATAAAAACCCCTTTTCGAGAGTAGTGGGGAATCAGTTCATTAGTACCGCGCAGAGAGGTTAGATCAGTAGACCATCGAGCAGCCAGTTGAAGATCGCCGCGCAGAGAGAGGTCAGCCGCGCCATTTTTGGACGGGGGCAAATCGGATCCTCGGCCACGTCAGTAGACCATCACCACAGTGAGACGGCAGCAACAGCGGGCCTTTGCCAAAGGCCGCCCATCGCCGGAGCTCACCCACCACAGCTGACATCATTCCAACAAGAGTTAAGTATACAATCACTGTCAAGAGAAGCCCCCCTCCATCACGAAGTCGTTAGCAGTC
>NQII01000276.1:518926-546577 GCA_002778355.1 Clitarchus hookeri | reverse complement strand
CCACAAGGCGACACGTGCCGACAATTAATGGTGGAGGCTGGCGAGCATAAAAACCCCTTTTCGAGAGTAGTGGGAGGTCAGTTGTTTATTACCACGCAGAGAGTCAGTTCATGAGTACCGTGCAGAGAGGTTAGATCAGGAGACCATCGAGGAGCCAGTTGAAGATCGCCGCGCAGAGAGAGGTCAGCCGCGCCATTTTTGGCCGGGGGCAAATCGGACCCTCGGCCACGTCAGTAGAACATCACCACAGTGAGACGGCAGCAACAGCGGGCCTTTACCAAAGGCCGCCCATCGCCGGAGCTCACCCACCACAGCTGACAGCACCCGCAGCAAGAGATAAGTATTCAGTACACCATAAAGAGAAGCCCCCCTCCATCACAAAGTCGTTAGCAGTCAATCCGAGTAACCAAATTATCACAGTTACACACCTCTGAAGTGCTGATGTATTTTATTTGTGTTGAATTCGAGACAATATATTCGTACTTCAAAATAAAACAGTAAAAGACTAAATTATTGCAAACCCCTTAACCTTCAGGCATCATATAGTCTATGCCACTAAGCATTAACAAAAGACGCCACATACTTTTTGGATGTGTTAATTGGCTTCCCAACTGTGGGGTGAACTCAGCCTTCACAGTCTTAATACATCAGGTTAAATTGGCTTCCCAATGGTGGGGCACAGATGCGTCTGTACAGACAGTATCAAAGAACCATACTATACCTGTATACCCGAGTAAAGGGGTCTCACCTGTACCAGATTTCCGCACTAGTCAGGCTGAACATACCGAAGTACCGAGCTAGTAAGGAGGAACCCAAATATTTAAGGGGAGTCTGAAACCCCTTTGGCGCCCAGTCGAGAACCGAGTCTAGGACGAATAGTGAGTTCGAGTGAGAAAGCGAGGCAGGAGACCGAAGCAGTTAGCGACGAGTGGTGAGTGGAGGAGTAGGCCACGACAGCCCATTGCAAAATGGCTAGCAATAAAGTGGCAAGATATTTCGAGAGCCGACGAGTAACAGGCGAGCGAGTGCAAGCGAGAGAGCTAGGAGCGGACGAGTGTGATCGAGCGAGTCTAGCGAATAGACAGTAGAGAGGAGCGGGAAGGGGAGGAAAATGCGAGGTCATTTCCACTAGACAGTGGGAAATGACGTGTGGTAGGCGGACTAGGATGCAATTCCGTGCCTACCCATAGTAAAATTAGTTCATTAGTACCCTGAAGGAGGGTCACTGTAAATGACGGAAGAATTAGGCAGGTGAGCGGGTGAAAAACCACCCGGCCAGTAAGCAAAGCACCGGTGAGACGTGCTTATCGGGCCTCAAATGCCCAGAGACGTGAGTAGCGAGGCCACTGAAGTGCAGTGGGTCACTAGGTCATGGGGCAGTGACCCAGGTCAGGGATAGATGACGGGGAAACAGTAATAACAGTCAAGAAGGAACACAGACCAAGTGTTATCTGAAGTAAGACAGTACATGCCGGGCGCAAAAACGAAGTTTGAAGCTCCAGCCGAGAAGAAACGCCGGGTGGACAGATAACATCGCCACCGCGCCAGTCGACACAAAGTGTGGAGAGCCGGCGATAATATGCCCGAGCCACAGTGCCACCACGCTATAAGAAATACTGGGCCGAAAAAAATAAACGGACGAGAAGACGGACGGGGAAAGTGGACACACGAGAGCACGGGAAGATGAGTGGATGCATAATAGACAGTAGGCGAGAAGCGAAGTGCACCAAACAAGCAACAAAGCCGGGAATCCGCAGTCACGCGCCGTGAACGGGCCTGCAACGCAGCAGTCCAGTAAGTCCACAGAACGAGAGAGAAGGCCAGGCGGCCCTCACCCCCTCACCACACAGATGCCGAGACACAGCCAGGTTCCAGTGCCAGGTGCAAGAAGATATCACCCCGCAGCCAGACACAGACTCTGTGGGGTAAGTGAATACCCCTGCCACCCTCGTTGTGAAAACTAGGTCAAGCTATACGACCTGCCAAACAACCTAGTGTGACAGGAACTGTTTACAGTTGACCAGTGTAGTTAGGCCTTCAGCCTAAAGACTTAGAGATGCCACACTCAAGTGTGCTTGACTGTACTTTTAATGTAATTTCCAAGTTATCCAATATAGGCATTCCGCAGGGAACTGAAGTAAAATGTGTTTCTTTAGTTGTTTACCGAGAGAGAGTTTATGTTTACATTAGCCCTAACGGCATACACCACGGCAACAGCCGAGAGACAGTAAAGAGTCTAATGATTTTTTCTTTTCACGACCTGTGTGTCATCGTAAGAGTAAAACGTAACATGTGTCAGTGTCTTTGTGTATGATCGTCAGCCATTTGTTAAAAAGTTCCAGAGTACCAGACATTAGAAATAACTCTCGAACAGTTACCAGCCTAGCAGATAAGAGGGTTTTTGATTTGTACGGCCTACGCACCGACGTAACGTAAAATTAATTCCTGTCACCAAAATGTAAAAATTGCCAGCTGTGCAATAGATACAGGCCATCAGCCATTTTTGGCCAGGGGCAAATCGGACCCTCGGCCACGTCAGTAGAACATCACCACAGTGAGACTGCAGCAACAGCGGGCCTTTGCCAAAGGCCGCCCATCGCCGGAGCTCACCCACCACAGTTGACAGCACCCGTAGCAAGAGATAAGTATTCAGTACGCCATCAAGAGAAGCCCCCCTCCATCACGAAGTCGTTAGCAGTCAATCCGAGTAACCAAATTATCACAGTACCACACCTCTGAAGTGCTGATGTATTTTATTTGTGTTGAATTCGAGACAATATACTCGTCCTTCAAAATGAAACAGTAAAAGACTAAATTATTGCAAACCCCTTAACCTTCAGGCATCATATAGTCTATGCCACTAAGCATTAACAAAAGATGCTACGTACTTTTTGGATGTGTTAATTGGCTTCCCAACTGTGGGGCATACTCAGTCTACACAGTCTAAATACATCAATATTTACTCCCAACATAAAAAGTTAATTTGGGATTGATTATGTGGTTCGAAGATATAACATACTATGCTAAAATAACTAAATAGCCGCCATTTTGAAAATAAGGGTCTGACAAATTTTTATTATATTTGTACATATCAACCGCCATAGGACTACTTGTTTGCCAAATTGGGTGGCAACATATCAATTGTTTCGCGAGATATTTTACAAAATCTTGATTAAGTCGTGTAGAGCTATCTTACAAAATAGAGAGAACATGTGGCCTTTTAGCATATTTAATGCTTGTAATAGATACTGTCAAAGTAGAAAGTTTTGTTGAAATTGATCAAATGGTATGGTTGTTATACCAAATAAACATAAAATTTATGTATTGCCGCCATTTTGGAAATAAGTTTAAATACTTATTTTTAACTGTCATCATAGTATTCCTCAAGTGCCAAAGTTGGCGAGAATTGGTTTTGTAGTTTTCGAGTTATAATGAAATGGATTTGTTTTTCTATGCCAAACTTTCTTTCAAAATGGTCTAAAAAAGTGGTTGGTGTTTAGCTTATATGATTCTTGTAATACATACCATAAGTGTAAAAAATTTGGTTGAAATTGGCCAAATGTTTTAGAAATTATACTAAATAAACCTGAAAAAATTTTATGACTGCCATTTTGAAAATAAGTGGCTAATAAATTTTTTTAAATTTATTTACTTGGCCTATCATAGTATTCCTTACTTGCCAAATTTGAAGAAAATTGGTAGAGTAGTTTTCCGATATAAAATAAAAATTGTATTTTTTCAAGTGGCGCTACCTATCAAAATGGTTTACAAAAATAGTTGTTCTTTGGCTTATATGATGCTTGTTATAAATACAGTTGGCGTACAAAATTTGGTTGAAATTTCTCAAATTATATAATAGTAATACCAAATAAAGCTAAAATGTTTGCATAGCCGCCATTTTGAAAATAAGTGCCTTATTAAGTTCAATTTACACAGCCGATCATAGTATTACTTACGTGCCCAATTTGGCGCAAATAGGTTTAAGTACTTTTCGAGATATATTGTAAAAGGTTAATTTTTTCGTGTGTCGGTATCGTCTAAAAATTGCGGACNAGGTTTAAGTACTTTTCGAGATATATTGTAAAAGGTTAATTTTTTCGTGTGTCGGTATCGTCTAAAAATTGCGGACAGACAATATTCACTTCTGAATTTAATGATTACAACTTGTGCTGTCAGCCTACAAAATTTGGTTAAAATCGTTTGAATTTTTTCCGATATATGACATATCGCCCTAAATTTTAAAAGGTCTGCCATTTTAGAAGTAAGTGTCTGGCGTGGTTGAAAACTATAAAAGCCAGGTGTCCCTACTTAGTAGTATATGTGTACCGTGTGTGGCGAAATTCTGTTCATGCGTTCAAAAATTGAAGGGGCAACACTCACGCCTAGACACACACAGACAAGAAAGTATCCTGACACTGGCTAAGTGGAGAGATTAGGGAAAGTCTTAACAACTAGGCTTTAAGAGACGATGATGGTGAAGCGAGGTAGAAGTGAAGCAGCGCCAGAATGCNAGGTTTAAGTACTTTTCGAGATATATTGTAAAAGGTTAATTTTTTCGTGTGTCGGTATCGTCTAAAAATTGCGGACCGACAATATTCACTTCTGAATTTAATGATTACAACTTGTGCTGTCAGCCTACAAAATTTAGTTAAAATCGTTTGAATTTTTTCCGATATATGACATATCGCCCTAAATTTTAAAAGGTCTGCCATTTTAGAAGTAAGTGTCTGGCGTGGTTGAAAACTATAAAAGTCAGGTGTCCCTACTTAGTAGTATATGTGTACCGTGTGTGGCGAAATTCTGTTCATGCGTTCAAAAATTGAAGGGGCAACACTCACGCCTAGACACACACAGACAAGAAAGTATCCTGACACTGGCTAAGTGGAGAGATTTGGGAAAGTCTTAACAACTAGGCTTTAAGAGACGATGATGGTGAAGCGAGGTAGAAGTGAAGCAGCGCCAGAATGCNAGGGAAAGTCTTAACAACTAGGCTTTAAGAGACGATGATGGTGAAGCGAGGTAGAAGTGAAGCAGCGCCAGAATGCAAGGGCGGGGGAAACTGGAGATCCTCGAGGAAACCCACCGACCAGCGGCATCGTCATGCACGATTCCCAAGTGCCGAAATACGGGAGCGACCATGCCGGTAGTCGAACCCAGTTCGTCTTGGTGGGAGGTGAGCGCTCTATCCTCAACACCACTGCGGCTCCGCCACAAGCTAAAACACAGTTCTTGGTTCGTAAAACTTCTATTCACAAAGTTACTGCAGCAATCGGCGAACTCACTGCCCGCAAAGAGTCTCGTCACTACTCGCGCTGCCGTTTTAGGTCAGCTGTTCAAGTCACTGGAGAGTTGAAAGGTCCTTTCTTTCTTAAGAAAGGACGTTTCACCATTCACCATTTAATCCTTCAGTACCGTCTTCGGGTAAATGAAAAAAACAATTGACCGATGAGTAAGTGAGATGTAGTAAGAGTAATGTTTTTTTCCCCCCGTTCGGGTAGCTCTTTTCGATCGTAATTCACGGCCACGCTTCGCGCGAACTCAGTGGCCTTCCGCGTCCCGCAAAAGCCGTGATCTCACAACGTGGTCCGCATGTACAGTCCCTCGTGTTCCCGGTAGGCAAGGCGCTCAGTGTGACGAGAATGAGATGAGGCAGCAGCCTCCCCGTAACAAATCACCGACGAGAAGGAGAGGCAGCCGCCGAAGAAGCTGACTGGAAGGAAAGGAGACAACGGCTCTGCTAGAGGTACTGGACCACCAAGAAATTCTGCACACGTATATAGGCGACCGGAAGCCATTTCGGCTAAATCGAGAAAGAGCGATCCTGTTGGACACTTTTAAGACTTTCTTGACTACCGAAGGTTGACCATTGCTGTTCGATCCCACNAAAAAAAAAATTTCTTCGCTCCTTACCACAAATCGTCTTGCTGCGAAATAAGTACAAAAAAATTATGATCACAACTAGCACACGTACAAAAACTGGGGACCCCATAATTTTGCCTAAATCGATTTTGTCTAAAATATAGACAAAACGCCTTTAGGCAAAACGCTAGTACTAAATATTCTGTAGTCAACACACACAATTGATAAAATGTCTGTAGGCAAAACGCCTGTTAGACAAAAGGTATGTAGAAAACCTGTTACGCAAAACGCCATTAGCGAAAATGACTTCGCGCAAAACGATTATAGACAAAACGCCGCAACACCCAGAAACCAGCATCAACGCAGTCAGTCGTCTTATGCAGTGCTGTTAACTGCCTCATGTACAGCGGACGAGCAGATTCCTTTTTAATAGATTCCATTGTGTAAGATATCGTTAGGTATTTATTGTCCATTGTTATACCAAAAATATTATTTTGATGCAGAACGATATGGAAAATTGATATCTTAAAATTAAGACGTCAAAATACACCCTGCCAAACATTTTTTGGTGACAATATAATAAGTTTGCAATAAGTAAATTTGTTTGATATTTACAGCAAATAAGTGATAGTATGTGAATATTAGGAAATATTTCTGTGATCACTATGAAATTTTACCTCCACAAAACATTGGCATGATACAGGATTATCCTGAATTTAAGGTATAAACTTTGTGATATGATGCTTTATGGAAAATGAGGACAAGAAGATATTACTGCGTATGATCTAACGCGATAATTAAGAGAAAGACACGCCCTTGAAAATTGGGAATAGAAGTTAGTTATTTGCAAACTGTTAGGAAGTGAGAAGTAACTACAAATTCGTGAAAAGTGTGTTGTTTTCCTAAATTTATATCTGCCATCTTTGACCATTTGGCTGGTAGTAAAATCGCAATCAATTAGGAAATAAGGAACTACTATGTTAATTATTAACAAAAGTGGGTATTTATCGATTTTTATAACGTATTAATCACGCATCTTTAAAGGAACATAAAACGTTGGCTTGGTGTAACACTCTCGGGCAAACGGTTCTCGATAAAACACGGTATGCACAAATCAAAAGCAGCGATTGTAAAAAAAAAAAAAAAAAATTTAATTAAGAGCGTTTTGTGTTGCCCAAACTAAGTATTAAACTATCGCTGATAGTTGTCTTCTGTGCGTTCGCGGTAGCACTTTTACAAGTTTAATCGCAGAATTAAGAAAAGGATTATTGAAAATTATGTGTGTTAGGGCCACAGAGTAGATAAATAAACAGAGACGAAATGGTGTTGCCATTCCATTGACGTGGACGCGCGTACCTATTTTCTGATTGACTGCGCGAGGCTCTGGGCACGGGTCTTGTGTCTGATTGGCTAGGCTAGCGGCTGACAAGCAGTTTTGTGTCATGTGCGGCTGGAGTTGTTGGAATAGGCGGCTGTTATCACCTGCGTGTTCTTAAGTAGCATCGCTAGTAAAAACAAATTGAAGTCGTCAAGGTCACGTCCGGTTAAAAGGAAGCATTGTGGCGGCGACGGAAAATAGCATGACAAGCTTCGCGTGTGTTATAGCGGTGACTATACAGTTTTAATACAGCAATCCGTTCAGAAAAGTGAAGAGTCAATGAGTGAGTGAAGAGATTTGGGCGGCTCTTAACATGGAGGTCTTGAGAGTCGGTGAGGGTGAAGTGAGGTGAGTATGGAGCAGCGCCTAAATGCAAGGGATGGGGAAGCGGGAGATCCGCATCGTCCAGCACGATTCCCAAATGCAAAAATTCGAGGGCTGCCCCGCCAGGAATCGAGCCCAGTTCGCCTTGGTGGGAGGTGAGTGCTCTAACCACCACACCACCGCGGTCCCCGTTTAGAATAGATACAGCATTGTCACTATATTTTAGAACATTATTTTAAAGAATAATAAATATAGTAAACATATGGCTATTTGAAGTGAATTTTGTTCACTTGGACATTTCTCAACGACCATATATTTATGTTTAGATAACCAAAATTATGAGTGGGCAGCAAAATATAGTTTTTTATTTCTGCGCTAAAAAAAAATTATTTACTTTGAAATATTCCATAATTTTTTTTAACACTTCCAGGACTACGCTCGGCTGTAGCTCGAGCAACGTTACTTCGAGAGTTTCTTTGTCCTTGAAAACAACATTCGCATGGATACATTGTTCCGATAGTAGCTAACAGAATCTTATAACATCACTACAGCACAGGAATAACGATTTTCTATACTAAAATACAACATTGTGCTGTAACCACTCGAAAGAACACGATTGACTGTAAATAGTCTCACACGCTAGAACCCATTTTTATTGGCACGACATCGATTCGGCACTCCGCTGGCTGACGGCCAGCCAATAATGAACGTTGTACAGTGAACGTTGTACAGTATCCGATATAGCGTAGACCAGTAGGACACTGGTGCTCCTTCAGTGGAATATGTAGGTCACTGACTTCTGATTTGTCTTGAATACAAGTAAGTGTTAGCAGACCTCAGCGTGTTAATTGTAATGGACANATCTTATAAACGCCGAAGAAAAAAGTCACACTTGTACTTGACCGTACGTACATGCCGAATAGCAATTGACTTGCGGTAATGGATCGCCTTTTAACGAGACATGTTTTTTTACGTCGTCACCGCAACCGGTTACGTGCTAGTCCACACAAAAGCAAACAAACTGAATTCACGTCTGTTACTGGCGCTAGGGCAAAAACAAAAATGTCAATAAATCATTTTCCACGGTTTTATTCAACTGTCTTGAACATTGATCAGGTAGATCGTTTAAACGCCTGGGATTTCGAGCCTGCGACACAGAATACACAATCACACCGAGACGAAACGGCCTTGTGTCTGATTGGCTTCTGCGTGCTACGAAAGGGTTACTATTCGCTAGGTTGCCGACTGGCAAGTAGGTTACCAGTCGCTGATTGGTGAACAGTGTTTCGACATGTTGCTGTCCAGTGGCGCCAATTTGCTAGCACTTGTGGCTGAAGTTTGCGAAACACGCTGCTGTTTCAACTCCGAGTGTCAGCGTTGCCAACCGTAGGGACAAGTCCCTATTAGTAGAGATTTTCTTGGTGATTTTGAGTTGCTGCAGGGACGTAAGAAGAATGTAGGGATATTTCAATATTGTTTAAAATATGGGCTCAGAACTCCTCAATTCTCTTGTAGTGATGGATTGTTCCCTTACAGCACGTGAAGAAGTTCGCAGAACATGTGATAAAGGTGACCATCATATTACCAAATACGGTAAAAGGAGCCATATTTGACTATACTCCATACAACGTTGCAATTTACGACTTTATGAAAACGTAGTAAATTCTCACGTTATATAGAAACTATAAGCAAAGAATGCTGGTCTGTGCTTAAGAACATTATTGAGTTTTATTGTTACGCGTGGTGTGCATTTTTATACTTTTGCATGTATCCAATTTGTATTTTAATTGATTGTAGGGACTTTTGTGTCAAAGTAGAGACAATTTTACCTGTCCGTAGGGACATGGCTGAAAAATGGTTGGAAACACTAGCATACTCACCTTCGGCGGGAAACCATCGCCTACTGCTTGCACAACAAATTGATGCGCTTTGGCAGGAACTACCGGGTTCAAGACAGTGATTTACAAAATGAGAATAAACGACAGTTTTCAAGAATTGCGTTGTTCGAGACATAAATCAACAAATAAATTTCCATCCATAGCCCAGCCATTAACAGGTATGTAGCCATGAAAGTAAAAATAATCTACAAGGTTTTATGCAAGCGAAACACTTCAGCAAAGTTTTGANTTTATGCAAGCGAAACACTTCAGCAAAGTTTTGAACGGACTAGATGGCATAATGTTTGATTCCGAAGAGAGATTGGACATCGCCGGAATTTCAGTGATGTGGTCAAACCTTCTTTGTCGCCGAAATTGCAGGCACATACAGACAACCTANGAACGGACTAGATGGCATAATGTTTGATTCCGAAGAGAGATTGGACATCGCCGGAATTTCAGTGATGTGGTCAAACCATCTTTGTTGCCGAAATTGCAGGCACATACAGACAACCTGTTCACTTTGAGACTAATGTGAAGAGAACCACACAATGGTGTTTATAATAAGTTTTTCGGCCAGTCTATCTTTAGATTTCGATATCGAACATGCTCNGCACATACAGACAACCTGTTCACTTTGAGACTAATGTGAAGAGAACCACACAATGGTGTTTATAATAAGTTTTTCGGTCAGTCTATCTTTAGATTTCGATATCGAACATGCTCGGAGTTTACGGTCTTCTCACCACAGCTATGCAGATCCTCCTTCCCGCGTATTCACACAGGGAACGTAACGAATTTGAACACGCGATTTGTCTACACTAGTGTATGTTGAAAGTGAAGTTATTGTAAGAAACTGTACCCTTTAAGTAGTAAATTATTGCAGAAATGTACGTGTACACATATCAATTTTTTTTACAAACTGTCTTGTTTAAAACAAAAATTATTCCATTTATTAATGCATAACGAGGGATACTATGGGGTGGCATTTCTCATCATGTGGTTATTGGCTTAGAAAAATAGCGACACAGGGAGTGTCGAATGCATGTCACACANGGGGTGGCATTTCTCATCATGTGGTTATTGGCTTAGAAAAATAGCGACACAGGGAGTGTCGAATGCATGTCACACACTATAGATGAGTATGGAGCTACAAGCATAAACATTGGTGTATATGTTAATTGATACCATTCTTAAATGACCCCTTAACGAATACAGGTAAAACGTATTAAAATAAAAATAGTTTTACAGTTTTCCACGTAATTGTCTCCCGATCCTATAGCTTAGTGTTGTCTGAGGTTGGCGTTTTAGAGCATAATTCCTAACGTAACTTCTACGTATGTTTAAGAGTAAAGAAATGCTGAGACAATATGAGAATATNGGGGTGGCATTTCTCATCATGTGGTTATTGGCTTAGAAAAATAGCGACACAGGGAGTGTCGAATGCATGTCACACAATAGATGAGTATGGAGCTACAAGCATAAACATTGGTATATATGTTAATTGATACCATTCTTAAATGACCCCTTAACGAATACAGGTAATACGTATTAAAATTAAAATAGTTTTACAGTTTTCCACGTAATTGTCTCCCGATCCTATAGCTTAGTGTTGTCTGAGGTTGGCATTTTAGAGCATAATTCCTAACGTAACTTCTACGTATGTTTAAGAGTAAAGAAATGCTGAGACAATATGAGAATATATTTATCTTAAATATACGTATAAGCATGTGCTGATACAATAATCGGTTTTAATTATGTTTTAAGTGTAAGATAATACGCATTACGTTGTGCACAACGTTCGAAGGACGGAAGCGTGATAGAGCCGCTTGTTTGCTATAAGTACTGCCACAGCGCTTCTCCCTCGCTATTCTGAAACTGAACTTGCCAGTTGTGAAGGCAGCTTTCAACTAACATTGACTCTCAAGTATTCCCGATTTTATCCCCACGACAATCGAGACGCCATCTTTAACTAAGAAAATCAAACACCTGTAACACTACGATTTCACGATCGAGAAAAATTATATTCTGAGAAACTTAGGATTAACCCCATTTAACTTAACGTAGACCTGTGACAAAAAATCTGTGTTCTTTTGCCGACATACAACCACTCATAGAAAAATTAAAATATAGAGAAAATAAATCCAAATTGAAGCAAGTAGTCTGAGAAACGCAAACATTACAAATATGCCAACATTAACGTTAGGAATTATGTTAGGATTATATTACAAAAAAACAATCTTAGTGGATGACAGATACCTCAAGTAACATGCAATGGTCAGAACTCAGTGGGGTTTTGAGAAATTATATCCTAATCATACCGGGAAATAAACTATAAATTATGATCGATTTCGTTACTACCAGGGCATCAGTATAAAACGTACTTTATACTCAGTACTTATTACTTACACAACTNAAATTTTAATAATCGGGGGTTACACAACTTCACATCATTAAGAATTTGAGTCAGCTTGGAAGTATACATGTCGCGCCTTACGAAATATAAGCGCCGCGTAGACTGCAAACTAGTGAAGAATGGAAGTCCACTTACAGAGCATCGCGCGGCCGAACAGCAGGTGGGAAAACCTTTTATAAAACGCACCGCTGCGCTGGGCCATTCCCCTAGCGGGTATTCTATATGCCATGATCCTGGGACCGCAGGAATGGCGAACTTACGACAGCGACCTCTCATAGCGAAGCCGCGAGTATGGCTGTGCGGTATCCACTTTCCAATGTCGTTTCGAATAATTTCTGATCATATCGTTATCGGTGCTATATATCACTTCGAGTAAGTATTGGTAATCTATGGTAGTACATTGCGAATATCGCTTACAGTGTTATCGCATATATCGGCATTGCAANCATCGCGCGGCCGAACAGCAGGTGGGAAAACCTTTTATAAAACGCACCGCTGCGCTGGGTCATTCCCCTAGCGGGTATTCTATATGCCATGATCCTGGGACCGCAGGAATGGCGAAATTACGACAGCGACCTCTCATAGCGAAGCCGCGAGTATGGCTGTGCGGTATCCACTTTCCAATGTCGTTTCGAATAATTTCTGACCATATCGTTATCGGTGCTATATAAAACTTCGAGTAAGTATTGGTAATCTATGGTAGTACATTGCGAATATCGCTTACAGTGTTATCGCATTTATCGGCATTGTAAATATCATTTACACCGGCATCGAAAATATTGATGTCGGAAATATCGACCATATTCATATTGCAATTGTTGACACTGCAAATATAGGTCATTTTAACGTCGCAATTACTGATCATACCAATATTTCAAACATCTAAATCAGATTACCGCTAAATTACAATAGCCATTAATATTAAANTTTATCGGCATTGTAAATATCATTTACACCGGCATCGAAAATATTGATGTCGGAAATATCGACCTTATTCGTATTGCAATTGTTGACATTCCAAATATAGGTCATTTTAACGTTGCAATTACTGATCATACCAATATTTCAAACATCTAAATCAGATTACCGCTAAATTACAATAGCCATTAATATTAAATGCCCAACAATATTATTACTATTGTAATTTGTTTAAATTATACATATTAATACTTTTTATTGCCGGAAAAATAGAAATATTGCAACATTTTAAAATCTTGTGATACCGGTATATAGCAATTTCGCTAGTATCCCAACATTGCCAATATCGAAAAATTTCGAACATCGCATATCGCTAACAGCTCATATCGCTAATATTTCGATATGCAACGTACTGATCAACATTTTTGAACCATACCGCAGTTGAGGTATTCCAAAGATATTGTTTCACGATTGGTTTATCGCCATATCGCGCAATCCAAGCCGCGAGGCGTCCGTCTCTTGTAGGGCTGAAAGAATCACGTGGCGTGACGTCATCTTGCAAGACACCGTTTTGGAGAGTGATGCGTCAACGTGAAAACAGNCGCTGAAAGAATCACGTGGCGTGACGTCATCTTGCAAGACACCGTTTTGGAGAGTGATGCGTCAACGTGAAAACAGCATAACACAGCTTTGTCCTCGGAGCGCACAGCTCAGAGCAAAGGTGACGGCCAGGATGATTGCAGGCAATCACGCGGCAACCATGACTTCACATTATTATTAAACTTTTTAGTTACTATTTTCAGTGTCTGCAGCAAACAACTTTACATTTTCTGCACGAAGAGTCTAAAAAATTCAAACATGCCAATTAGCTGAAACAGAAAATATTATTGTTCAGCAATAACGCAAATTGGTTTGCTGAAACCATCGACCGGATTTCGTCACGCCACAGGAAAGATTATCACGTAAGAGACGAAGCGGAGTGGCAGTTCCTTCGATGTGGGCGTACCCATTCTCTGATTGGCTGCGTGCAGCTCTGGGAATGGGCTTTTATGTCAGATTCGTTACTGCGCGCTGCGGAGCGTTTCCTATTGGCTTGGATGCCGGTTGGCAAGTAGTTTACAAAGAACTGATCGGCGAATGGCGTTCTGACATGTTTCTGGTTAGTGACGCCATTTTGCTGGCGTGTGTTGCTGGAGTTCGCGGAATAAGCGATTGTTTCACCTATGTAAACTTACCAGCTCTGTGGTCATGCGGTATCAAACATGACTCGCATTCCGCAGGTCGTGTGTTCGACGCTGACATGCAATAGCAAATTTTTTCCGTAATGCGATTTGCCATCATATTCCAGGATAATATGAACGTGGTCGTCTCATATCAAGCTGCCTAATTTCTCACGTGTTAGTTTCAAGCTCGTGATGAGAGTGCGCTTAAAATGTGAGATTATCTGAGCATTTTTGATTGTATTATAGCTGTGAAGTTTAACTATCTCGTTTTTCCCAATCACCTTTTACGAGCATGGCGAACAAAATTTTCAGTCGAGCAAGCGAGTGGGGAGGAGTTAAGTGAACGGTTAGTCATGAACAAGAAAATACCAACAAGGAAATGTTAAGAATTGTTACGCGCTCGCTGCTTCGCATCTNTGAACGGTTAGTCATGAACAAGAAAATACCAACAAGGAAATGTTAAGAATTGTTACGCGCTCGCTGCTTCGCATCTCTTGCGAGAGCGGAAATGTGTGAAGGTCACGCACGACACCCAAGAGCGGGAGGCGAACACGAAGATCAGCTTACACAGGCTTGCCGCCACACGTGGCCCCGCGATAAACCTTTTGCAGCTTGCGCTGCCGACCTTAAGCTGATTGAATTTCTGTGTTTATCTGAAAAAATTTCTGATTGTTTGCTGCCCTAGTTTCTCTCTGCGTGACTTGGGGTGGGTCGAACTTTCCACGTCAAGGCCAGAACGAGTACAAAAGTGCGACGGGCCACCGAGCCTGGAGATGATGAGTGTATGAGTGGCTGGAATTTTGGCGATAGACGACGAGCGAGAGAAACGAACTGCGAGAGANTCCTGGAGATGATGAGTGTATGAGTGGCTGGAATTTTGGCGATAGACGACGAGCGAGAGAAACGAACTGCGAGAGAACTGACCAGCAGGTGTAAAATCTGTGACTGCGAGCATCGGTGCAGTGAGGGGTGGGATTGACAGGCTCGATTGTGGACTGGATGTGTGAGTGAAAGACATTAAAAATGATTGCAATAGACAGACTGAACGTGTGAGATGGGTCAATTGACTATAAACAAACAGAGACATTACGAAGGCCGTTTGGACATTAAAAATATTGCACTCACTGAGAAATNGGTCAATTGACTATAAACAAACAGAGACATTACGAAGGCCGTTTGGACATTAAAAATATTGCACTCACTGAGAAATTAAAAAAGTAATATTGGAGATAGATGGATTAATGCTGTAAATAACAGCTGTGTGAATAAATTAAAATCAAATTTAGTTATTTCATTTTCGTTAAGAACTCCATCCCTCGCGAACTCAGATACGCTCCTCTGTCATCTTGTAACAGTATGTAATAAGGTTGTGCAAAGTGCAANTGAACGGTTAGTCAGGAACAAGAAAATACCAACAAGGAAATGTTAAGAATTGTTACGCGCTCGCTGCTTCGCATCTATTGCGAGAGCGGAAATGTGTGAAGGTCACGCATGACACCCAAGAGCGGGAGGCGAACACGAAGATCAGCTTACACAGGCTTGCAGTCACACGTGGCCCCGCGATAAACCTTTTGCAGCTTGCGCTGCCGACCTTTAGCTGATTGAATTTCTGTGTTTATCTGAAAAAATTTGTGATTGTTTGCTGCCCTAGTTTCTCTCTGCGTGACTCGGGGTGTGTCGAACTTTCCACGTCAAGGCCAGAACGAGTACAAAAGTGCGACGGGCCAACGATCCTGGAGATGATGAGTGTATGAGTGGCTGGAATTTTGGCGATAGACGACGAGCGAGAGAAACGAACTGCGAGAGAACTGACCAGCAGGTGTAAAATCTGTGACTGCGAGCATCGGTGCAGTGAGGGGTGGGATTGACAGGCTCGATTGTGGACTGGATGTGTGAGTGAAAGACATTAAAAATGATTGCAATAGACAGACTGAACGTGTGAGATGGGTCAATTGACTATAAACAAACAGAGACATTACGAAGGCCGTTTGGACATTAAAAATATTGCACTCACTGAGAAATAAAAAAAGTAATATTGGAGATAGATGGATTAATGCTGTAAATAACAGCTGTGTGAATAAATTTAAATCAAATTTAGTTATTTCATTTTCGTTAAGACCTCCATCCCTCGCGAACTCAGATACGCTCCTCTGTCATCTTGTAACAGTATGTAATAAGGTTGTGCAAAGTGCAACCAGTGGCAACCTCACCGTCAGAAGCACCAGGTTTAGGCAGCTCTTAAAAATGGGGCCTTGAGAGCCGATAAGGGCGAAGTGAGTTAAGTATGGAACAGCGCTGGAATACAAGGGCAGGGAAAATGGGAGAGATCCCCGAGAAACCCCATTATCAGGCTAGTTGGGGTGTAATAAATGCGCAGGTCATAAAATTAATGCCAAGTTTAATAACATGTATATACACGTCTTTGGATGATAGTATTTAAAAACTAAGAAACAGCAATCATAGATAATAGTTTTTCACAAATTTATGAGAAAATATTTCGTCAGAAATGTGTCATTATTTTAACTTGATATAAATGCAAAATGACTGTGCAAATTTACGGCGTACGAATTAGCTCTGTAGTAACGTAGCGCTCTGACAAAGTACCTATTGTATTTGTTTAAACAGTTGCCAATAATTGCTGCGTGGATTGGATTTTCTGTTTGACCACTGGAAAAATGCAAATTGAAATTTTCCTTTTAATTACTGATTTATGCGTGTGTCCTCTTGAGGGGAATCCCTGATAAAAAGGTTTAAACGCCTCAAGTTCACGCCTGGCCATAAGGAATCAATGCGACGGGATCTCTCACGGCTGCCCTGTGTATTCTCGGGTAACAGAATTTCTCACAAACTAGACCTTTCTTCTAATTGCTGGCTAGTCCAATATATAAGTTATTGCATCTGTATCACTGTTTCAAATGTAGAAGATGTTTCAAAAGTAATGGCTAAATTTTTACCAGTTTCATCAAACGCTTGAACATGATGGCTATTAGTACTTTTTTTTTCCTGTTTCGTAAGGAAACTGCGCGGGAAAGCAAAAAAATTCAATTTTTTTCACAATTATCACTGTTGCCGCTGCAGGTAATACTTTTTTATCTTTCCTGAAAAATAAAAGCGTATTCCGAGGCCATTTATTTACTGAGATATGCGTATATGCGCACACGCTGATTTTACAGACAATAATTTACAAGGGGCGAGTGAAGAGGTCAGGCCAGCTCATAACATCGATGCCTTGAGAGCCGATGAGGGTGAAGTGAGACGAGTATGGAGCAGCGCTGGAATACAAGAGCGGAGGAAATCGGATATCCCTGATAAAACCCGCCGACCAGCGGCATTGTCAGGCGCGATTCCCGTATGCGAAAATCCGGGGATCGACGCCGCCGGGAATCGAACCCGGTTAGCCTAGGTGGGAGGCGAGTAGTCTTAACTACCGCATCAACGCGGCCCCCATATTTTACCAGGGAGTCCCCTTAAATGGTGTGCGGCCGTGTCACTGTTCACGTCTGCGCCAGCTTCCACGCCTTTGATAACTCCTCCTGTGCCACAGAATACTTAAGAATAGAGAGGAGAAACAGCCACTTAATCCGCGAACTCCAGCCGTACATACGAGCAAAATGGCGTCGCTGATCAGCAAACATATCGCCAGAGCATTTCGCCAATCTACGCCGCGCCTGGTAAACTGCATGTGAGCCGGCAGCGCAGCCAACAGGGTAGGGTATAGACAGTTTACTGTAAACTGAGCGCTTTTGAAAAACTTGTTTACCACACACTTCTCGGATAACATCGTATCCTTCCACCGTATGTCAATTTTACATTTCATGGGCCTCAACACTTTATTCAAGCGTCGGTATCGTAAAACTGTAAAATAATTAGAAAAGTATTTTTTTTTACAAATCTGCTAATTCTTACAGATACAAAAATTAAAAAAACAAAAATAAAAGAAAACTATATAATTTTTGTCTAAACATTTTTTTACAATCACTTTTAATTTAACGTTAAGACGTGGAACTACTTTCTCTCCGTCTTTACCAACTTTGATGGGCGCATGCCAGACGTTGTGCACGTTGTACAGGTAGGGGCAGTGACATTTTTCCGAAGGTTGACTACATAAGTGCTCACTTTACCGTGAACAGCCTTTACCCCTCGCAGCACGCGGTAGTCAGACATAATGCAGAGGCTTGCGCAGCCTTTCAGAGAGTGGGTACGCCTACGTGGAAGGAACCGCCACGTCATTTCGCCCCTGTTTACGTGCATGTTCTGTGCGCGCGCTGCGGAGGGGTCGTGCCGCGAGGTTCGACGTCTGTCGACGACGGGGCCCGGCGAGGTCAAGGTCAGGCCGCCAATGAAAGCGAAGTTGCCGGGAGGAAAGTGGTCGGGCGGCATTTCACTCGCCAGCGGGGCTGTCGCGAGCTAGCTCGGCGCGAGGAGAGGGTTGTACAAAGCCGCTCTTCCACGCACCAGATATTGGGGCCGCAGTCGTGTGAAGATATCGCGAGTGGGCTATACCTATTGCGTTTTTATATCGTTCGACAACGCACACAGCGAATTCACTATAGAGTAAAATGTTCTATACTGACTGGCTGCCAACCAATGAGGCAACGAGTTGTCTGCTTTCGAATAAAGTGTACAACGGTATTCACAAATATCGTTTTTACGTCATTTGGTAATACACATTTCGTTAGTATTAACGATCTTTATCGGCTGCATCATTATTATACGACGACCATTAGACCGGTGTCGGGTAGTAACTTAACGGAAGTCACTTGTTTCTTGGTAAAGAGCTAATTTAATTAACGTCAAGGGTATCTCGTTACATTTTTTGCACTAGGTAACTTGTACTTTACTAACCCCCAGGAAATAAAAGTTACTTTACCGTTACTTTTATGTTTACATTACTTTTGTCTAAGAAGTGCAGTACTTGTACCTGACATCTGTCAGTGACTATGTTCTGTTGGAGGTTAAAGGAAAAAAAAACAGTAATGATTTAAGGCACGCTATGTAAAATACGTTACCAGTACATCTTAAATATTACATTTTAAGACACAAATTAGTTTCCGATCAACTCATGATCCATTCTTTTTTGTATTTATTGCCAGTAATTGCTATAAAGGAATAAATATTAAATTAAAACAAGTTAAATGTGCTACATCACNCGAATTTGTTTCCGATCAACTCATGATCCATTTTTTTTGTATTTATTGCCAGTAATTGCTATAAAGGAATAAATATTAAATTAAAACAAGTTAAATGTGCTACATCACGTAAATTTGTTTGATGTGTAATAATTCTGTTTCAGNACGTAAATTTGTTTGATGTGTAATAATTCTGTTTCAGTAAATGTTTTTCTTTGAATTTATAAAGCTATATTTTTGTAATCAAAACGCTTTTCCTTTTGTTTCTGCAGTAATATTATTTCCACCATGTGTTTTCCAATCATGAACTTCTTTTTTTACAATCGACTATCTTGTGATGGGTTAATGGGCAAGTGTACGAGCAATGCCCTGGATAACGAATTTATGTTATGTTTTTAACAAGCATCTAGTTACATTTTTCTAAATTTAAGTAATTAAAGTTACTTTAACATTTTAAATAACTAAATTAACTTCAGTAACTCTTAAAATATAACTTACCCAACACTTTATTAGACGCCCAAGTGAAAAATACGAAAATAGAACAAATTCAGGCGTGAAAATCTTTCATAGGAAAATACATATATTTTTTTTAACGCAGCTGGCTGAGTTAGGCCTACTATGGGATCTGCCTAAAAATGGTTGACTCATCATGCTGAACTGTTTGTGAGCTGTAAATTTCGCTTTTAGGTAAGAGGGTAGACAATATTCCGCAATCCTTTACACTGCACTCTAGTCGGTCATCTGTTTGCTGGCTGCTGCCCCTACGATCAGATGTTTCTTTGTGTGTCCGTGCTCACCCTTGTCCACTCAGTCTTTTTCGTTATGAGCTGTTCACGGTTACTTCCAACTTTTCTGAAGCTCTGCTGAAGTTCCATTTCCGGACTATTCCTCCGCCTCATGCAAACAAAGTTAAACTAAGTCTAGAAAATTAAACCAAAGGCATACTGCACCAGATTCGTGCCCACTCAGTGCAATACTATTTTCCACAATAACTATTTATTACTAGGCATTAGCAACATACCTATTTTCTTCCTGTATTTATTCATATCAATTACTAATGGAACATTATGTTTTCTACATAGAATATAAGTAATAGTTAATATTAACACAATTATAAAACGCTCTTAATATGTGACATTTTTAGAAAGCAACCAAACACGTCATGCATAAGATGATTTTAGAAAGGTCTGATTTAAATGTGAGAAGGAACCGCAAAAAGACTAGGGGTATTCATTAATTACAAAAAATCGCACAGAGCATAACATAAACACAGTAGCCAAATCTCTACAATAGGGCGAAATCTGTTCCACTAAAACTTGAAATCCCAAAATTTTTGTGTGTCCAAGTTTGTTGTCAAGAGCTGCAAGTAGAATGATTTGGCCGTTTCGGGGGCGTCGGGATACCGGGTCGAAGCTTGGAGCTGTTCATGCTCTGTCATTCCGGACCCCCGGCGGCCATTTTCCCTCAAAATTTCCCTNACCGGGTCGAAGCTTGGAGCTGTTCATGCTCTGTCATTCCGGACCCCCGGCGGCCATTTTCCCTCAA
The DNA here is from genome assembly GCA_002778355.1 of Clitarchus hookeri. NCBI lineage: Eukaryota > Metazoa > Arthropoda > Insecta > Phasmatodea > Phasmatidae > Clitarchus > Clitarchus hookeri. The sequence goes on along the minus strand of NQII01000276.1, from coordinate 525,908 downwards.
AATTTCCCTTTGTATCCCTCAAGATTTTCCATTTTTCCCTCAAAAAACCTNTACCGGGTCGAAGCTTGGAGCTGTTCATGCTCTGTCATTCCGGACCCCCGGCGGCCATTTTCCCTCAAAATTTCCCTATGTATCCCTCAAGATTTTCCATTTTTCCCTCAAAAAACCCGTTCGTCCCAGTTGCGAAAAAGATACCCCGAAAGTCACTTTTCGATCCATCTGAAGGATTTGGGGGGATCGTTCTCGAGAGCAAAGCAGTGGTGGCCAAATTGGTTTTATAGGCATAGGATATGCCAAATCGATAAACAGGGACAAAGGTCCAGAGTCAGAACTAACCATCAGTCATCTTGGTTCTGTAAGCCATTATGTTATACATGTTAGATGTCGGTGACCTTGACCTTTGACCATGACCCCGTTCCTATGACCTTTAATGACCTTGCACTCTAAAAATGTTCACCATTTTAAAAAAAATTTTAAAAATATAAAAACTGCTGGCAATTATTTTAAAAATATAAAGTGGTAAAAAAATTAAATAAAAGTTAAAAAAAAAAAATTAAATTTCGAATGTTTTGGTTAAGAGGGGACAAGGGACTGGAACCGACCAGCAGCCATGTTATGACATAACCCAACTGCCATGTCGGACCCAGGTGACCTTGACATTGACCCTATAACCGTTACCTTAGGTGACCTTGAAAACAAAAACCCGAGAAAAAATGTAAAAATTGAATAAATTCATAATTCATGATTATATCATGTAAATAATTATTACCACCATATTATATTCAGATGACATTGACCTCTGACCTTGAACCCAAAAAATTGTCAAAAATCAAAACATCTTCGAAGAATTTATAAAAAAGTAAATAAATATATTTTTAAAAATTATTTTCAAAATTATTTTTAAAATATTACATTTCCGGATGTTTACCACAACACCATATCCAGTATACGATTCACCCCCACCAAACAATCACATTGTATTAACATTCCCCTCCCTTACCAATGTTTGTCATTGGTTAATTAGTCGGCAGGCCTTCACCTCCTAACCTTTACTCATTCTGTCGAATGCACTCAACCCACCATTTTTTTTTTGTTTGTCATTTTTTTACATTTTGAACACCTGGGTGACACTGATGACTCCGACCAACATGTTATATCTGGGTGACATTCACCTTGACCTCACATCTGTGACCTTAATCCCGTGCCCAATGAGTTTTGATAATCTTGAACCCAAAAATGGATTCAATAAACTTTTATAAAATCCAAAAAATCCCTAGCAAATATCAAAAAAATTATAAAAATGATTTTAAGAATTGTTGTTTATCAATCTTTCGATCAATCTCGCAATCTTTCCAGCAATAAGCACCGCAATCAGCAATCCACACCAATCCACACACCATTCCACACAATTTCACACGAATCCACACCTTAATCCACACACAAACTCACACACCTATCCGCAAGCCAATACACATCAATCCACACATCAATCCACACACCAATGCACTTCAATCCGGACTAATCTACACACTAATATACACACCAGTCCACATCATTCCATACAAATCCATACACTAATCTACACAACAGTCCATATCAATACATACCAAAACACTCCACTAAATGCAAATCCACACCAATCCGCTCCACAGTCCGCTCTGAATTCGGCTCCACAATCAGCTCCGCAATTGTCCTCCGCAATCATCCTCTGCAATCCACAGCGACCCATGCAAATCCTTCGATCAATCCCAATTCTTGGATTAATACCAGTCCTTAGCGATTCTCCTCCGCAATCCACAGAAATCCATGTCAATCCATCGATAAATCCCAATCCTTCGAACGATCGTTCGATCAATACTTGGCTTTGCCCCCACTCCATATTTATATAAATTACATTCGTTCGCCAACTGTCTCCAAATGTGTACATGCCGACATAATTAATGTTTTGTATGCAGTCAACAACCCATGCATTTTTATACTAAAGTCTTTATTATCATTCTATATGGAGATCTTTCTAAGGTTTGGGATTGATCCAAGGATTGGGGTTGATCGAACGATTGGCCTGAGAGTCTGTGGACTATGGAGGAGGATTGCGGAGCAGATTGCTGTGGATTGGCATGTATTGGTGTGGATTGATGTGGATTGATGTGAGCTGGTGTGTGGATTGATGTGGACTGGTGTGTGGATTGGTTCGGATTGACGTGGATGGGTGTGTGGAAAGGTGTGTGGGCTGGTGTGGATTGAAGTGAATTGAAGTGGATTTAAGTGGATTTGTGTGGATTGAAGTGGATTTGTGTGATATTTTGTGAATTGATTTGAGGATTGGAGTGGATTGCTGATTGTGGTGCTGATTGTCATGCTGATTGATGAAAAAATTGCGATAATGTTAGAAATATTGATGAAAAATAAGTCTTTGATTTCATTTTTAATGTCTAAAACTTTTTTGGAATTTTTTAGATTTTATACAAGTTTTTAGAATTTCCTTTTTGTTGAAGGTTATCCCATGTAATGGGCACAGGGTCAAGGTTACGGATGTGAGGTCAAGGTAAAGGTCAATAAATTATAATATGTTGGTCAGAGTCATCTGTTGCATCTAGGTGTTGAAAATGTAAGCAAATGACGAACGAAAAAACCAATATGGTGTGTTGAGTTCAATCAACAGAACGAGCAAAGGTAGGGGATTGGAGACCTGCCGACTAGTTGACCAATTAGAAACATTGGTTGGTGAGGGGAATGTTAATACAATATGATTTATTGAAGAGGGTGAGTCGCTTGCTGGACATCGTGCTGTTGGGAAAACCCAAGGAAATTAAATTTTTTTAAAAATAATTTTTAAAAATAATTTTTAATTATATTAATATAATTTTTTTATATATTTTTAGGAATGTTTGTAATATATTTAATAATGTCTGGGTTCCAGATCATAGGTTACCAGGTCGAGGCCAGATGTCAAGATTACCTGAATCCAATATGGCGTTAGTAGTCAGTAATGTGATATGCTCTCTGACTTTTATTAATGTATTAATTTTTTACCATTTTTCTCTGGGATTTGGTTTTTAAGGTCACCTGAGGTCACTGTTATAGGGTAAAGGTCAATGTCACCTGGTTTCAACATGGAAGTTGGGTTACGTCATAGCATGCCAGCTGGTAGGTTCCAGTCCCTCGTCCACTGTAAGCCAAAAACATGAGAAATTTAAATTGTTTATAAAAAATGTAATGAAATATTAATAAAAAAATTTATAATATGAAAATAATTTTAAGCATTTTAAATTTTTATAAGAAATTTTTAAAACAAATTTGCGAATGTTTTGAGTTTAAGGTCAACTAAGGTCATGGACTAGGGTCAAGGTCAAAAGTCAAGGTCACCAACATCTAACATGTCGGACAAGATGGCTGATGGTCAGGTCTGACTCCGGTCCTTAGCCTTTAAAACCAATATGGCAGCACTGCTCTCCCCTCGAAAACGATCTCCCTAATCCTTCTGGTGGATCGAAAAGTGCCATTCGGGGGATCGTTTTTCCAACTGGGGGATCGGAGTTTTTTTGAGGCAAAATTGGTAAATCTTGAAGGGGAAAAAATAAAGGGGAAATAGGGAAATTCTAATGAAAAAAAGAGAATTTTGAGGGTAAATAGTTTATTTTGAGGGGGAAAAAGAAATTTCGAGGGAAAAATGGACGCCGGGTGTCCGGAATGACAGAGCATGAACAGCTCCGAGCTCCGATCTCGGATCCCGATGCCACATAATCTGCCAAACCATTCTACTGCTGTGAACTATTCATATTTTGGTCCGACATGTTGGTGGGCAATGACACAATTTTGCTGGCGTGTGCGGCTGAAATTCACGGTGTGTAAGAAACTGTTTCACCTCTGTATTCTGATGCACTTTGTGCTTAAACGACAGTAAGAGATTTCATACACAAAACAGTACATTTAAACGTAACAAGGAGCCTAAATTTCCTCGCAATAAATTACTGACCACATCTTATTGTTTTTCTCCACGATCGTGTGCGTGTCACACAGAAGATCCTACCTGCATTTGGCGCAGATACAAGGAAAAGTTCATCATGAAGGCTGAACCGGTAAATACAAGTAGGGGTTAGTGAATTTAGCACATTCTTTCTATGGCAGGCTATATTTCAAACACATATTCGCATTTCTGATGCCTCCAGAGTGCTTATAGATGGTATGACGAAATGACAATTGTACAGAATTTCCCAGTAAAATGCCAATGTTCTCTTTGTTTGAATGTATATTTGGCCAAGAAATATAAATGTTTGAGGCTGTAGTTGAATTGCATAAACTAACCGTTTATGTCGGGGTTTTTATATGCTCATTTATTGAATGTTTGTAAATTATTAAGATCGTATTGGATGGAGTGCGACATTATTTATCGAAATGAAAATGAAAGTAATAAGACGATGTACTGGTCATAGCTATGTCAGTGTTTATCAAAGGACATAAAAAAATGTTTCATTGGCAGATATGCAGCTCGGTAATTTTAAAGAATCGCACATTTTCCGGAAATGGCAAAATATATCTGAGAACTTCATTTATGTTGAGGTATTATTACATATATGTATGATTGTATTACGTTATATTTTCTCCTAATTAACAAATTAATTTGATGAATCACTTTTTAGTCAGCGGGATTAGTATGCCAATCAATATATTTGTGACTTATTATTACTTGTTTGCAATCGAAATTTTTTTTAAACTTGTTGTTAGTTTATTAAATTTAAATTGTATTTTATTATTAAATTTATTTACAACAGCATTTCCTTCTTTTCATAATCCTTCACACTATCGTTTTACCACAAATTCCTTTCATTTTTTCCTACGGAAATTTGTATACCTACACACCATATCCTACTTTCTAACAGATAATTTTTATGGTATTTTCTTTAATTTACACAGTGCGACTGAATTTTATTTGTTCGAGTGTGTGACTTAATTGTTACGAAAAAATAATTTACACAATATCAACTATAAATCTTTCATTTCATCAATATTACATTTAATTTTACTTCGGACAGTCGTATCTGCATAGGCAGTTTATATACCCTCTATGCAAGTACATATTTACGCCATTAGATGTCAGCCACTTTGCTGTTTTTATGATTGGGCCACAGTGGTTCTGACACATCCTGTTCAACTCTTTAGCCAGAAATAAAAATAAAGACGTTTTGTGACCATATCACGTAGAAACCGTCCAGTGAATATGGGGTAGAGCGATCTTGCTGGCTGTTCATAACAAGACTGCTTTTCAGCCAATACGACTATCATAAACGACTTTGCTAAGGTATGAGGTTAGAACAAGAATCACGCAAACAAATGTTTTGAGATGTTTGTATAATCTTTGGCCAATTTTTAGTGCAATTAGATTAAACTCGAATCGGTAAAAGTACTCTATTAATATAAAAGGGCTTGTATTTTGAAATATAAGATGTAAACTAACTCGTTCATCACTGTTGACCATGTGACTCTGACAGTTGTGCTAATTTGCCGTAGGTCAATTTCGGGTAAATGCGCAGAAGACGAAGGAAAGGTTTACCACATCTTTAGTCCATGGTAGAAACAAGCTGAACATATAAAAAAGTCTCGAACCACACCACGGCAGCAAAAAAATGAATAAACTGTTTTGGCCTGATCATGTGAAGGACGGAGAAGTCTTGGCTGCTGCCAGATTAATTTGCGAAATTCACACGCCTCGAAACATAAAACAAAGAATGGTAGAGTGAAATCCAAATTATAAAATAATGCGCACAATCCCGAAACGCGTCGGGCGAGATGGGAGAGTCCATTGCAGCTGCACGAGGGGCTGCGGGTTGTTCAGTTCAGTAGTGCCAGCGGCCGAGAGCGGTCGGGCGAAAGCTACTCTGCGTGAGCATATCACCCGATGAAAAATGTTAGTCGCGCAGCGCGGTGTTAAACACAGCGGTAGTAGAGCGCGATGTTATCAGTTTGGTATGTACAGCGGAAGCAGTGTCACACGGTTTCCCTCCCTCCAATGACGAGCGTTTGGAAGATCCCTCCCCTACAGTGCCTACCTTACGATACCTCCCTCAAAACAGCGCCAAGATTTTTTCTCATTTGAACTTTACTGTATATAAAGAAGTGTCTTGCGTCAACAGAACATGTGGCACATTGCAACTGAGCAGAATATCGGCAGCGCAGGAAACATTAGAAGTCAGGCAGCGAAATTAGGTGTTTTGCCAGCACGACTTTACAACATGAAAGTCATTCACCAGTTAACATAAAACGAATTTAAGTCCGATTCATTGTCATCGAGGTGGCTGTAAAATCTGTCATTTATACCTAATTTTTGGTGGATCAGTGAAAAAAGATATCAACGATTAGAAGCAATTAAATATTTGTTAAAACAACAATTAAATCCACTCCCTGTGCAACCCCGAGTATAGAGACCACCGTGACTGAAGGGGTTCAATTCGTATACCTGAGGAATCGACCACTTTTTGTGGGTTGACAAGCTTCTTACTACACCTTACGTATTGCAGTAGAAATTATCGTCTCTGGTATGCCAAGAACGTGAAACCAGTTAGTTTCTAGCTCGCCGTATTAGACTACTAAGTGACACGTGCCCCAAAAACCCTTAGGCAATCCTGTTCCTATAATCGTCACACGTCAATCTACGGCCATATTTTTACAGCACAGTTTGACTTCGAGCATGCCGAAAATACGAAACTAGTCTCGCGGTGAAACAAGAAACATGACGAAGGAACTAAAAAAAGTTAACTGGTAATTGTTTTCTTTTCAAAACAGGGTTCTTTTTTATTTCCCTTTGCCGCTCTACTGCTCTTTTTTTTATTTAACTTCCCCACAGCCGCTTGTCGTGACATCCTGTCAAGGAACAAACGCTATGCGCGATAACTGGTTTCGGTAATCAGATGCCGCGGCAGTCATTTCCATAAACAGCGCATGTGCAGCCACTTGACTCACAAACAAATTATGTTTTGTGATGTTG
>NQII01000276.1:448512-518910 GCA_002778355.1 Clitarchus hookeri | reverse complement strand
GGGGGGGGGGGAGGCAGGGAGTTTATTTTATAAGAACATTCTGGGATGCGATATCAATTTAGCTCATAGGAAATCATCGCGCACGCACAGCACAGAATATGTAAGTATACTGAAATATAATAGCATGGTGGTTTATTTGTTGTGAGCGTATTTATTCTCTGATTGGCTACGCGAGGTTGTGGTTAAGAACTTTGAGTGTGATTGACTACTGAAGTTGCGGAAGGTTCCTTATTGGCTGGACTGTCGGCTGGCAAGTAATGTATTAGGTTCTCATTGGCGAACGGCGTTGCGACGTGTTGCTGGATAGTGGCACCATGTTGCTGGCGTGGGCCGCTGGAGTTCGCCGTTCAATAGGCTGTTCCAGTTCTGGGTTCTTCAGTATTTTGTGGCACACGTCTGGATAGGAAGCTAGGTCATTCATATGAGATTTCAATTTGTAGAGTACTTGTAACTGGAACTTCCACAAATGACAGGGTGGTTATTATCTGCGCAGAGCTGAATCAAGCAGTTCCCCTTCACAGCGCAGTCGCAGACTCTGGGAGCCACGAGCGTTAATATAGAACGCAGTGTAAATGACCGAACCAAAATTTAAACCAAAACTAACTACAAATGTTTGGAGAATCATGAGACTTTCATCATAACAGCAGGCTTTCTGACTGAATCACAATGGTTCATCGTAAATGGTTAGTCGTCAGTGCTGCTCTGCAAATGAGCCTTGTGTCTTATTCGCTAATGCGTGCTGCGAAATATCTTGTATTGGTTGCGCTGACGGCGATAGAGCGCGCGCGACGTCTAATCAAAATGACATGGGGTTTCTCACTAGTTTCCGTTTCAAAGGAGCCGCTTAGCTTTGCGTCGCAGGATTGTGCTCTCTTACGAATTGTCAGGGACGTAAATAGATACAATTCTCTTAATCAGGCCGCTCACACTGTACAGCCATCTAAGAGTGGGACGCCCTATAGCAAGTCGGTTACCAGGCCCTGATTGGCGGACGCAGTTCCGACATGTTGCTGACTAGTGACGCCGTTTTGCTGGCGCGTGCTGCTGGTGGTTGCGGAGCATGTGGCTGAACCGTTTCAATATATGTATCTACTCTCTGTCTACTAACTGGCCACTCAAACGCAGTCCGCGAAGCCAACGTTCCTACTTCCTACTGAACATCTATTATTCAACCAAAAATGATCGTAGGCAAGAACTGGCTATACTATCCGCCGGCGATGTAGGAGGGCCATACTGTACCGTGTTCGAACATTTTTTGAATCCCTAAATTTGCACGCCAATCTGATTGTTAGAGAGTGTGTTACGATAGGCACTATTTAAAATTTTTAGTTAATCTAGCACGCTCCTAAGTGGTAATAAGTCGATTTTCCTCGTTGACGATTTATCTTACTTCTGCGGTCTTACTGTACCACCGTTCTCTGTTCTGTGGAACATTCTGAAAGTGCTCTAATATCTCGTAAAGTTTTCGGGTGTGTCGAGTGTTCTCTAGAAATGAGAATTGTATGCCAATATTTCACAGTATAACAGTATGGGATGCGCTGATTATAAATAAACTTTCTACTGCTAATCATATTTGGTGTGATTTCTGACCCCCATTAAGATGTTTACCAGACGAATAAGCTATTTACTATTGGGGCAAAACTAATTTTGCTATTGCGACGTATGCATTTATAGCGAAGAGCATGACTGGCTCCAGACTTTTATTTAAGAGGTTTTCCACTTTGAACCAAGTAGTCCTAGTAGACCAAAAATTCTTTCTCTGAGCAAACTAACAACTATTATTAATTTGTACAGGACAAACTCTCTGGCGTCCATTTAATCGAACAAAGACTTGGGCATTGTAGATTATTCCATTCCCTAGTTAGGAAGAATTTATTTATTAAAAAAATAATTCTTTAGACGAATTAATAAAGATATCAAAAATATATGTTGCCTTTTCAGTTCAATCAGCGTCTACTAATTGTCACAAATTAGCTAGGTAAAATTAGTTATAATGATAATCGAAGAGGTGACTTGGGTAACAGCGACACGAACAATGTAGACATCATCATACCACAATAGCTATGAACGACGAGTTATTTTGTAAATAACTAAGGAACAAAATTAACTACACCTATAAACCTTCCCTCTCCTTTCAACTCCCAGTTGTAGGTTCCAAGGACGTTGGGACCGTGTTAGCTGAGCGGTTAGCCTGCTCGCCTCCCATCAAGGCGAGCCGGGTTCAATTTCCGGCCCGGCCACTCCCGGATTTCCGCAAGTGGGAATCGTGCTGCACGATGCCGCTGGTCGGCGGGTTTTCTCGGTGATATCCCGTTTCCCCAGCCCCTTCATTCCGGCGCTGCTCCATTCTCACCTCATTTCATCCTCATCGGCTCTCAAGACCTCGATGTTAAGAGCCGCCCAAATCTCTCAACTACAAGGACACAAAATAAGGCTTCTGAGGAGAAAGCAGGTGTTATAGAAGTACGTCAGATTCCTTCTATAGTACCGAATCGTGCGTGCGCGAGGCGTGGTCGTCATTTGTCGACGCGTCAGCAATTGCCGAATACGCATTATTTTGGAGATACTTTCTGGTCTTAGTAATAGCTGTGTTATCAACATGCAACTTTGTTCAACTGACGGTCAGTTGAGCGTTGTGGCATTTAGGTGGCTCTTAACAACAAGGTCTAGAAATCCGGTGAGGGTGAGATGAGGTGAGAGTGGAGCAGCGCCGGAACGCAAGGGCAGGTGAAACGGGAGATCCCGAGAAAACCCGCCGACCAGCGGCATCGTCCAGCACGATTCCCACTTGCGGAAATCCGTGAGTCACCTGGTCCAGGATAGAACCCGGTTCGCCATGGTGGGAGGCAAATAGTCTAACCGCTTAGCCAAACTGACGGTCACAGTGACTAGGGAAAATGTAGGAGAAAACAAAGTTTAATGTCCGTATACTCATTGTTTTGCATTTCGGAAATCAGCCGACGTAGCTATGGGTAAGTCACACAGTAGATAAACATACAGAAACAAAATAGCGTGGCAATTTCTTTCATGTAGACGTAGCCATTCTCAGATTGACTGTACAAGGCCCTGAGCACGGGACTTATGTCTGACTGGTTACTGCGTACTGCCGAAGGGTATTATATTGGCTGAGCTGCTAGCTAACACGTGAGTTACTTTGGCGTTGGCTTGCGAACGACGTACTGACATGTTGTTGGCTATTGACGCCATTTTGCTGGTGTGTGTTGCGGTAGTTTGAAGAATAAGCAACTGTCCCACCTGTGTGCTCTTAAGTACTCAGAGGTTAAGTATCACTCTTTGTAAGACATGCAAAGTTCTGTCTTTCAGGCACCTTAATTGCAGAAACTGTAATATTTTTTAATAAAGTTCAATGTTTTAGTAAGTAGAACTCCGGAAATTTGCGATGAATTTGCAGATTGCTGGCCATATATTGTGTATGAGTCGGTAGTTTCGCAATTTAAAGGGGGGAAATGTGTTTCTTTGCTATTTACCAAGCTAGGTTGATTTGAGATATTTTTAAAAAGAAATATCTGAACTTTCTGGCAGCAATCACATGTTTATGGCTAACCGACTGATGTGTGGTGCATTAATTGTTTGGTCAGTCGATAAATACACCATTTTCTGTTGTGACTTCAGTCGCTGCAGTTCTCCAAAACGTCAGTTCTTCACCAGCACTAGTATGTCAGAACCAAATAGCTGATACCGAGGCAAAATATTTGTAAAGATTACAGTTGCTCTACTAAAATAATAAAATATTATTTTTTAATACTGTTAATGTTTTTCTATTTTGCAAATTTTTCATCTGGGAGTAATGGAAGTAATATGTTTGGTAATTTTGTGCGATAGTTACACACGGAAAAAGATAAGAAATTTTTCCCAGAAATAGAAATAAAGAAAATTTTTAAAGTTTGCGTACTTATTTTGTAAACGCGGGCTTCGCGCAATTCAGTCAATTCTGCATTTTGTTCTTTTGTAATGGTGGCAAATATGATTTTGGCTCCTTTCTGTGGTCCCTTCTGTGTCGTAATATTGTTTTGATGCACCTGTCACTGTTTACTGAACCTTAGAGCTGAATTAAAGCACGATGGTCTTGGCCATACATAAAACATAGGAAGAACAAATAATAAAAAGAATAAATATACCACCTCTTTAACAGAGTGGTATCATCTATTCTTATAGCCGCTGTTCGGTGGACCTCATTTAGCTCCTTCAGGGCACCTAACATCTGTGTATGCTACATAATAGAGCTCCCCATTTCGGGAATCTTATTATTATTATTTTTTAAGTGTCCTTGAATGTCGTGACGGATGGTCCTGAAGAAGAGACGTTTCACGAAACACGTATCCTGGCTAATGGGTTTCTCGTGTCAGAGAGAGGCGCTTGCAGGTCCGTAAGGGCAAAAATGGCCACTGGGGCAAGGTTTCCAAATATACGAAAATTATCGGACATGCGCACGAATTGTAGTACACGCACGAGAAATTCGAGAGAGATGAAGAGATTTTGGCGGCGCTTAACAGCGAGATCTTGAGAGACGAGAAATTAGAGTTTTTGTGATAGAAGATGTTATGTAAGCGTTCATTTGAGACGGATCAAATAACTGTCGAATTTTTCTGTTTCCTATTAAAAGAACTTCTAAATGTTGTAGGAACCAATAGAAACACCTAACTTTAGGAAAGGGGAAAGGCGTGAATTCTAGCCTACTGCCAGATGAAATCACAAAATATGCTGGTTTTTAATTAGGACAGGCGTTGTCTCCAGAGTCCTCAAGATCATGCCAGTCTATGGCACTATGAAAAACACTAACAACCAACATTAATGTTAGGTTTCGAATGTTGTCAATAAGAAGTTTTAGCTAACACACAACTTGCTAAATTTATTAGAACCAGTGAGCTGTAAGCTATAGATTCTTTGCATTCTGCGATAGTGGTACGACCCACTCTTAATCTCCCTGTAACATGCACATTATTGTTTACGGTGGGTCTGAGGGGAAATTCTTGTTAACGAGTATTTGTTTTTAACACCAATATCTGTGGAAATGTACCGTTAGTTGCTCTTTTTATTTTGCGCGACATGGTACTGACTGTACTTGAAATTACAAAAAGCTAATTACGGTTAGATCGCCTCTCATTTTCATTCTTCGTCTGCACGTGTTTGAAAGGCATACGTCATAGGTAGAGCAAAGCGCAAACCTGCATTCCACTCGTCTTTTGCTGACAGTTATTTTTACAAGCCTTACATGACGACAGAGTACTTAAAAATACAGATGTGAAACAGAAGCCGCACACGCCAGCATATGATGACATTGGCCAGCAACATATGGAACGCCGTTCGTCAATCAGAACCTGGTAACCTGCTTGTCAGTCGGCAATCCAGTCAACGGGGTATCTTTCGCAGCACGCAGTAGCCAATCAGACACACAACCCGTTTCCAAAATCACGCGCAGCCAATCGGAGAAAGGGTACGCCCAAATGAAAGGAAGCGCCATGCCGTTTGGTCTCTGCGTAGTTATATACTCTGTGTTATGTCTGTGACCTAATCCTGTTTAATATGATCGATATAAAATACTAGGTAGACACCCGAAAATGTTACGAATCCATCTGACTGTATAGGCTACTAGGCTTCGTACACATGTGTCCACTGAAACTACCTAAGTTTTTAAATTTACGGTTCCGATAATGAGAATCCATTTTATTCTGTGGATTTATTGCACTAATTCGGTCACTTTTAAACAGCTATTTTCATTGGTTCAGGGTCATCCACGCGTGTCATTAGAATTGCGGTCCACTGAAAAACTGGTTTACAAATAATAGATGTTCGAAGTTCAGCGTAGCGCTAAAAGAAACAGCGACTTTCTCGAGTCTCTAAACAAAGTGCTGCAACAGCTGGCAATTAACCGATTGACGCTTGAAACACGCAGAGTACTACGAAGTACAGCTGGTGCAAAATGAACTCGCGTATTTTTCCAAGGGTTATATTTGTGTACCATTGCATGCAAAATGAGCTGAAATTATAGTTTTAGTAAACAAGGAAATAGAATTCGTACCAAAATAAATTCTATGTGCGAGAAGTCTGGCATCTTCCACGATAATTGTGGTTAGATCGTACGAGAACAGTTGTTGAAAGTTGGGTCAACGCGGCCGAGACAAGTCTTGTTGCTAAGCACAGGATCCGTGAAGGCACTTCTCTCGCCTTCCTGAATCATAATAAACATTCGCAGACCAGACGGCCGTCGACACAGGACCACAGCACAACTCCCTCGCCTCTTCTTCTTCTCCTCTTCCTCCTCCTCCTACCATTATCATTATTCCTCTCCGTGTGTCGTCGGCAGTGTGGATATGGCGGATCACGGAACACGACACCATCCATTTCTCCTGGTAAGTGGCAGCATCTCATCCTTTGCACCACACTCTCCCCTCAAACATCAACAAAACACAGGCTCTATATCCTCGATCTTCCTGTCCTTTTCCCTTTTCGTAAACCGGTTGCGAAATCTGACGACTCCAGCGAAGGTTGGTTCTGCATGCTGTGATACCTCTGGGTTCTCTTCGCCAGCAACCAACGAAGATTCCTGATCTTTTACCCAGCAACATTTATGTCAAAAATTTCGCTGTCGGTAATACAATAGCACAAAGTAGATAACTACGCAGAGCCGAAATGGCGTGCTCCCACCAAAGCGACCCGGTTTCTGTCCCCGGTCGGGTCACTCCCGGATTTTCTCAAGAAGGATTCGTGCCGGACGATGCTGCTAGTCTGCGGGTTTTTTTTCGGGAATCTCCCATTTTCCCCACCCTTGCATTCCAGCGCTGCTTCATTCTCACCTCGATTCAGCATCATCGGCTCTCAAGAACTCGTTGTTAATAGCCGCCTAAATCTCACAGCAGTAGATCGAAATAAGGAGAACTGGTGCAGGGGCTGGGGGATGTAGCCATGCGGAAAGGCTGACGGTCATCTTGAATGACATCACTCCTCGATCGCCAGATCTATCACTACTAGATTATTGCGTATGGGAATGGATGAAGGATATTGTTTACCAAAGGACAGCACAAACACGTGAGGAACTACTTGCGCGTATTATGCATGCCGCTACAGAAATCAAAGAAAGCCGTGTGCAGCTATTTACAGCAACAAGTGCGGTTCATAAGCGTGCAGCCAAGTGTATGGAAGTAGACGGAATCATTTTTGGACATATTTTGTAAGCTAGTTAGAAGAAATTTTAATGCTCAACTATATTCAATACGGTTTGATAATACATCACTGTAAATACTTACGAAAGAGTTATTATTGCATTCGTAATTTTTCAAATGTTTCGAATTACTCTGTAAATATTGGGAATAGGACCCACATTTTCATGACATTTTTTGCTCCAAATTGCATAAGGAACAAGACCTGTAAGTGGCGGTAACTCCTCGTGAATCACTCTGTATTACACTGAGTGCGTACGAATGCGGTGCGTTTTTCCTTTGGAGTAATTTTCTATACTCGATTAATCATGAGGCGGAGGAATATCCTGGAAGTAGAACTTCAGCAATGCTTCAGAAAAATTGTAAGTAGCCGTGAATTGACTATAATCTGTGATCGTGCAAGAAAAATCGTGCCACGGCACGGCGGGTACTCAACAATACAGAGTACTTAAGACTACGGAGGTGAAATGGTGACGTGTATTGCGAGCTCCAGACACGCCATCAAAATGGCCTCACCGGCCAACAATATCACGGAACATCGTTCAGCAACCAGCTCCTGGAGACTAACATGCCAGACTGCATCCCAACCAACAAGGGTATATTCCACAATGTGCAAAAGCAAATCATACCCGAGGCCCGTTTTCACAGCTTGGGGTGGCCAGTGAGCGACCGAGTTACTCTAAATCAAAGGAAACGCCACGACATGTCTCTTCTGCACACTTACCTATAGGCTATTTACAGTTATTTGAGCACATTTGAAATAAACCTTTCAAACATTTCACTGCCCCTTCCTGCATATATTTAAGCGAGCACACTGGAATGCGTCTAGTAAGGTTCGTAATGACGGAGGGAAAGTAGTTTCATGTCTTTACGATGAATTAAAATGGTTAAAGGCTGTTCACGGTAAACTGAGCAATTTCGAAAGCCCTCCTTAAGATCTAGTTTTATTGACACTGTGTGTTCTTCCACCATACGTAAGTTAAACATTACTATGGGCCTGATCAATTTATTCATCCATCGGTCAATTGAAACTGTGAATTTATTGGAAAAGTAAATATCTTACAAAATTTTCTGTTGTTTACATTTATATAAATTAGAAAAACGAAAACAAAATAAATTACTTTAGTGCCCATAAATGCTTAACCTACCACTTTTATTTCAACCTTTAGATATGGAACTACTTTCACCTCCGTTGTTACCAACTTTACTTGACGTATGTCGGTCAGTGGGCCCGTTAAAACATATGCAGGTAGGGGCAGTTGACAGCCTATTGGTAGAGAGGATGATTTATCGCGGGAAAAGGACTCAAAATGTTTTCGCTATTTTCCATTATCTCGACGTATTGGTAAACGTTTGTAAATACTAAAATTATTTATTTTTATTTCTATTTTTTTGATGATTGTAAGTTTAAGAATTAAAAGTTTTGTAAAAATATTTACTTTTGTAATAATTTCACAGTTGTACTTGACCGACGCACGAATAAAGTGATCAGGCCCGCGGGCAATGTCAATTTTACAAATGGAAGAATAATTCATAATGAGCATACAAGTAGATATTAGGCAGGGCTTTGAAACGTGAGCTAGGTTTACCGTGAACAGGCTTTGTTCTGTGGCACGACCTTGTGAGGAGGACCCGTTGTTTCTGCAAGGGGCTCCCTCCGCCCGGCGGAGTATCAGTATCATCGGTGCGCGTGACTGGCATCACGATGTGTAGAGGGACTAGGCGGGGCTCCTCTGCCCGAGAACGGCTGGCGCGGGGATCGCCGTGCACATCCCCGGCGGTCGGGTGGCGTCTGCCTCCCCCCCTCCCATAACTTCTAAACCACCACAGAAGGTCCGGAGGACATCGACATTTCTGGGCCGCCTGTCTCCAGTCGAACTACCATGTGCCATACACATGCCATCGTCTTCTACAGCTGCAAAATTTAAATAAGAAATTTCATGTTAAGAAAATCCCCCCCCCTTTTTTTGTGCGATAATTTTAAAGATAGGCGTTTGAAAAAAAAATGTATTCTACGTGGATTTTTTAGAAGTTTTCTACAGCAATCAAAGTTTAAAATACTCAAATGAGCAGGATGGGTTGTGTGTTTTCTACGTAATAAAGAACATTTCATTAGGGCACTTTCAACTCGGCATTATATTAGCAGAGTCGGCCAGTAATGGATGTTGTGCAGTATAGTAAGCGTGTTCAGTGTTGTATGATCCAATAGGATGGACGTAAATGGGAACACAGGGACTAAAGACACAGAAATGTCACTAAATATTTGCCACACGAAAAGTGTTATAGCTAGGGTCACCTTCTTTTTTTGCGAAAATATTTGTGCGCAAAGTAGATATCACCATTCTACGTGCACACAAGCAGTTTTCCTTTGGCTTTTGGCCGAGTGTCTGTGTGAGGATACATTTTCTATTTGACTTGGCCTATCAGTGTTAAGATACTCCGCCACTGAACTTCCGTCACTGGCTGGCAGACACCTCAGACGCGTAAGTGTTCAAATCATCCAACAACTAAATTGCTTCTGAACTAACTTGTAAAATTGAATAAAAACTGCAAAGTTATCAATACAGCATGTGGTATCTTGCAAAAAATATTTCCAGGCAAATTATTAATATTTATATATATATTGCCTCTCAGAGCAGATAAGTACACAGAGACGAAATGACGTGGCGGTTACTTTGATGTGGCCGTACCCATTCTCTGATTGGCTGTGCGAGGCTCTTGTAACGGGCCTTGTATATGATTCCCCACTGCGTGCAGCGAAAGGTGCCCTATTGGCTGTGCTGCTGGCTAGCAATATGGTTTCCCGGCGCTGATAGACGTACGGCGCGGCGGTTCGGTATTTGGCCAGATACGCCATTTTGTATGCGACTGGAGTTCGTGATACAAGTTTCCGTTTCACCTCTGTACTCTTTCAATACCCCATGCGGTCACATATTAATTTCTGGGTTCACGTGTTGCAATCACGAAATTTGTTGGTATGCGCTGTAATTGAGTTAAACATTTTTCTCGTACACCGTGCTGCAAGCTCAAAGATATTGGCATTAACCATTAATCTCAAAGACGTATACAAATTCCACAATTGATTAGCCACGAGGAAGACTCTCCAAGTATTAGACACTTATGCCCGACTATGTACAGTACAGATCATAACTTTCGTTCACTTGCAACGTATCCACAATCGTGAACACAGTGACTGAACGGGATACTCTGATAGCGTCGAATATGGTTTATGATTGGACGACTTTACTTTGTAACTTGCTAACTGTTTAAAACGAGTCACGGCTGCAACGAGCAGGAACGACCGAATAATAAGGAGCAGTTTAAATGCTTAATTAGTTTAGTTATAACTAAAAGCAAGTAATTTTATGTCAAATAATCAGAGAGTTCGATGTTTTCGAAGTCATTTGTATAAACTAGCCGTTTTCTCCTGCTTTTCACTAATTTGGCTTTGAGAAGACATTTGCCTAGCTGAAAGGACGACTCAGAAGTCGGTTATTGCAGTGGAGAATTTCAGTGGTTGGTGTACACACTTCTGCTGCTTGGCAAAGGAAAAAGAACTCATTTAACCATAAAAACTAATGGAAATTACATGGTTTTAAAGTGCATATTGTCGCAGAAACGTATCACAGGATATATATACCCATAGTCAACAAATATACGGCCGACTATCTTCCTAGAATGGTTTTTACCGTCGTTCATGCAGTTGGGACTATTGCTGTAACCAGTAAAGAATCTGATGTGTAGCAACAGCACAAATTAGTTAAGAAAAGAGAGGCGAAACAGCCGCTTATTCCGCGAACTACAGCGACACACGCCAGGAAAATGGCGTATCTGGCCAGAAACGTATCGGAACGCCGTTCACCGATCAGCGCTTGACCTGGCCTGGATACCGACACGTCGCTGCAGATTGCTTGGTTTGTCCGCGTTCACTGATTTACAGGTCCTACGAGTTGGGGAGAGCAGTGGGGCGGGGCAAAATCCGTGAGGCCAGAGTACCAGGCGGCCCGACTTATCTTCGACATATTTTCTTCTAATTCTTGACAAGAATTAAAACATTGTAGAGAAACGAAAATATATATATATATATGTACTAGTTATGTTATTTACATAACATTATACTCTCTTAAAAGTGCACAATTTTTCAGTTTCCTTTTTTGAGGAATGTGGGGTGATTAAAAGGTTGCGCAATAAAGTAATGGGAAGTATGCCAGACAAAATTACTTGCCCCCGGGACCTTACAAGGTTTTTGGTGGCCCTGCAGTCATTCATAGCAATTCATATCTAAAAAGAGCAGCCGTGAACTGATTTACTGAAATGTCTGGCTATACTAGCAGATAAGAAAGAAATACGTTACTTACGTCCCTTATCACTGTGATCTGACATGTGTCTTTAAACACAGTTTAAGTATTATTACATGGACGCCTGAGGGGCGTATCCGAGTTCATGAGGGATGGAGATGTTAATAAAAATAATAGACTAAATATGATTTTAATTTGTTCACACAACAACTATTAATGGCATTAGTTATATATATATCCACTATTTCTCTTTTTATTTCTCAGTGAGCGCAATATTTAATGTCGATTTCAAATCTAATTAACGTCGTTCTTATTGTCTCTGTTTGGTTAATAGTCAATTAACTCATACTCATAATTAACACACGTTCAGTCTACCTGTTGCCATAATTTGAAATGTCTTTCACTCGCACATCCAGTCCAACAGTCCAACCTGCAGTCGTACTCTTCACTGCTCTGGTATTCGCAATCGCATATTTTCCTCCCGCTGGTCACTTCCGGTGCTAATCGTTGCTCTCGTCGTCGTCGCACGATAGCTACAACTCTAGCCGCTCCTCCATTCATAAACTCATCAACTCCCGTCTCGGGTGCCCGACGCGCTTTTATATCAGTCGCTCTGACCATCTGGAAGGTTCAACACACCCCGAGTCACGCTGAGAGAAACGAGGTCAGTAATCCAGAGCATTCTTCAAATGTCTCAAAGACACCCGTTATACAAGGTCGGGAGCGTAATGTGCCCTGATAAGCATAACAGGCACACTTTGTACACAATCCTTTGTGAAAAGCCGCTGCGTCTCCGGTTGCAACTGATAGCGCGCGTCAACACATCATCCGTGCCTCGCACGCACACTGAGCAGCCGCTTGTAACATTATTTTACCGAACAGTAATTTCAAGAAAATTAGCCACTGGTTCGTCTCCTGCAATGGTATTTCAATCAAGACCGACCCCGCTTTCTTATATTTCCAATAATACATTTTATGTCAAGAATACGTGCTCATATGTGTGACTGTGTTTGTAAATAACTTTGACACCAATATTGTGCATTAGGAAACTGTCCATTCGTTTCCAAAATGTGAGAAGAAAAACCCTGGAACTGAATTTAGTGAATTAAATAACTCATGAGCATAATCTTTTTAAAAAATGCAATGTAATTACTATTTTTAAACAATAGTCTGAATGTCAAAACGTATTTTAAATCAGTCGCCTATTGGAAAACTTTAAATGTTTAGCCTATTTTCCTAGTAATATTTATGTAGTTCTTCATAAAATGGAGTATGTAAAGTCAATTTCCCTCTTTAACCACTATAGAAACCATTATACGCAGAAATAAATTTATTTTACCGCAAATGCCAAGATATATGTTGTTTATATGAACAGCATTCCGTACAGATTCGTAAGCATGTTTTCAGCGATATTTTTTCTCTGCGAAGACGCTATTGTGATGTCTCTCACTGTGGAATCAAGGATAACAACTTTTATATATTCATTGGCCTTGAACTACAAACAACGATATTGCATTAGTAAGAAATCTCAGGTCCACATGCACAAACAATTTCAATAATAGTCATACACATGCATGCACAGTATATTTATTTTATTACCTAATTGCCAATTCGAAATTTTGATTTAAAATGTAACACATATCACCCCTCCCGGGTTTCTTTTCTCTACAGCATCCGGTTATTTATTTTTTAATGGTGAACGTTAAACATTCTAAGTATTAGATTCTGTCCCGCCATTGATGTTAGCTATGAATGGACTCCCTATAAATAACTAAGTCATTACGTTTTTCGTGGTTGTTCTATAACTTTCACCAGTAGTTAGAAATAGCCATTTAATCTGCACCTGGCATCCTGGCAGGGTGGTGGGGTGCTACGGTGGCCATATTGGATTATGTCATGCCGAAACCTCCTGCTCTTTAATTTCTCGTCAGCAGGCCATATTGCATATTCCTTTTTCACTCTAGAATGTCCCTTTTTTTCTTCGTGCTCTGTCATTCCACCTCGACCCTTCATGCTCTTGCATTCCGATTTTTTCTCTAGCTCTGGAATTAGGATGTTATTTTTGCTCACGCTCTGCCATTCCTTCCTGCCTCTTTCTCTCTCTCTCTCATCCGTTCAATAACGAGAAGGGGGGGGGGGTCATATTTCTTCCAGTCTCCCTCCTTTATTTTCTCTCTTGTGTCATTTTTTCTCACACTATGGCATTCCTTCNCGGTCTCCTCTATTTTCTCTCTTCTCTCTCTTGCTTTTCGCGTCCTCCAGCTTGGATTTCATCGCCATCGTCGTGTCCTATAGGTAGCCATCTTTGATTCCCCGCACCAACCACCAGAATGTTTGAAGTTCTACAGTTAGCAGCTAGGAGAGGTGGTATCGGCGCGGTCGTTTTGTGCATGTTCGTTGGTTCACTAGTCGCCTTCAGGGTCACGCCAGCATCGGGGGTGTAGTTCAAATGGTGGCTGCCAGGAGCGCTGCGAATCTTTTTTAGTCGGTAGGTGTTTCGGAACTCAAAAAATTCCTTCTTGGCGTGCGGGATTGTTCCAACACTCCTTGGGTCGCTGTCGGGTGTATTGACCATTAAACCACTGCGACATCTAGGAGAAGAGGATGTTTAACGACGAATACATCTATAGTTATTACCATCCCGACACGTGGGAAAAAATTATGTGGACAGGCCTCGATGTTATATGAATATATAAATAAACTCATCGTTATCGCAAAAAAATAAAAGAGGATATGTAATGATGAATACGCATAGGAAAGAAGCTGCAGGCCGCATGCGCGCGCACATACACATTTTATATATGTGTAAAATGGAAATGGTTTATTCACGCGATCCTGGCATCCCGGGGTTGGGCTACTGGCTGACAAGTACGTTACTAGGCGCTTGTTGGTGAACGACGTTCCGACATGTTGCTAGCTACTGACGCCATTTTGGTGTCGTGTGCGGCTGTAGTTCGTGGTATAAGCGGCTATTTCACCTCTGTATCCTTACTTACTCTGTGTCTGTGTTGTGATCGCGACTCCGCGCGGACAAGGTGGCGTCCCGCCTCCAAGGCCATGTCTCGCGCCCGCTACGTACGCCCGCCGCGTCGTGGGGCGGGGAACCGTCACGAATCTAATTATTACCTTGTGTTTAGCCCAACCAGTGTGTGTGTACGTGCGTGTGCTGCAGCGGCCCCGCTGTGCAGTCATCCCGCATTCCTATTTGCCCCTTCCCCTGTCCTGTTAGTCGAACAACTCTCCACGCGAGCTACCGGGCTTCTGGCTCGTCGGTCGCGGAAAAGCCTCGACTCCAGAGTAGATAAATATACGGAAACGGAATGACGTGACTGTTCTTTTGATGCGGGCGTACCCGTTCTCTGGTTGGCTGCGCGAAGCTTTCGAAACCTAGACTTGTGTCTGATTGACTACTGTGCACTGCGAAAGGTACGCTATTTGCTGAGGCGCTGGCTGACAAGGAGGTTACCAGGAGCTGATTCGCGAATTCTGAGCTTTAAAACGGAACACGTTCTAAAACGTTCGCTATCAGCACGAACAGCTATCTCCATTCGGCAAAATCATAAAATATACCAACTCAAGAGCTACAATAAATACAAGGGCTGGCAACTAGTTTCCCGATATTTTTTCGTATGTCGTAAAACAAAAAGAGTATGTTTTTAATGAAATAAATAGTTTTACATTTCTCTATATACTAGACTGATAAGTTACAATATTATTTCTTTACTCTGATGATATTTTTCCTACAGAGTAGTTAATATTTTGTTACGTATTATCAAAACAAAAATAAGGGAGAATATCGAACGAAATTATAAGTATTTAAACATACGCGTATGTGGTGTAGAAATATCCAAAAAAATTTCAAACTTAAATGAAAATAATTCGTGTTCGCAGTTAAAGACATTAAATAAAAGAACCGGATTAAATTTTTAACTGACTTAATAACACTAAACAAAGAGCAACAGTAATTATCGTCATAAAAAATTAACCACATTCTCTATCATTTCGTTAGACTGAAAGTTTTTCCCCGCGTGATTTCCAGTCTCCACTTCTTGCTAATTTTGCTGAACTTCCTTAACGTGTATAATTACACTTTCGCACTCTCAAGCAGTACGGTCAATATATTATTTTTATTTAGTCGATAAAAACACTTAGTAACCCGTCTTGAAATCAATGCATGGCTTTGGTTCTACTTCGTTGATTAAACGCAATAAAATACCTGGTACGCTCAGGATAACTCTTCCCACCTTCACAATGTATCGTGGGTTAGTCGCAGATTCCATTGTCCGCCTCGTAAAACTCCGAGCAAGACGCACGTTCCGAAATGCACTCGCAGTCTGCTGGCTCCACGCCGAGAATACTTCCTCAGTTCATCTGTGAACTCTCTCTTTCTCTCTCTCTCTTTCTTTTTATATTTCTCTTTCTCTCTTTTTCTCTCTCTTTCTCTCTCTTTCTTTCTCTCTCGCAAGCATACCAGCTGTTTACGGTTAACCCAGAACTTTAGGAAGTCCTCCTTATGACCTACGTTCCTTTTTATTTGTATCTTTCGCCATATGAAATACGCATTGTTACGCGCTCGCTTTCCGTGACCTCTGCCGCGCGAGCGAGCGGAAGAGGGGGATAAAGAGTAGTGGTATGATAACGGGCGGCAAGTCAATGATATGTTTTGAATGGCAGGCGAGCGATAAACCAAGAAGCGCGTATCGGTTACACAAAGCATCCCGCTGCACATACCTCTGCGTTTATCTGAAGAATGCTCTGGATTACTAACTTTGTTTCTCTCAGCGTGACTCGGGGTACGTCGACCCTTCCAGATGGCCAGGGCGACTGATGTATGTAAGTGCGACCGGCCTCCGAGCCGGGAGTTTATGAGAGTCGGGAGTCTGGGCGATTGTGCGACGAGCTAGAAGAGCAACGAGTAGCACTGGAAGTGACAAGCGGTAGGAAAATCTGCGACTGCGAGCGTCACAGCAGTGAAGATTGCAGCTGGCAGGCTGGAGTATTACCCTGGATGCGTGAGTGAAAGACATTACAAATTATGGCAACAGACCGACTGAACATGTCTTAGTGATGAGTATGAGTTTATTGATAGCGGATATTGAAAATTTAAAGCTCTAAATTATAGCTGTGTGAATAAATTAAAAATGAAATTTAGCTTTTTAGTTTATATTAAGACCTCCATCCCTCACGAACTTGGATACGCCATTCAGGCGTCTTTTAACAGTAATAAGTTTGCCATGAATCACCTCATTTAACTTATGCGTCAAAAAAAAAAACCAAGGAATTTTTAGGAAATTAAATGTGTTAATATTATGTAAATTGTGCTCTAATGTGCATAAAGCAAAAAATTGACTTCAGTATTCATAAATACGCATATTACACTCGCAGTACAAAGTTGAGTCTTCGAACTGTTATTAACTCATTGCCAACTAACTGCGCGTCTGCGTGCCGGTGTGTACTGAAGTGTACGTGTAGTTTTGGACGGCGACTTTTTTAGTGGTTGATTTCAAAAGTGATTGCTTTGCCTACAACAACCTTTCAAAGCAGTAGTCTTTACACACCGCTACCTATTTCGCCTTGCGCAGACTTCATTCATGATCTTCGCTGCACTTAGCACGCTGGGCTCAACCAACTCGGTTCTCAATTTATTTGGCTCATTGGCTACCGCCCAAAAAATGTCAAAATATGCTTTGAGTACGAAATTTCGGTATCGACGATTGAGGAAAAATGTCTGCTTTCACGAATCTGGCGTGACAGTACCACATTAATGTTGAAGAGCGAAAAGTTGCTGCAAATTCTCACGGGACGTAACTTCAGCACAGAAGCCTAGATAAATCAGGCACAAGACCCGCTGCCAGAGCATTGCGCAGCCAATCAGTGCATGGTTACACCAACATCAAAGGAACCGCCACACCGTTTCACTTCCGTGTAATTACCTTTTATGTGTCAGCACTATGGATCCAAGTGCATATTGGCACTGCTGTGACAGGGTAATCAAAACAGCGGGCAGTAAAAATTTGCAGCTAATGAAATTGATTAATAATAATTACAGAATAAAAAATCATTTGTAATTGATCGTAATTTTACCACAGTGTAATATTTTAATCGTCACAAAATAAAAGTCACTTTAGGAACAGCTATGTCAATATGAACCACACAACTTTTCTTGTGAATCTAAAATAATTGTATGTAGTAATGGTGACATATTTATGTTAATGATCAGAAGAAGTTCTGCTGCATTCAGTAACACGATTTGCAAAGCATTATTACATATACCTAGTGGCTGGAAATATTTTTAATGCAAGGACGTATACTTAAAAAAAAAAGATGCTGTGCACACTAAATCTGAATCAGTTATTTCAATCAGTAGAATTATTTCACTGAATCTTCAGTTAATGAGGTTATATCTACTGGCGAATCAGTGGAATGCACTGAGGCTTTACTGTTGGGCCAGTGACATTCACTCGGAATCAGTAG
This sequence comes from Clitarchus hookeri, assembly GCA_002778355.1. Taxonomy (NCBI): domain Eukaryota; kingdom Metazoa; phylum Arthropoda; class Insecta; order Phasmatodea; family Phasmatidae; genus Clitarchus; species Clitarchus hookeri. The sequence continues at coordinate 500,960 of NQII01000276.1, read as the reverse complement.
AAATCACTGTTCAATCAGCGAATACCAAAAACTAAAATAATCAGTAGAATTTCACTAATTGAAGTATCCAACTGATCCGCAGTCGAATTCTCTGATTTGTAGTAGTTTTAGCTGTTTGGATTTTAGAGTTTATGGTACTAATGACTTATTTTCGTACCTTGTGTCAATGACAACATGAAAAATTACACAATCATAAATATACTACATTACGTTATTTATTAATTTAATATGTATAAACAAGTAAATAATTTTCAGTGGTTAGTAATATAACTTTTAAACTTTTAAAATGGTTTCAGGTCATAACTAATGTTCATACTTCGCTGCCAAGATAAGCCAATATTAACATTATTCTTGCAATCCAGTCAGCGTATACAGTAAAATATAGGCACTTTTTGGAAGTTATTTAATATTTTTAAGTAGTTGTTAAACGCGCTCAGTTAGCAGCGAGTGAGCCAGCTTTAAAAGAATTTACAACCGCAGTAAAAGTCGTCTGGTTCTATATTGAGATATCGTTTCGCAGTGAATGCAAAACCTTTATTTTTATTCGAGCGCGAACTCGATGAAAAGAAGTATATCGCATAGACGTTCGCGAAAATAGAAGCGCCGTCGACGCGAGGCGAGCCGGCCACGCGGACATGTTCTATTTGTGTATTTAACGGCCGGCGAGAGAACAGTCTGGGCCGCGCGAGACACGGGAAGTTGGCACTGATGATTTACGTGCTGCGTGTCTGGCCAGGCCACCGTCGTGACGTCACGGCCCACCACCATGCAGCTGTTTTCGCCAGTTCATACTTGATTTGAACTTTTATAAGAACTTCCGTTCCCGAAACTGCACACATCTCAATGTGAGCTCTGACCTCCAAATACAGGAGTTCACACACGGAAGGGTTGAAGAGTGAGTGAGTGAGTGAAGAAATTTAGGCAGCTATTAACATCAGGGTCTTGAGAGCCGATGACGGTGAAGCGAGGTAAGTATGGAGCAGCGCCGGAATGAAAGAGCTAGAGAAACGGGAGGTCCTCGAGAAAAACCGCCGACCAGCGGCATCGTCGGGCACGATTCCCACATGCGAAACACCGGTAGTATCCCCGCTGGGAATGGAATCGGTTCGCCTAGTTGGGAGGCGAGTAGTCTAACCACTACACCACTGCGGCTCCAGGCTTGATGGTGTTAAAGAGGGTCCAGCGTCCATGATGTATACCACAATATGTAAATGATAACTATAGAAAAAATTTCCAATTAATATTCTGTCCTTTTGAATAAATTATGCACCTAATACACCAAGAGAGTTAAATTCCATTCATGGTTAATTCCAACTTTTTTGAAACCCTGATAGTTCTACTTTTGGCATATTCCCATGCATCATGCCAACACATCTTAACAAAGTCTAGAAAACTACACCAAAGGGACAACGCGCCGCATTTGCGCACACTAAGTTTAATAATATTTTGTTAAGAACTGTTTCTTTCTAGGCAATACCAACACATCTAGTTTCTATCTAAACGTAATCATAAAGTCATAAATTAAATGTCATAATTTATTTATAAAACATAAGTACAAGTTACTTTAACCAAAAATAAGGTACATTTATGTTAACAGAAGCACAGCATAAAATGTTTGTGATACATTATATGATTAGGGAAACAACCAAACATGTCGTTCATGGGGTAGTATTTCAAATGTTAGATTCTAAAAATGTGAAGAAACCGAGAATAGGCTATACTTATCATTGAGGTGAATAAATGTGTACAAATATTTTTTCTTGACATTAAGACAAATGCCATTAGAGTAAACCCCTGTTTGTGTGAGTTATGTGGGAAAAGGTTTTAGGGCAAACGATGCACCCCAGAATAAATAATATGTACGCAACTCTTAGTTATATGACCGCCTTATAAAGAGATTTGTTCAAATGATTTGTTTGATGCTACTAATGGATTGACTTGTAATTTATTTACTTCGGACCCTTCTAAGAAAAATAAATGTGTGCGTCCCCGTCCAAACCTACAATATAACACTGGCGGCTAATCAGTTCATCTTTGTGTGTGTATATATATATATATATATATATATATATATGTATATATATATATACGTATACATTCACACATTCTTATTGATGCTGCCACCTACCGAGGCCATCAAACGGTGAGCAGAGATTCAGTAAAATCTGTTTTAAATTTATCAATATTTTCTATTTTTTGTAACGAAAATTAGTTCTGGTGTGTAAATTTTCGCCTTTAATGCTAAATGTTGGAAGTGTAAAAACAAAAAAGATTTTTTTACAATTTTTTTTTCAGGAAAGAAAAAATATGATACAGCATATTTAAAACTGCGTGGGCATTTGCACCACATCATCTTTGTCTTAAGGACAATGTCACGCCTGGAACATCTCACAGAGACAAGTTACAATGTGGAAGATTGCTCACCAGTTGGTTTCTTGCGCATATAAGAATTGGGCATGCGATGCGCACTTTAAGGCAACGGATGCAACAGACGGCGCCCTTGAGAGTGTGTTTTTTAATCCTTGCATCCAATATCACGGACGTGTTCTACAGAAAATGCCCTTGTTGCCGTGATGGTACTCTGCTATATATCAATAACGCAAGGCGACAAGGACACAGTATATTTGTTTACTAAACATGTGCAAGTGTCGTTATTTTTTTATCAACAAGGATGAGAACAATAATCGAGTAGTTAAGTTCCGTTTAGACATAACAGAATAGGTGGGTAGTTGGGCCTAACGTCTCGTCGACAGCGAGATCTTTTTAGAGACTGAGAAAGTTTCTCAGGGAAGAGAGATTGGGGAAGAAATCGTCCATGACCTTTGTTAAGGACCTATCCCAGCATCCGCCTGGAGTGATTTCGGGAAACCATAGAATACCGAAATCAGGATGGCCGGACCGGGAATCAAACCCGGTTCCTCCCGAATACGAATCCAATGAGTTACCACTGCGCCACCGCTCTCGGTCATAACATAAAAGGAAATGATATTCAACGGTAGCGGCATCCAACAAACCAGCGACAGGCACTCTAGTAGGTACAACATATGCACAAAGTACTGAAGAATAGAGAGTTGAATCAGATACTTGTCCCGCGAACTCCGGCAACAGACGCCAGCAAACGGCGCCACTAGCCGGCAACATGTCAGAAGGCCGTTCTCCACTGCGATCAGCGCGTGGAAACGTACTTGTCAGTCAGCAGCCTAGCCTTCCGCAACACGCAGTAGGCAATCAGACACAAACCCTGTTCCCAGAGCCTCGCCCACAACAAAGGAACCGCGACACAACTTCGTCTGTATCTACATATATACTCAATGGTGCAGCTAAATAGGAGGTCTTTATGGTCAGTTCACGGTTACTTCCAACTTTTCTGGAGCCCTGCTTAAGTTCTACTTACACTATATTCCTCCGCCTAATGCAAAAAAAGCTTCACCACGTCTAGGGAAATACACCAAAGGGACAACGCACCGTATTCGTCTGCACTCAGTGTATTACTATTTGGCGTAAGAACAATTTCTTACTAAGCATTGCAAATACACCTATTTTCTACTGTTTTCATTCATATTAATTATTAATGAAATAATATAATTTACAAATGTAAACACAAGTATAAAACCCCATATGTCGGAAATAACCGAACGCGGCATATATGGGGCGATTCTGCAAAGGTTTGATTCAAAAAGTGTAAAGAAACCGCGATTATACTATACCAATTATGTTCGACGACGCGCCGGAGGAAGCTGCTGACAGCGCCAGTCAAGAAGAGCTGGGGGATCGCGTGCGCCACGGGACTACGTGGTCCACGAGGTAAAGAGCGACGCAGGAGGGGTCGCGCAGCTTCCCAAGGCTCCGCGAAGCACGCAGGCAGCCTCGCCTGGCGATGCTCGCCATGATAAACCAGCGGGCAACGCAACACGTGCTCCAGTCGTAGACCGAGGTCTCGGGATCCCGGGGAGGCACACGCCACGACGCGGGTCGCTTTCCCCGGAGTGTGGGACCACAGACTACTCCCGCCTACATAGCGTTAACGGCGACACTGTCACGCGCATCAAGTGCACCATCGCCGCTAAGCGCAAGGCTCTCAACTGGCGCGCAGTGTTCTCGTTCAGCTGAGTCTAGTTGAGAGATTTAGGCGGCTCTTAACATTGAGGTCTTCAGAGCCGATGAGGGTCAAATGAGGTGATAATGGAGTAGCGCCGGAATGCAAGGACAGGGGAAACGGAAGATCCCCGAGAAAACCCTCTGACGAGCAGCATCGTCCGGCACGATTCCCAGTTGCGAAAATCCGGGAGTTACCCGGCCGGGGATTGAACCCGGTTCACCTTGGTGGGAGGCGAGCAGTCTAACCGCTAAGCCACCGTGGCCCCCAGCGTTCTCGTCGCACTGCGTGTACCTATGGAGCCTTCAGCGGTGACCCTATCATTTTATCGATGGAAAGTCTGCAGGAAGGTTCAATGCACGGCCCTCGAGTAGTTTTGTGTATCTGACGCGTATATTCTAAAATACAGCACTTCGAAAAAGCTATTTTTAGCCATTTCGGTGAACTCTATAAAGTGGTGTTTCTAATGTGCGTGACGTCATGAAAGCACTCAACAGCCCTCGTTGGAAGTGTTTATTCTTTGCGTAAATCAACACATTGTCGCGCACGTTTAATAGTTACGTAGGGAAACCAGTATTTCAAACACACTGCAGCGCATTTCAAACGCTATGTAGGCGGAGCCTCAAGAGTCGACAGGCCCGGAGTGTAGTTTCTGCTGGACGGCTATATTGCGAGATAACACCTCGCATTGCCGTTGGGATTTTTAACACCGTTTTTGTTACCCATTACTGCATAGAGTGTCATATATGATACAACAGCTATACAGATTCGTAAAACTTGAAATCTATGCTGACTAATAGCCTGATTTTTTATTCTGTCGGTCTCTAGGCAACCGCAAGATATAGGTATGTACAATCATAGAAATTGGGCTTTCGTACATGCTAATTTTCCTTGCCATACGTGCCTTATATATTATATGCCTCGCGAGACTTTTTTATTTCTTTCAAAACGATTTTTTAAAATAAAAATATAAAATGAGGTACAAATTTCTTTATAGCTGTTGTATCACACACATATATATATATATATATATATAAACATATTTATGACACGTTATAGTTAAGGGTTCAGAATACAGAGGTGAAAAGTCGCTTATTCCGCCAATTTCAGCCACACGCGCCAGCAAATTGGCGACACTTGCCTGCGACATGTCGCCAATGAAGTCCTGGCAAGCTACTAGGCAGCCTGCATCGCAGCCAGTAGGGAATCTTCCGCAGCATGCAGTAGCGAATCGGACTCAAGACCCATCCTCAGAGACTCACGCAGCCAATCAGAGAATGGGTACGCCCACGTCAAAGGAACCACCACGTCATTTCGCATCTTTCTGTGGCCATACTCTAAAGGATTCACTGCATATTCGTTTGATATTGTGCAACTCCGTCTCTAGCACCGATTGGTAACGACATCATTCTAAATTCCACGCAATTAAACCCATTATCCAGACTCGTGCGGGTGGGATTCAGTATAGGAGACACTTTTTGGTTCTGAGTACCATGATGTTCTGTATCGAAGTTATTTGGACTTAAACCTGGCAAATTTGCGGATTCATTTGGAAACTAGCTATAATAAAAATAAAACCTACGTTTATTGACTTTCGTAATTCATTCACGTCTTATTTGTTACCTTCGGAAGAACCCTCAGCCAATAAAATAAGCAACAAAATGAGCACCCAGTCAACGCCTTCCACTGTGACAACAAGCAATCAATGGACAACTGATGTCTGCTTGATTGCACGAAAACCTGTGAACTCAACGAACTGGCAAATTTTTCCAATCTCTAGCTATATATATATAGTAGGAAAAATTTAGCGTATTCAGTGACCTCTAGGCCAGGGTTAACACCCGTCTGCATTCTTGACACTTTGAGTTGCAGTACAGATTTATATACAATTTAAACAAGTTGGAAGTGAGTGGCTTATATTCAAATTTGCATGACCACCAGTTCTGTTGGTGTCTGTATTCCAATTTGCAACTCTGTTATTGGTTCACACGACGCCAGGTACGCATACGATACTTAAGAGACCCGGAAATGTCGCGGATTCATTTGGCAGCAATTTTGTGCACTATTCTCAGTTAGTTGTTCATTGGCCGATGCCCCAGTTTCATCGCAGACTAGAACGGTATTAGTTCCTAGTTTTCTTACAGGTCAGTTATTGGTTTGAATTTGTTCACGGCGTGTCATAGTAACTGCAATCCAATTGAGACAGAAAGTCAAATGTACACATGTTTGAAGTCTACCTTGTCCTCAAATGAAATCGTGAAATTTCTGGGTCTCTAATTATACTGTACAACTTTTATTACTGGTCGCCGCTCTGTCAATGTAATGCCGAGTTGAAAGAGTCCCTAACAAACTTTCTTTCCGACGTATAATAATATACAATACATCATGTTAATTTGAGGAATATATACTATGAGTGTTGCCGACGTAATATTTTGTCGTGGAGAAACTTGTGAAAACTTTTCGGCTCATGTCTTTAAAGACAAGGTGGATGGTGCTGGCATAGAATGACAGAGCGTAAAGTGCTTGTAAATTATTGCAAAATCCGGCTGGCGTTTACTCGATTTCTGCCGGATTGCGATGGATTGTGCAAATACCAGCCGCACTGAGCAAAGCACATTTTTTTGCGCGAAATTGTGCTGGTTTTGAGGGAAGTTCGGTATTTTTAGGGAAATTTCGGAGATTTTAAACGTTTTTGAGGAAAAAGTGAAAAAAGGACGTCGGAAAATTTACATTGGCGAATTCGTGATGTCATCAAAGATGGCGGCCGTAACGTAATTCAAGATGGTGGCCATCGTGCCGTGGCTCCGCATCCAGCATCCAGGTTCGCGTGAAGGAACATTTTATAACTACTGTGCCGGACGATGCCGCTGGTCGGTGGGTTTTCTCAGTGATAATCCGTTTCTCTCGCCTTTGCATTCCATCGTAATTCCAAGTCCATCTCGTTTCACCTTAATCGTTTCTCAACACCGCGTTGCTAAGAGCTTCCCGAACCTCTCCACTTCTCTTCACTTTATCGCGACGACTCTCGAAGCAACGCAGAACTGAATTAGTTTCGTTTGTTGATGCACCAGCCAGTTTCCAAGCGGGCAACAACACGCTTCGCCTCACGAAATGATCTGGTCCCACCCGCCTGGAGACCGACCTCGTAGGAAGAGCTGGCCGTTGGCACGCGATTAGAGACGAGGAGAGAAGGCGCTTGTTTCAGCGACGTAACATATGTTTCACAAACTGCCCGCCGCCGGCTTTAACTACCTCTTCGAGCAACGATAACACATCTCTGGCTGCCTTTCAGGAGCAGTTTTTAAAAGTCGCCACCATTATGTTGTTTACTGGAGCAGTCCCAGTGTTTTTAAATCGCAGGCACTCTACAAAGACAAATTACATGTTATTCGGCCTTAACTAGGGGCGCATCCGAAACAGAAAGAAGACAAAATAAAATTTCCTTCAGTTCGCAGAAGGTATTTGGAATCTTGTCATGTTAATTAACATAGGACTGATACCAGCGACTGCAGACTGTTGTCCTGGCTACATTACTTGAAAAAGTTCGCTATTGCTTATCAAATTACGTGCAATTAACAGCATAAGGCATCAACAAAATAACTCCTTTTACAACGTCAAGGTCATGGGTAGAGAAAGACCTTATCAGATTGCGTTATAGAACGTTACCACGCTAGACTTGGTGGTCATGTACAGATCTCATTTTTTAATAGGCCACAATCAGAACCAAGACAGGGCGAAACGGAATAAAGCCAGCAAGAGTGCTGCATGCTTACTATTGTTGCAGAGTCCTGAAGGGCCAACGACACACATGAAGCTAGCGTATACATTCATGACACCTAGTCTATCACGAAATGATAACGCAAAATAACAATTAAAGACATTGAAAAATTGCGACTTTCCAAAACATTGTAGCCTCCTGATTCTTTTATGATCGGGTGATGCGTTTTTGACTCGTCTTTGCACTTGGCAAATCGATCGCACATTATAAATTGTTTTAAAATTTATCAAGAAATTATTATAAATGTACTAAACCCTGTAAAATTATAGTAATATCCTTTGTAAACTGTCTTCTCTGTATCGTTACAAGATCCGTGTTTGTAATAAATATAGAAATTTCTTTCTTGTAGTTACCAGTTGCGAAGTCAGAGTTAAGAATTACTACACTCTGTAATAATTATGTCACCGAAAACAAGTAAATTAGTTTACGAATAACGCGATATTGATTAATAAACATTGAACTTTAAGGGGGAGGATGTTTTCTTTCAACATTCTTTCGAGTGTAAAAATTCTCATTATCCTTTACTTTCTCAGTAAATATAATAAACTCATGCGCTTGCACTGCTGCTTAGTGCCTTTCACTTACCCAGTTATTTTTATGACCAACTTAACAGACTGCAACGACAATTTGTTGGTTTGCATTGCCGGTTATTGTCATCTCGACTCAAATATCGCAACAATCTCTACAATTATAAAACTCCAGCTGTGCGACTGCTCAATCCGCCTGTAGACTTAATATGTATGTCTTCATTGTAGTAATTGTCTGAATGACTAATCTCAATGCGGTGTGAAGTTGTCGTCTGATAAAACGCTTGCGTCGTAACCAGAAGAATATGGGTTCGAGTCTCGATGCATACAGGTTAATTTTGTATGAATACAACTCGAAAGGGTTTTCCTCCTACATTATTTTTACTGCAGTGGTTTTCTAGAGCATTATTAAAAATAAATTTGTATCCACTTCTCAATAATTTAAGTTTAAATACAAGAACTGATTTGTAATGCTACTAATATATTAATTGTAGCGGTACAATTTGTTTTTAGCTACTGGTTTCCAAATTAAAATTTGTAAAAGTACAATAAAATGTTTATGGCATAAAGGTTTAGTCTGGAGTGCCATAATTCTCATTGGTGCAGAGAAATAGGAAAGTAGCTTCATACACACACGACAACCAATAATAAAATAAAATTTTCAGACATGCGCACAGTACTTTGAAAATTAGCATGCAATGAATTTTCCCATGATAAACCATTGTCTAATGCTAGGGCCTCTAGTCAAAGGTTATCTCTCGGGAAACTGCACAGGAGGCAAGTTTTCTCAAGTGGCTTTTCCATTTTCGTTGGCAGTAAATTTTGATGCAGTTCTTTTTATGTTTCTTGCAAAGATAGATAGAGTTCAAAATTATTTGGCACACAAATTATTAATATTATTAAAGGGTTCAGAGAACACAAGCTTTAAACTAAGAGATAGCGATTTCTTGTGGTTTTGTATTAGTTTTTCTAAACTTTAACAAATGCAAAAGAGTAGTGAAATTTCGCGAAAAGCTTTCAAGACCAGTTATATTTCAAAACACTACAGGGACTTTTACGTATCTTGATGGACCGAATTACTTTTAGACAAGGGTTAACTGTCTGCACACGAATTACTTAGGAGCCGTGCCGATGTTACCAAATTCTGAATGGCGCGGACAAAAACGCATTCTCAAGCAGACAGCAACCAATGGCAATAGACAAACAGCTGTTGGTGCTTATATTATTGAACTCATAGTGTACTCATATTTTTTTCGTGAAAAATAACTAGTTGTGCTAATGCATCCACAATTAAATAAACAACAATATTACGCGTGAAATGTCTGAGGTATTTTGGTAAGAAAGGCGTAAGTTTTTTTAGTACATATAGCACCCAGACTGTAAGTTAAAAATAATAGTTCCACTGGTTAAAAAATGTTTACGTTGGTAAATTAAACACTTCTTCTAAACGAAAATCAGCCTTGATACCAATCCCTACAAAATAATAGGCCTAGTATAATCCGTGTTATATATGCTTAAACTAATTTTAACCAGAGCATGATGCACTGTATTGGTTGCAATAACACTGCGAGTGAATGACTATAAATATAGTTACAGCATTTTATGGTTAATAAAATATAACGAAACCACCAAATTTTACAAAAAAAATGAAGTGTTAGCTGCGAGCTACACATTTCAGAATATAGCAAGTTTCGTAGCGTGACGGTATCCAAAGAACAAATTACAACAGCTTGAGTATACATAACCCACAGTTGAACTCGCAAATTCTTTCTCTCTTTAACTCTGACACGCCTTAAAAGACCCTGAGCCACTTGCAAACGGTTACGATTCGTGTGTCCAAGTTTCGTGTGGACCGGGAAATAAGAGAGTAATAGCTGTAGGCTGTTCGTGGCAAACTGAGCATTTTTGAAAGCACTGCACAATATCTAATTGTATGAATATTGAGTATTACTTCACAATATACAAGATTCACATTGCAATGGACCCGATCACTGTGTTTATATGTCGGTCAAGTAAAACTGTGAAATTATTAGAGAAGCAGCTATTGAACAAAGCTGCTTATTCTTACAATTATATCCATTAAAAAAAATAAAGGGAAAAATAATAATTTTAATAGTCACAAATTTTTACCTAACACTTCCAATCAAATGTTAAGACATGTAACTACTTTCCCTCCGTCGTTACCAACTTTGCTCGGCACGTTCCAGTCAATGTGGCCTTTAATATATATGCAGGTAGGGGGCAGTGGCGTTTTTAAAAGGTTGTTTTAAAAACTGCTTAATTAAAAGTGAACAGCCTATACCAACAGTTACGGCAGCCGATTAAATAATCGACCGGTTAACGAGTTTGTGTATCGGCAGAAGAAAAGCCTGGCCGTAAACCACCACACTAATTTTTAGGGTCACTATTTCGTCGTAGATCCTTATATTACGCAACGAGAATGTTTTCGTTCTAAAAATGATGAAATTCCTAGCTAAATAATTATATGGAGCCCAGAATTTTCGCGAATTCATTCGAGAACAAGATAGACTTCAAACCCAGGTACATTTGACATTCTTTTTCAATTGGATCACAGTTGATAAGCCACGCCCTGGACGAATTCAAGTCAATTACTAAGCAGCAGGANATATTACGCAACGAGAATGTTTTCGTTCTAAAAATGATGAAATTCCTAGCTAAATAATTATATGGAGCCCAGAATTTCCGCGAATTCATTCGAGAACAAGATAGACTTCAAACCCAGGTACATTTGACATTCTTTTTCAATTGGATCACAGTTGATAAGCCACGCCCTGGACGAATTCAAGTCAATTACTAAGCAGCAGGAAAAAAAGAGGACTAAATCCCGCGCTACCTGGTCAGAGGTAAAACTGCAGCGTCAGCCATAATTAACTGAAGCTGNGAAAAAAAGAGGACTAAATCCCGCGCTACCTGGTCAGAGGTAAAACTGCAGCGTCAGCCATAATTAACTGAAGCTGGAATAGATAAAGGACAGTGGAGTCTAGCTTGCTGCCAAATAAATACGCGAAATTTCCGGCTCTCTAATATATTTTTTTCCATGCGAATCTAGCGAAAGTGTAGCTGCGACCAGGTCCAGTTGCTGAAAGTTATAACTAGACACCCGGAAATTTCGCTGGTTCATTTGGCAACAAGCTAGATTGCACATTCCTTTATGTACTCGAGCTTCAGTTAGTTGTTCATTGACTGGTTCTCCAGTTTTACCTCAGACCAGGTAGCAGGGGATTCTGTCCTTGTTTACCTACCCGCAGTTCAGTTATTGGCTCTAACTCTTCCAGACCGTGTCTTAGCAGACAGCTATCCAATTGAAAAATAAAGTAAAACGTATATGGCTTTGAAGTCTAGCTTGTCCTCAAATGAATCCGCGAAATTTCTGGGTCTTTAATNAAAAGTTCTTTTCAAAGCCGAGTCGCGCGCCACAACAAACCATTATCAACAGCCTCTAATAAAATGGCTATCGCTGTCTCGCTCCAGCAGGGAATTTACGCTTCGACGGAATTTACACTCCACTCTTGTGAATACTTAGTCTTGGGCTTTCCCTACTCTTAACAGCTACTTGGTATCTTTATCCTCTGTAAATGCAATTGTTTTGTCTTCTGACTCGCAAATTAGAGTCACGCCCAATTAACCAGAACGAACCAACAAATTTCTCAAGTTCATCTTACACTGAGAGTAAGGTTTCTTTCAGCCAACAAAATACCCGTTTGTATATGGTCAAATAAATATTTTGTAGCCCCAACAANCTGAGAGTAAGGTTTCTTTCAGCCAACAAAATACCCGTTTGTATATGGTCAAATAAATATTTTGTAGCCCCAACAACTTATTTTGTTGAGGAAACCAAACTTGAAAAGAAACAAAATTAATTTTGTTCATCTAACAAAATACGCGCTTGAATAAACAAAACCTCTGTGTTGGGCGAAATAAATTATACCGTTTACAAAATATTTAGTTTGATCAACTGTATTTATTTGCTTGGCCACGCATTTGATTGATCTCTTACGGAAATAGAGTTCAATAGTTTGTAATTATTGTGACAAAAAGGATAGCAACCGTGTTATTAGTTCATTTATTGATACTTGATAATGGGATGAAAATCACAATAAAACAATTTCAAAAGGAAACTGAATAGCAAAGCTCTGGAATTTTAAATATTTATTCAAGTACGTTGTCCAGTATTTCAAATGTATGTACTTAGAAACATTCCCATTTCGTCAGTAGTAATTAGCTTTGGTTGGCTAAGAAGCAAATGACCCGGGTTCGGTTATGTTTCCATTTTTATAACAACCGAAAATATTTAATGTAGGTCGATATGAACACTTCTTTAGTTGCACCAACCAAATATTACAGTTTGCGACAACCAAATAAAAAAAAAATTTGGTTTCAAGAACGAATTATTTTATTGCCCCTATACAAACAATGCATTTGGTTGCGCTAAACTAAAGTCCGGCGCACAAAGGGAAGATTTTCCCTGCGAGTTTCGCCAAGATATTAATTGGGAGCTAGGTAAAGAGCTATGTAACTTGGTTACTCGCGGGGTCCGTCACTGGCTTTGCGGCACACGGTATGGGTTTCCTTGGGACCTACTCTGTCAACTAGTAACACCAGTAGACATAATAATTTTTGTCAGCTGGTGAAAACAATTAATAATGAACTCTGTACGGAGAAGAAAGATTGCTGTATTTACACTTCTTTCAGTTTTGGATCATGAAAAAGAAAAAAATGTAGACTAAATACACGACTGTTTGCAAGATAATGGTTAGCCTGAAGGAACGGAAATATTAGTGTATCTACTAAAAATGATTTCAAAGAATTGGGGCGAGTACTCAGATAACCTCAAATCTGTATCAAAACATGTTTCTACTATGCATATATTAGCACTGTTATCTGTTCCTTACTCCACATTTTTTGTGTCCATAGCTTTCGAAAATACTGCCAAAACAATTATTTTTCCATATAAATAAAGTCACGCGACATGTTTCCTTGCTTTCATTGGCTGGGATTGGAAACTAGAAAAAATACACGTGAAGGAAATGGCACCATTCCAGTGACCGAGAAATAGTAGACTAGCCAGCAAAACTGCGTGTAGGCTTCGATATTTCTATTTTACGAGCACGTCCAGCAGCAAGCCAGACTCCACGCATGCGACATNAAAACTGCGTGTAGGCTTCGATATTTCTATTTTACGAGCACGTCCAGCAGCAAGCCAGACTCCACGCATGCGACATTGTAAGGAATATCGTACCGTATGCGGTGGGCTTTACTTAGTTTTATTTAACAGAACCTTTTTCTCACTGTACGGTACTGATAGAGTTAGAAATTGTGTATACTTCAACTGCTTTCATTTATTCACTGGCTGNACTTTTTCTCACTGTACGGTACTGATAGAGTTAGAAATTGTGTATACTTCAACTGCTTTCATTTATTCACTGGCTGCTGCCTAATATTTTATTATAGTTTCAGATTATAAGTATGTTATATTTCTTGGTGAACATCGTGTCAGAAAGCCGGGACCTAATCACTGATGTAACAAGAAATGATTACTTCATGAAGTCTAACGCTGTAATAAGATTAAACTGCACATCTCGCAGCCTGAGTTCTAGTTATAATTTTTGTGCCAAGGAAGTTATCTTTGTTTAAAGTCTTTATTTGAAGTTCACACAAACTGGCTACGTCACATTTGCTAAAACATTTGCTGTTTTATAAAATATTTCTGTGTTAGTTCCTTATATTCAATATACTGCCTGCATACGTGTCTATTATACACTGAGGCGAAAAAAGTCATGGGATACCTCCTAATATCGTGTCGGACCTCATTTTGCCCGTCGAAGTGCAGCAGCTCGACGTGGCATGGACTCAACAAGTCGTTGGAAGTCCCCGGCAGAAATATTGAGCCATGCTGCCACTATAGACGCCTATAATTGCGAAAGTGTTGCCAGTGCAGGATTTTGTGCACAAACTGACTTCTCGATTATGTCCCATAAATGTTCGATGGGATTCATGTCGGGCGATCTTGGTGGCCAAATCATTCGCTGGAATTGTCCAGAATTTTCTTCAAACCAATCGCGAACAGTTGTGGCCTGGCGACATGGTGCATTGTCATCCATAAAAATGCCATCGTTGTTTGGGTACATGAAGTCCATGAATAGCTGCAAGTGGTCTCCAAGTAGCTGAACATCACCCTTTCCAGTCAATGATCGGTTCAGTTGGACCAGAGAACCCAGTCCATTCCATGTAAAAACAGCCCACGACATTGTGGAGCCCCCACCAGCTTGCACAGTTCCTTGTTGACAACTTGGGTCCATAGATTCGTGGGGTCTACGCCATACTCTAAACCTACCATCAGCTCTTACCAACTGAAATCGGGACTCATCTGACCAAGCTACGGTTTTCCAGTCGTCTAAGGTCCAACCGATATGGTCACGAGCCCAGGAGAGGCACTGCAGGCGATGTCGTGCTGTTAGTAAAGGCACTCGAGTCGGTCTTCTGCTGACATAGCCCAGTACAGCCAAAGATCGCCTCACTGTCCTAATGGACACGTCCGTCGTACTTTCCACATTGATTCCTGCAGTTATCTCACCCAATGTTGCTTGTCTGTTAACACTGACCATTCTACGCACACGTCGTTGGTCTCGGTCATTAAGTGCAGGCGGTCGGCCACTGCGTTGTCCATGCTGGGAGGTTATGCCTGAGATTAGGTATTTTCGGCACACTCTTGACAATGTGAATCTTGGAATTTTGAATTCTCTAACCATTTCCGAAATGGAATGTCACATGCGTCTAGCTCCAACTACCGTTACGCGTTCAAAGTCTGTTAATTCCCGTCGTGCTGCCATAATCGNTTGGTCTCGGTAATTAACTGCAGGCGGTCGGCCACTGCGTTGTCCATGCTGGGAGGTTATGCCTGAGATTAGGTATTTTCGGCACACTCTTGACAATGTGAATCTTGAAATTTTGAATTCTCTAACCATTTCCGAAATGGAATGTCACATGCGTCTAGCTCCAACTACCGTTACGCGTTCAAAGTCTGTTAATTCCCGTCGTGCTGCCATAATCGTGGCAGAAACCTTTACACATGAATCACTTGACTACAAATGAAAGCCCAACAAATGCACTGCCCATCTATACATTTTGTACGCGATACTACTGCCATCTGTATATTTGCATACTGCTATCCCATGACTTTTGTCACCTCTGGGTATATTCAATCTGTTATCTNGCTACTGCCATCTGTATATTTGCATACTGCTATCCCATGACTTTTGTCACCTCTGGGTATATTCAATCTGTTATCTACATTTTTTCCTCCTCTCCGAGACGCCGCGACCTCCCGTGGCGCAGTCGGTTGGTGCGCTGCCGGTCTGGGGCGCGGAAGGTTCAGGGTTCGAATCCTTTGTAAGGCATGGGTGTTAGTTTAGGTTAGGTCATGAGTTAGTTTGTAAGCCGTCCCCTGCTAAGCCATCAGGCTTAACACCGGGGGACGTTAATAAGCCCTTTCCAATCCAGTCCTCTCCGAGACCACAAAAATATTACCCCGCGTTAATCTCTATGTCAGTACTGAGAGGTTAGACTGCCCGCCTCACACCATGGCGAACCGGGTTCAATCCCCGGCCGGGTTACTCACAGATATTCTCATGTGGGAATCGTGCCAGACGACCCCACTGGTCGGCGGGTTTTCTCGGGGGTCTCCCGTTTACTCCGCCCTTTTATTCCGGCGCTGCTCTTTATTCACCTCAATCATCCTCATCGGCTCTCAAGACCTCACTATTAAGAGCCACCAAATCTCTTCACTCACACACTCTAGGCCTGTCTCATGCTATGTGAACGACAAGCAAAACTTACCAAAAATATCTACTAATTTCGTATTACTTTAAACGCTAATAATTGCCGTAGTTCGCTTAATCTTCCAACTTCTCGTGCAATGTGATTCAAAATTAGTTCATCCCTTCAATTTATGTTCATNGCCGTAGTTCGCTTAATCTTCCAACTTCTCGTGCAATGTGATTCAAAATTAGTTCATCCCTTCAATTTATGTTCATAGCAGTCTTTGTGTGCCAAATCAAACTCCGCGGGATACTTCGCTAACTTTTCCACAAGTTCTTCATTCTCTTGTGAAGTTAAATAGAAGATTGAAGTAATTTCAGTACCTAGAGAAGAGAAATGCCCCTGCACGTGAATAACCGCTGGCAACTGGCGAATTTTTCCAGTTCGGGCACAGGTGAACATTGGCACTGCCACAGACGCTACCGTCTCCANGCCGTAGTTCGCTTAATCTTCCAACTTCTCGTGCAATGTGATTCAAAATTAGTTCATCCCTTCAATTTATGTTCATGGCAGTCTTTGTGTGCCAACTCCGCGGGATACTTCGCTAACTTTTCCACAAGTTCTTCATTCTCTTGTGAAGTTAAATAGAAGATTGAAGTAATTTCAGTACCTAGAGAAGAGAAATGCCCCTGCACGTGAATAGNTTGAAGTAATTTCAGTACCTAGAGAAGAGAAATGCCCCTGCACGTGAATAGCCGCTGGCAACTGGCGAATTTTTCCAGTTCGGGCACAGGTGAACATTGGCACTGCCACAGACGCTACCGTCTCCAGCGACCAATCCTCAGAGAAAAACAGCTTAACCCCAGAGGAGGTAATAATATAGAGGTGCAACACCCGCTCGTACTGCGAAATCCAGCTGTACACGCCATCAAAATGACGTTACTGGCTTCCAACACTTTGGAAAGCCGTTTGCCAATCATCGCCTGGAAAAGTACTCGCCAGCTGGCACCACAGTGAATAGGGAACCATTTGCAGCATGCAGTAGCCAATCAGACACGAGGTCCGTTCCCAGAGCTTCGAGCAACCTATCAGCGAATAGATACGCGCACATCAAAGAATTGCCACGCCGTTTCGAATCTGTGAACTTATGTTCTCTGTGTCTAAACCATGCACACAATGCACAATCACTAAGAGACTCTCGAAGGAAAACGTACTTAAAGATACCCTATTGGCTGGGCTGCCGGCTGGTAAGTACGTTCCCAGAAGTTGATTGGCGAACATCGTTCCTACATGTTGCTGGCCAGTGACGCCGGTTTGCTGGCGTGTGCATCTGTAGATCGTGGAATAAGCTATTTGTTTCACCTCTGTACTACCACTGGGTTTAGACATCTTTAATCAATGGTGCTACTGGCTGAGTCCTGCGGAGTGAATCAGAAGGCTGTGCATTCTTCCCAGGCGACGGCCGGGAGCGGCCCGAGACATGTATGGGCGTCGCGTTGCATTGTGGGTCCCTCCCTTTCTCCCCCCCTGGGTTTGGTACGTCTATTGGAACACCTGGCCGTACGGGCGCACCCTCAACCCTCGCACTATGTACATGTGACAGCGCATCACCGTGCAGGCAAGCTCCGCTTACCTAAGGCGCGTCGTTTCTCTCACAACCACGGATAGAGAAGACCAGGCAGCTTCAGGAATCCGTCCTTAACATACGTGGCTCACGGTTACATCAACATTTAATTTAAAGCCCTACATGCTTTTTTTTTTCTTTTTGTCGTCCGTGTATTCTTCAGGCAAACATGAAAATTAAAATTACCATGGGCCTAATGCCTTGAAT
Organism: Clitarchus hookeri; assembly: GCA_002778355.1. NCBI lineage: Eukaryota > Metazoa > Arthropoda > Insecta > Phasmatodea > Phasmatidae > Clitarchus > Clitarchus hookeri. The sequence continues at coordinate 482,949 of NQII01000276.1, read as the reverse complement.
TAATTCATGATAACTTCCAATTTTTCTGATGCCCTGCTTAAGTTACACTTTCAGGCTATTCCTCCGCCTCATGAAAACTAAGTTTAACCAAGTCTCGAAAATTATTCCAAAGGGACAATGCACTACATTCGTGAGCACTCTCTTCAATAATACTTTGGATAAGAACTACTCCTTTGTAGGTATTACCATCACATATAGTTTATCCGTCTTTATTCATATTAATTCTGAAATAAATATCATCATTTACATATCAAATATACGCAACAGTTAAATTAACAATAAAATAATACTTTTATCTTAACAGAAGTATAAAATGCTTCTGATGTACTTAAGAAACAACCAAACACGTGCCCCTAATACATAAACTGATTTCTCATAAGGTTTTTATTCAAAATTTCTGAAGAAACCGCAAATATATTATACTAAGGCCTGACTTAATCAGTAGTCACTTCAGTCAATTTAACTGGCGGATTAGTAGGAAAATGTCCATTTTATTTCACTTACTGATTCAATGACAATTTCTACTTATTCATCAACCTGTTTTACATTGATTTTGTTTTCTGGCAGATGGATCAGTTAAACAAGGTGTATCAAAATAAATAACAACGCAAAAACTAAGATAACCTATAAAATATATTTTTTCATGTGTGTTTTCTCTCTTATAATACCATTTTAATAGGCAACAGGAACATTCAGGCTTTTATTGCGTTTTTCACGACGTGAGATTAGCTTCTATTTTCTGTTTCCGTCGCCAAAGCATGCATGTGTTTTTGAAGTGAAATTTTTTAAAACGGTCATTTTATAATCATATGTAGATATCGAATATCTGGCAATAAATATTAAACCCGTTCAGCTACCGTGTCCACGAGAGGCGCGTTGCATTTGAGCGATACTTATGATGGCCGCTGTACAGCATATTGCTCACTGGTTGCAAGACAAGTGCTGAACACAAGTACAGCGCATACCAAAAATTTACGTTATTGCGACACTTCAACTCGGAAATGAATGTTATATCAGGGACCTGCATTTATAACCTTATTTCGCTCCCATTTGTTGTTCGTTATTTTAAAGTTCTGAGGGATTGGAAATTATTTTTTTTTATTGTGCACAGTTCTAATCAGCTTAATCTAACAAATATTGAAAAAAATTTATATTAGAACGGGTACTATTAAAAATACTTTAAAGGTAAATATTGCTCTTCTATTGACGTTTTGGTGACATTGCAACCTACGCCTTGGATACCCAAATTACGTGTTGGTACATGGTTACCTTGAACCCCAGATTAGACAAGTAAATAGAGGTGAATCAGCCGCTTGTTTCACGAACGCACGAACTTCAGCCGCACATGGAAGTAAAACGGCATCATTCACTAGCAACATGTCGGCAAGCCTTTTGTCAATTAGCACCCAATAACCTACTTGTCGTCGATCAGCAGCCTAACCAACACGGTACTTTTCACAGCACGCAGTGACAAATAAAACACAAGGCCCGCCTCCAGAGCCTCGAGTAGCCAATCAGAGAATGGTTACGCTGACATCAAAGGACCTGCCACGCCCTTCCATAATTTCGCCACTGTGTATTTATTTAAGCCCACTCTATAAACTAGACCTAAAATGTGGGCGAAACATATTCTGCTTTAGCACACTTAATAATGTCGTAATTTGCATATGTTCTTGCTAAAACACACTTAATTTCTCCGAAAAACACTTTGAAAGCTGAACATATTGAATTCTTATAATTATTTCGTGGCATGATGCGGTAGTTTTAAATCAGTCTTTACTGGAGTGTTTGAAACACGGCCACAGAAGTATTAACATGTTCTTTGAACGCACTAAAAACACTAATTATCCAATGCAACACTTATAGGCATCGTGATGTTACCGTAAATGCCACGTTAAACTGGTTTCACTGTTAAATTTTTGTATAATTTTTACTCTTGAACGCGTTTTTGTGAAACTGCGAGACAAATGCGCACGCGTAAATTTAATTGCGTAAAACTGAGATTTAAAAAAATTTTTGATATACTATTGAATAAAAACATATTGAATGAGAAAGCATAGTTTTTGTTATGTAAATACCACGTTTCGCTACATAAGTTAAAAAATTACGTTAAAGTTGTTATTCTAATTAAAAATAATACTTAAGCAATTTTATAAATATCCTGCTACAAAATACAAAAGCTAATTTTACTTTCCTTAATTATATCATGATAGAAAGCGATATACTTATTTATAGAACGTATAAGTGTAACATGAGCACGGAATTTGGTTTGTACCCTCTCACTAAAAATGCTTTGACCACACCTACTGAAGGCTTTGAATGTATGAAAATAAAATTTTATAAACACGTTATTTTTGCTCTGCTCAGATCACTAATGCAAAACGCGACTTTTCATAGTACACTGTGAGGAAATAAAAAATTCTTCTGCACCAAGCGCAGGAAAGTATTTGGAACAGGTATGTGTGGCTTCGTGTAGGCGTGGAAGTGATCCTTCCCCCAACCCCCTTCAAGGAATCGTCTCGTCTATTGTGCAGTCCAGCTAACGGCCGCGAACACCTGCGTGTGTCCTGTTTTCATGCAGCGCGTGCACTGTTTTTAGTGTGTGTAAAAAAAAAGCACGTGTTTAGAATAAATTGGCACAGTGGGCAATAATTCCACTCTACACCTGCGATTCTACTTCCAAAGGATGTACCACATATAGTTGCGCCATAACGTAGCTTTCACTTGTTCGATTCTAGGAATTACAATGTACTCGTTTATGCGATAATAACATGCTGTTTACTAGCTGCTCAGTTCTTCTGCAACTTTTACACCACAGTTAATACACAGGGTTTAGATGCCTGATGGTAACATGCAAGGACTCGCTGATTGCGAATAAAATTGCAATTATATTTTGTCAGATTCTGTGCAGAATATAGGCATAAAATACTTAATTATATAAACACACAGTAGGTACATACACAGAGATCAAATGGCGTAGTGGTTCATTTGATGTGGGCGTACCCATTCTCCGATTAGCTTCGCGAGGTTCTGGGAATAGGCCTTTTCTCTGATTGGTAACTGTGAACTGCGAAAGGCACTCCACATGGTCGGCTGCCGGTTGACAAGTAGGTTGCTAGGTTTTAATAGGCGAAAGGCGGTTATATATATATATATATATATATATATATATATATATATATATATATATACACACACACACACTAGCCGTGCCCACGGTTCCGCTCGCGTGGACTATGGAATTATTGTTTAAGTTTTTTTTTAAAAGGTTCTCCCCCCCCTTCCCCCTCAAGAAACTTCCACCCGCCGCCACCATTGATATCCACGTCCGCGTACGGTAAACCAACTCGCGAAAGTAACTTTTTGAGATATTTTCTCGCGATAAATAGTAGCCAACATCAACTTTCAGCCGTCCAATTATTCCTGTGCAAGAAATTACGTCGATCTGTTGCTAGGTTGCGCGTTACATTATTATTGCGGTTTGTGTACTTTTTAATTTTCAAATAAAAATTTCCCCAAGGGAATAAGAAATTTTCTCGAGTTAAAAAGTAGCATATGTCACTTCCTGGCCCTTCAACTATCTCTGTGCAAAAAATCACGTCGATCCGTTGCTACGTTGTGACGTGAAAGAGGGACAAACAAACATGCAAACACACTTTCGCATTTATATGTATAGATATATGTATATCTGGAGCCGTAAAAACAACTTTACATATAAATTAATTAAAATTATTCTCTTTTAATACAAATTAATAAATATTTGTATTTAATAGTTAAATTACATAATAAAAGTAATTATATACTAATTTAAATTTAAAAATATTTCAATTAAATAATATAATAAATTAAGTAACAAATTCAATTTAAAAAAATTTACAAACAAAAAATTTAATTTTGATGATGTATAAAAAATTTTAATATCTACTGCCTGAATTTGTTTCCCACATTGAATAAATTTATAAATTAATTGTTAAATTAAGTTTAAAGTTCAAAGTAAAATTATTAATTTAAATAATTAATATATTTAACTGAAAATATTTTTTTATTAAAATAATTATGTACCTAATAATTTTTTTATTAAATTTAAGAATGAATTTATTTACTTGTAAATATTTTTTATCTATATTAATTGATGATTTTAATTATATGTAAATTATACCTTACCGCCCCTTATATATATATTTATAACGGCGGTCTGACATGTTACTGGTTGGAGTTCGCGGAGTAAGTGACTGTTTCACATTAGTTTTCTTAAGCATCGTTGGTGAAAGCGCGAGGTTGAGGTCGAATGAATCATCGGTGGCCTCGGGTGAGAATTGCAGGTTGCAGCGTCTGCTTGCGTCCGTGTCTCTCCGTTCACCGTCGGCAAAGAGTACGAAAATAAAAGACGACGAAAGCTCCAATCAAAGTTCCTGGGATAACCTGCAAGCGGCACCACGCGCATTTTACTGCCGCGCCGTTAACAACGCACAGGAGAGACGCAGGGCCTTGAGGCGATCACTGTTCGTCACATACTTTGCGAGCTTCACAGCGTAGAGAGAACAGCGCGCGCTGCAACATCGCCAAGAGTTCTGCACGAGTGTTTGGTCGTGGGCACAGAATACTTCACTAATACTGAAGTTGAACACTTGTTTATGCCGCGTACTCCAGCGGCTCGCGTCACCAAAATGGCGCAGCTGGCCAGCAACATGTAGGAACCACAGTGTAGATAATTATACAGGTACGAAATGGCGTGGCGGTTCCTTTGATGAGGGCGTATCCATTCTGTTGTTGATTGCGGATGGCCCCTATAACTTAGCGTTATAGTTTGGTAACAAGTTAGACATAAAACAGATATGTATTAGTTTCACGTGTGTAATTGGATCTCCGCTCAATCGACACGTCCTGCACGACCCTGAACCAAGAAACTTTCAGACTTAGTTACTGTATTCCGTATGGCCAGGTGGAACATGAGAATGGGGTCTGCATTTGGCGGCAGATAATGAACAACTGACCTCAGCTCGAGCATGTAGAAGACTATGGAATCTAGATTGGTGCCATCTTGGGGCCACTGTGGTGTAGTGGACAGACTACTCTCCTCCCACCTAGGAGAACCAGGTTCGATTCCCGGTGGGGTCGTTCCCGAATTTTCGCACACGGGAATCGTGCCGGACGATGCCGCTGGTCAGCGGGTTTTCTCGGGGATATCCCGTTTCATCCGCCCTTGAATTCCGGCGCTGCTCCATATACACCTCGTTCCACCCTCGTCGGCTCTCAAGATCTCGATGTTAAAAGCCGCCCAAATCTCTCCACTCCACTCGGTGCCATCATATAACGAGAAATTGTAGGGCCTCTAATGATTGGCTCCTGCCTGCTGCGAAATGCTCCCTACTGGCTGGGCTGCCAACTGGCAAAGAAGTTACCAGGCGCTGATTGGAAAACAGCGTTCCGACATGTTCGCGAAATAAGCAGCTGGTTCGCCTCTATATTCTTAAGATCTTTATGCTTCTACTTCATTTAAGTCTGCTTTTCGGTTGAAGGAGCATTTCTGAAATAAACCTAGAAATGTAATATTTGGTCGTAACTGCTTACATACTAAAGTAAACACTGTATGCAATAGTTAGAAGAATGTTGCCTGCAAATGATATGAAATTATTTGTGTGTGTGTGTAAAAGTCGTATAAAAAGTGTATTTTTTATCTTGGACTACTATACACATCACGGTACGGCATAAAAGTAACATATTTGTAAGCATACATTTCACAGTGATACTTGGCCGATGCATGAATATAGTTAGGTTCATATCAGTGTATACCTTTGCATGTGGTAGATAGTAACCGAATAGAAAGACCAAACAGGTCTTTCATAACGGTTCCCTTCCTCGTGGTTTAATCGTAAACTGGGCCACAATTATTGATTGGGAAACTGAAACTTTATGTTCGTAACACTGGCTCAAAATTTTTTAATTGTTGGTTAGTTGAACGGAGGTTCAGTGAGGCGACTTTGAATTTGAAACAGTGAAAAATGCTACTGATTATTTATTCACGAAAAAAAATATACAGATGAAAAGCAAAAACAGTTTTTCTGATGTGCAGTAAATACCTACACATGTTCGTGGCAGTGATTCACAGTGCATTTTACTGACAAGCCAGTCAGTAGCAGCTTAAATGAATTTTTTGTGATCAGCGTTCTACCCGTCAAAACCAATAGATTGGTCTGAGAGAGTGAAGAGATTTGGGCGTCTCTTAACATCGAGGTCTTGAGAGCCGATGAGGGTAAAACGAGGTGAGTATGGAGCAGCGCCGGAATGAAAGAGCGGGGGAAACGGGAGATCACCAAGAAAACCCGCTGACCAGCGGCGTCGTCCGGCACGATTCCCACGTGCGAAAATGCGGGAGTGACCAGGCGAGTAGTCTAACCACTACACTACCGCGGCCCCGAATTGGTCTGAGAGAGCAGGTCAATCAACATATCATTTTCGGAAAGTATGATTTTTAACGGAGATCTGAAAAGAATGTACGATTTGGCATAATATGGCAAGAGCCTAAACTTCCCTTATTTTTATATTTGACATTCCTCAGAAGACATCAGGGGCGTTTAATTTTACAGCAGACGACTGAATAGATTCCCTACGCGTTAACCGTCACATTACGCTGCTAACTTAACTTATTTTAATTCCGTGCGCATTAAAGAACGGGACAAGGTACTATGCCTGTGCGCTTCGGTGTAATTCATCCACGGAATGGAACACGTATCGTTCAATTGGGGCCCATAAATTATGACTAGAGACCCGGAAATGTCGCAGATTCATTTGGCAGCAAGCTAGACTCCCACAGACTTTTGTGCACTAGTCTCAGTTAGTTGTTCATTGGCTGATGCNTCGCGTCACCAAAATGGCGCAGCTGGCCAGCAACATGTAGGAACCACAGTGTAGATAATTATACAGGTACGAAATGTCGTGGCGGTTCCTTTGATGAGGGCGTATCCATTCTGTTGTTGATTGCGGATGACACTGGAACATGCTTCGTGACTTATTGGTAGAGCCCATATAACTTAGCGTTATAGTTTGGTAACAAGTTAGACATAAAACAGATACGTATTAGTTTCACGTGTGCAATTGGATCTCCGCTCAATCGACACATCCTGCACGACCCTGAACCAAGAAACTTTCATACTTAGTTACTGTATCCCGTATGGTCAGGTGGAACAGGAGAATGGGGTCTGCATTTGGCGGCAGGTAATGAACAACTGACCTCAGCTCGAGCACGTAGAAGACTATGGAATCTAGCTTGGTGCCATCTTGGGGCCACTGTGGTGTAGTGGACAGACTACTCTCCTCTCACCTAGGAGAACCAGGTTCGATTCCCAGTGGGGTCGTTCCCGAATTTTCGCACACGGGAATCGTGCCGGACGATGCCGCTGGTCAGCGGGTTTTCTCGGGGANGTGTGGTCCGCAGCCGGCCTGGCATCGTCCCTGGGTCATAAAACACGTGGCCGCTACTCGTGTGGTCCGCAGCCGGTGTGGCATCGTCCCTGGGTTCTGGCCTGGAAGTTTATTGTCCCGTTCTGCACGCTCGTCCGTTAAAAGCTCTCATGGTTTATTGCGGTGTAAGCCCGGGACAGGCGCAGCTGGTGGTGGGATCTCGGTGTCCCTTGGGCAGCTGCAAAATGCGGCTGTGTCCGCGCTCTGGTGCTTTCCGTTGTCTCCGGATGTCGTCTGCACGTGCAGGAACAGTTGCACGTGCCGAAACCTTTGGTAGCGTGCCTTAGCAGCTGCGAGGCTCCTGGTGTCCCTCTTCCGGCACGTCCACAAAACCCTTAATCCTTATTGCGGTCGTCCGGCGGCGAGCTCCGCCAGAGCGTGTGTTCTGACAAATAAAATATAGGAACGCAGAATGCGTCAACACTGTATGCAGTAGTTAGAATAATGTTGCCTGCAAATGATATGAAATTATTTGTGTGTGTGGAAAAGTCGTATGAAAAGTGTATTTTTTATCTTGGACTACTATAAACATCATGGTACGGCATAAAATAACATATTTTTAAGAATCCATTTCACAGTGATACTTGGACGATGCATGAATAAAGTTAGGTTCATATCAGTGTATATCTTTGCATGTGGTAGATAGTAAGCGAATAGAAAGACCAAACTGGTCGTTCATAACTGTTCCCTTCCCCGTGGTTCAATCGTAAACTGGGCCACAATTATTGATTGGGACACTGAAACTTTATGTTCGTAACACTGGATCAAAATTTTTTAATGGTTGGTTAGTTGAACGGAGTTTCAGTGAGGCGACTTTGAATTTGAAACAGTGAAAAATGCTACTGATTATTTTATTCACGAAAAAAAAATACAGATGAAAAGCGAAAACATTTTTTCTGATGTGCAGTAAATACCTACACATGTTCGTGGCAGTGATTCACATTGCATTTTACTGACAAGCCAGTCAGTAGCAGCTTAAATGAATTTTTTGTGATCAGCGTTCTATCCGTCAAAACCAATAGATTGGTCTGAGTGAGTGAAGAGATTTGGGCGGCTCTTAACATCGAGGTCTTGAGAGCCGATGAGGGTAAAACGAGGTGAGTATGGAGCAGCGCCGGAATGAAAGAGCGGGGGAAACGGGAGATCACCAAGAAAGCCCGCTGACCAGCGGCGTCGTCCGGCACGATTCCCACGTGCGAAAATCCGGGAGTGACCAGGACCGGGGATTGAACCCAGCTCGTCTTGGTGGGAGGCGAGTAGTCTAACCACTACACTACCGTGGCCCCGAATTGGTCTGAGAGAGCAGGTCAATCAACATATCATTTTCGGAAAGTATGATTTTTAACGGAGATGTGAAAAGAATGTACGATTTGGCATAATATGGCAAGAGCCTAAACTTCCCTTATTTTTATATTTGACATTCCTCAGAAGACATCAGGGGCGTTTAATTTTACAGCAGACGACTGAATAGATTCCCTACGCGTTAACCGTCACATGACGCTACTAAGTTAACTTATTTTAATTCCGTGCGCATTAAAGAACGAGACAAGGAACTATGCCTGCGCGCTGCGGTGTAACTCATCCACGGAATGGAACACGTATCGTTCAAATGGGGCGCATAAATTATGACTAGAGACCCGGAAATTTCGCGGATTCATTTGGCAGCAAGCTAGACTCCCACAGACTTTTGTGCACTAGTCTCAGTTAGTTGTTCATTGGCTGATGCNAGATTCATTTGGCAGCAAGCTAGACTCCCACAGACTTTTGTGCACTAGTCTCAGTTAGTTGTTCATTGGCTGATGCCCCAGTTTCATCGCAGACCAGGCAGAGCGGTATTCGGTCCTAGTTTTCTTGCAGGTCAGTTATTGGTTCAAATCGGTTCAGGGCGTGTCTTAGAAACTGCGATCCAATTCTGACAGAAAGTCAAAAGTCACATGTACACGTGTTTGAAGTCTATCTTGTCCTCAAATGAAATCGCGAAATTTTCGGGTGTCTAATTATGACTTAATCCAGAGGTGGGGCCTAACAACGTCATATATATATATATATAACTGTGTGTACATACACTTACACACATTAACACTGATCATTTTCCCTGGTGTCTGGTATACACATGGCACATTGCTTGTCTCTTCTTTAACCCATTCCGATGTAGTATCACCGTCCAATGATTATCCTCTCGATCCGCAGGTGGTATTGATATTTTTATTTTCAGACTAGTCAAATGATTCATTTATTCGGTTTGAATAATTTTGTCAAGAACGATTCTGACGCAATAATTAGTCGCCAAGAATATTAAGTCGATAGTGGTGAGAACAGAGTAACATTATTCCGATCTCTTGAATTCAATATTAAGNCGCCAAGAATATTAAGTCGATAGTGGTGAGAACAGAGTAACATTATTCCGATCTCTTGAATTCAATATTAAGTCTCGCGCAATTTCTAAGAGCATCAAGTTACCGCTGGTGTGTCGGGTNAGTGGTGAGAACAGAGTAACATTATTCCGATCTCTTGAATTCAATATTAAGTCTCGCGCAATTTCTAAGAGCATCAAGTTACCGCTGGTGTGTCGGGTGGTATTTATGCACAATTCTAAAGACGGACTGATGTCAAAAGAAAACAGCTTTCCTTCCTTTAGAAGGTGGCCGTCGTCAAACACAATTCGGCCGGCTGGATGGTTCTATCACAGAAAAATTAATAACAATACAGAAGTGAAACAGCTGCTTGTTCGCTGAACTCTAGTCGCGTGCGTCAGGAAAATGGCGTTGCTATGGCCAGCAGCATGTTGGAACGCCATTCTCCAATCAGCGTCTGGTGGCATGTTGTCTGTTTGTCTATACAGCTTGATCCTAAAGACTTTCCCTCCTGTACCTGATCCCTATGGTATAACAGGAGAAACCATTCTGAGCTTACATAAGTACTTTAGAGCACACCTCAGATCAGGATTTTCCAGGCATATGGTTGTCACTTCAGACATACGTCAGTTATCAGGACGTAGAGGTGTGCTCTGCCAGGCTATTTATCAGTACACGTCGAGTGGAGTCAGATCAGTAACTCCTTAATTGGGAGCAGTTGAATGCTCTCAATAGAAAGAGAATACGCTCTTTCCAATCGCAGCGGGTGGAGGTTCTCCACCCGAGGGCGGTTCCACCTCGCCTGTCAACAGCAGTGTAAGGAGTTGAATCCTTACATGCTACCTTGATAGGGCCGAGTGCTACCCTCACTCTACACAACCCGCTTTGTAAACGAGTCCTCTTACTAGGCGGACCAGACCGTCGATCCTTCGTTAGCATGCATCAACCCTTCGAAACTCGGTCTGTGGCAGGTCAGCACGCTTGCGTTCCACGGCAGCTGCTACCGACTTTTTCTGGCACAACAGGCTCAGCCCTCCAGGCAAACACACACCTCCAGATCTCCTTCTAAGCAGAAGGTTCAACCAATGCCACCCAGAGTCCGACCCGCGATCAGCACGGCCTAAGCCGGGGCTTTCACACTGATCCCCTGGGTACCCACAATTTTCAGACATGCACGCTTGAGTTATCACCCAGGGAGGCCCAGCCCTTCCAGGACGCCAGACAGCCCCTTCACTAGAGCTCAGCCACCCCGAGATCAGCCCGATTTGTCAGATCGAGCCTCAGCTGGGGGATGTGCAATTCGGTTCGCGGGTCTTCACCGCATGGCGAAGAATATATACAGTCACTGGAGACTGCACATAACCTCGCCGTAACTGATTATCTGTGCACAGACAGGCCGTTACCGCCTTCAGTCGCCCTCACTCCGTTAGCCATGGTGTGGCCACCATGTTACCAGCCCTTACCGCGAGGAGGTGGAGATGGACTTGAGCAGTGCTAGGCTATATATTCGCATCACTGCTCCATTTAAGGAGTTGAGTCGGCAGCCTTCACAGCAGCAGGGGAACGCCCAATCACCAATGAGCGGGCCCCACCGGAGCTCACCGGCATGGGCACCCAGTCGACCGAAGCCAAAAAGAGCACCGCACACCAGCTTACTCTTACACTTACGCCGGTCACTTACTGCTAGAGCTTGAGCCGGGGGATGAGCCGACAAGAGCAGACATTCCAATAGTCACGTCAGCTCAACCAGGTAGCCAGGACCTAGTTCCCCCCCTACACACACAGACCGGACCACAGTCTGGCTTTCAGGGCACCTGGTCCTTTCACCTTACACCCTTTACAGGCTGGTTGCCGGACCCACAGCCCAGCCCCAACCCGGCCCCCCAAGGGCCAGCGTCTGGTGGCAGCCGGCAGATCAGCCAATAGCAGTACTGCGGAGGGTTCTCTATTGGGAAGTGTCAGAGAATAGTTACGCACACATCAAAGCAACCGCCGTGCCATGTATATATTCTGTAACTGAGTGGCATTGTCGGGCCAGCCGTGATTAGGTCTCTCCGTGTTCATCGTTTGAAACCTTTCTACTCAACCTAATCTTGGATAAAAATTTTCGTTCAACCTTTTCAAACGATCCAAATAATTTCTAATCGGAAAAGTCACAGACATCACACATCTTTACAACCCAAGAAAAATACTCGCAGCAATGAATGAAACGGACCTTGAAGAAAAACATAATTATTACGTCTGGAAATCCAGTGACCACTTATGCCAGATCGGCTCACATAATTTTAGTATATGACCAAACGCGGAAGTCTATGCAGATCGTCGGGCGTCGAGAAATTTGCTAGTTGACGTCGAAGTGCCGTAACCTTACAACACTGCATGAAGAGTATTNCAGATCGTCGGGCGTCGAGAAATTTGCTAGTTGACGTCGAAGTGCCGTAACCTTACAACACTGCATGAAGAGTATTTTAGAATTCACTTTCTTGCTGCTTAATGTAATTTTTTTTTAAATGTTGGGAGCGTGTCACATGGCATAAGAATCACTTGAAACTGGTATAAACTTAACTTGCCCTACGTCTCAATTCCAAGGCGTAAATTAAATGTACTTTCATAACAGGAATTTCGTAATTAGTTGATAAATTTGGTCTACTTTTTGTTACATAGTTATTACTTCTTGAAAGTATTCCCAGAATTGTCATATAATCCATGGACCGGTAGCGGAAGTAAAACAAATGTTAAAGTGACTGAAGTACGAATCCGCGAATCCAGGTGTCTACAGGAAACACAGAGTAGATACATACAGAGAGACGAAATGGCGTGTCGACTCCTTTGATAGGGGCGTACTCATTCTCTGACTGACTGCGCGGGGATCTGGAAACGGGCATTGTGCGTGATTGTCTACTGCGTGCTGCGAAAAGTACCCTACTGGAGGCTATTGGCTGACAAGTGAGTTACCAGTTGCTGATTGGCGAGAGGCGTTTCGACATGTCGGTGGTCTGTGACATTTTGCTGGTGCGCATGCCGTCAGCTGTTTCACCACTGTATTATTATCCACTCTGTGTTTAGAATATGTTGAACTCTTTGAAACGATAAATGAAATCAGCTGTTTCCTGAAGTCTTGTTTCAATAGATAGGAAAGAAAGGCCTGTGTGTCGGTGTGTGTGCGCTGAGCGAGTGTGCGCTCCCTCCTATAAACTTTGAACGCGTGAACCGAATTTCACCACACTAGGTACACATGTAGTACTTGGTAAGTAAGCTAACTTTTATAGTTTTCTACCACGCTGGGAGCTCACTTTCAAATTGGCTGCCGTTAAAGTATTTACGGAATTTATTATATATATCGGGAAGCTTTCAACCGATTTAAATCAAATTTTGTATGTTGGCATTCCATCCTTTACGTTATATCTAGAAAATATTCAAAACAATTTTCGCCAAATTTGGAAGTAAGGAATACTCTAGTAGGCAGTAAAAACTTCAGCAATTTTAATTAGTTAGGTACTAATTTCCAAATTGTAGCCATACAATGCGTTTGGTTTATTTGGTATATCTACCATACTGTCAGACCAATTTCCACCAATTATTATCTGCTGAAAGTATCTATTAGAAGCACGCCAACACATAGCCACTTTTGTACAGTTATTTTGTCAGATAGCACAACACGAATAAATAAAGTTTTTGTCGTATCTCGAGAACCAATTGACAAATTAGTACTAAATATGACAAACATGTAGCACTACGGCAGGTTAATATCTCGGAGAATACCATACATATTCCCACAACATTTGCCAAACAAGTAGCACTAAAGCAGGCCATGTTAATTGATATGTTTTAAGTGGGTCAGACACTTATTTTCAAAATGGCGTTCATATTAACATTTTACTTCAGTATGTTATATCTACGAAACAGCGAAACATATTTAAATTTAAATTTGTATGCCGGCAGTATCTACAACAAAAATTTAATATTTATACAGAACCCAATTTTTCTGACATTTTGTAAGATAGCCCTACATGACGTAAAAAAGTGTTTGCTACATCTCGGGAAACAATCAACCGATTGCCAGCAAATTTGGTGAAGAAGTTGTCTGTGGTAGGCCATATTAGTTTTTAGGTTTTAAGAGTGCCGTAAACGTTTTTCAGAATGGCGGCAATGCTAACACTTTATCTTAGTGTGCTATATATAAGAAAATATGTAGACGATTTTAAATTATGTTTGTATAAGTACTGTATCAATGACAATCATCGATAGAGCCAATACATAAACTTTTTGTCCTACATTTACGAAGATCAACACATGAAATAATATATATGTTTTGCCGTTTTTATCTCGAGGACCAATGAACCTAGTGCTACCAAATTTTACATGCAAGTAGTGTTACAGTAGGGTATGTAAACTTAAATGTATTAGNGACCAATGAACCTAGTGCTACCAAATTTTACATGCAAGTAGTGTTACAGTAGGGTATGTAAACTTAAATGTATTAGCATCAGGCCTTTTTTATTGACATTAATATAAATAATTTAGTTTAGAATGTTATATTTATTGAACAGTTTTAAACATTTTAACGGAATTTTGTACAGTAACGGTATTAATTAGAAGCATCAATTACGCATTCAGAGATCCTCTTTTCCTGGCCTTTTTGCTAAATAATGCCAGTTGAGAAAATGAAAAATTTTGCCATATTTCCGAAACAATTCAACTAATCTCCACCAAATTTGAAACACCAGTAGTGCTACATAAAGCCGTGNATTTTGCCATATTTCCGAAACAATTCAACTAATCTCCACCAAATTTGAAACACCAGTAGTGCTACATAAAGCCGTGTAATCTTCCATTATTTAAGTGAGATCAGGCACTATCTTTTAAAATGGTAGTCATATAAATATTTTGATAAATTAGTCATATATATTAAACAATTTAACCTAATTCAACCAAACGTTTTATGCATACAGAATCTATTAGAATCATCCTATACAGAACCTTGTGTTAGAAAATTTTGTTAGATAGCACGAAATAAAGAAATAAAGACTTTTTATCATATTTTAGGGACCAATCAACCTATATACACTTAAGTCTTCATACAAGTAGCAATAAAATAGGCCATGTAAACTTACGAGTTTCAAGTGGCTCAGACACTTATTTTTTTTCAAAATGGCTCTGTAAGTATTTCAGGTTAGTAAACCCTTGACATGTGACGTCTTTTGGAATTGAAACCTCGCTGACCCACTTTGCGAGCGCCT
Organism: Clitarchus hookeri; assembly: GCA_002778355.1. Taxonomy (NCBI): domain Eukaryota; kingdom Metazoa; phylum Arthropoda; class Insecta; order Phasmatodea; family Phasmatidae; genus Clitarchus; species Clitarchus hookeri. The sequence goes on along the minus strand of NQII01000276.1, from coordinate 467,894 downwards.
CTCAGTCGACACGTGCCACGAGGCAGGTGGCGGATCGCAGTTACATGTGTCCTGCGGCTTAGGCCTTCCCTACCAACCTCCCACCCCCCTACACCTCTAACAAGCCCGTGATATCTGTTGATCGCAGAGGTTTCACGAGATATAGAAACGCAGTTCGCCTAGGTTCAGAAAACACGCACCGCGGAAGAAACAGCTGACGAGCTGGATAATGGTGCCAAGAACACCCCCTCTCCCCTTAGCTAACCACAGGACAATGTGGAAACGCACCGAGAAGTAGCTGACAGAGCAAGCTAGGGACAAAGTGCTACCTACCCCGCCCCCCCAACCTTCAGGAACCAGGCCACGGGTTTTGAAAGGCCTTGTTCTGCATTCTACCACCTCACCCCCTCATCTAATAATAGAGACACGTGCCGACACTTAAGGAGGGAGGCTGGCATGCATAAGAAACCCTTTATGAGAGAAGTGGGGCTCAGTCAATTATTACCGCCCAGAGACGTTAGTTCGAGGAAGAGGTCAGTTGATTATTACCGCCCAGTTTCAGTTGAAGATCGCTGAGCAGAAAGTTAGGCCAACCATGCCAGTGGGGCCAGGGGGGTGGGGAGGTTTAGACCCCTGGCCACGTCAGTACATCAGTAGAACAGCAGTCCAGTGAGACGGCAGCACCTGCGGGCCTTGCCAAGGCCTACCACATCGCTGGAGCTCACCCTCCACAGCTGACATCATACCAGCAAGAGTTAAGTATACAATAATCGTCACGCAGAGAAGCCCCCCACTCAACCACGAAGTCGTCCANTAATCGTCATGCAGAGAAGCCCCCCACTCAACCACGAAGTCGTCCACAGTTAATACGAGTAGTAAAATTCAAATTAGAGTACCACACCTCTCAAGTGTTGATGTATGTAGTTTTGGTTCAAACTCCAGACAATATATTCGTCCTTCAAAATGAAACAGCAAAAGACTACATTATTGCAAACCCCTTAACCTTCAGGCATCATATAGTCTATGCCGGGAAGACGTAACTACAATGCTATAAGTCACCCTATCTTCCACAGTGGTGTAGCGTCAAGATAATTTGGCGCACAACTGTGGGGCCTAGACAAGCCCACGTCACCCTACATCCGAAGTTGATGCTCCGAATCCGACCTCCGTAATGCAGTTGGTTACATGCTAGCTTATGGGACGTGGTTTTCTGGATTCGAGTCACGGGTAAGGTATGTGTATATTTGTTATTGTCTCAATACTGTTGCATAGTTCCTGGTCTCATCTCTAATGATATTGCTGTCTACGAGATGCCAAGGTCTTTCTATCAAGTTATTAAGAAAGAAAAATAGGCTCTTTAGTAATATCAGTAACTTTAAAAAAAATTTTTTTTTGCTGTGTGTTCCGAAAGAGGAATGACCTTAAAATCGCTTGGAATTAAGATAATTTTAAGTTACGTCTTTCTCACAGGAAGTGACGTGAATGTTTTATCTAGTTATCAATATATTTGAAGTGACGTTGCACAACTGTACGAAAACTCGTCAATTGTAACTGTGGTATGTATCAAGCAGAGTATCAATGTTTCACGTTGATGGAAAAGAGGGACTGATGGATTTAACAAACACTCTTGTCAATAATGTTGGGCACGTAAAAAGGTGCGGTTAGTTTCCTTAAAGGAGTAATACTGTGACAAACCAGTCTAAACACGTGCTACAATCCACTAGCTGCAACCAAGAGTGACCGGTATAATAAAGACTTGGGGGGAAAAAAAGTTTGCAAGAAATTTGTTTAAACCAAATTCTTTAGTGCAACTTGATTCGGTAATTTTTTCAAGGAGAAATAAAGACGTAACTTATAATAACAAATATCAAAGTTCTTACTGCTTCACGTGCCATTTATTGAGTCTGAAGTGCTAGAACAATTTTGCTGTACTTGCTTCACCATTAACTTTGCATTTTTGAAAATCGCATAAAGTATTTTTTTCCATACATGCTATACGCTTCCTACAAATGTAAAAGATTAATATAGCCATGGAGAGAGTGACTAGTTTTCAAAAGTCGAACAACTGAAACTATGAAGTTGTTAGAAATATAACTCTGTTAATGTTACGACTGACATGTATAAAAAAAACAAAACCAAATTTCAGTAGTCTTGAATTTTATTTAAACAATACACTTTTAGCGTAACTTTCAAAAAATGAACCACTTGTTCTGATTCCCGCTTTCATTACTAACTACACGTTTCGAAGAAAATGTTTTCCGGCAGGTACATATTTTCAAAAGTTAATTTCAAAACTGTTTAGCTATCAGTAAACCGCAGTCATCCATGATGTTAAAGAAATACCGAGGTTCACCATCAGACAGTCATAAGTTTTTCAGTTGTTAAGTTTCTGCCGATTAAAGAAATTTACTTCATTTATTATTGTATTAATGATAACATATTTTGAACGATATCAATAGCCGCCAGTAGAATTAGTGATTTATNCGATTAAAGAAATTTACTTCATTTATTATTGTATTAATGATAACATATTTTGAACGATATCAATAGCCGCCAGTAGAATTAGTGATTTATGGCAAATGTTATATTTGTACCAAAATAGATTTTTAAAACGTTTTGACATCATTTTAATGTTATGATTTGCTTGTGTAATTTGTAAAAAAAATATCTCAATGCATATGAAAAAAAGAGATCAATATTAGAAGAAAAAAATGATTAACTGTCCGAATTAAATGTGGTTATTTCTTCGCATTACACAATAACGTAAGGAAATATCCAGTGTGTTGATAGAATATTGCAAACTTTAAAAACATTCTAAGTCTCCCAGTAAAAATCACTAGACAAGCTAACATTTCGCTGAATCATTTATGGCACATATATTAATTCAAAAAATTGCTTCGGTTGTTTTATTTCGCAGTTGCACTAAAATCTCAAATAGTAAAAAAACAGAAAGGAAAAGGAGATCTAGTCGCTGCCAACCTAGATCATCCGCGAACGAACAAACCTGGCAATTTGAACACCTCTAAATTTCATACTTCCAGTCAAGTAACTCGTGAATTTTTCGGTACACATATATTGTACTTTTTTCCCTTGACGTGTAATGCATATTGGAAGTACAAACCTCGCGGACACTCCCCGCGATTTTAATCCCCCGCTAGCACCTTCGACCGGCACACACGTGGAGAAGCCAGAAGTAGTTAGCGCAACCAGGCCATTACACGTGTCGCTGCAGCGCAGGACCTCTCCCGCCCCCACCCCTAGCAAACCACGTGAAACTTGTACACACCAGAGAAAACGGCTAACAAGGTTGGAAGTTGTGCCACAAGCACTCCCTCCTCCCTTTAGCAAACTGCGGGGCAACTTGGACTTGCACTGCAGAAGGAGAGCTGACAGGGTAAGCTTTACGGTGCAGGTCACCCCCCCCTCAACTAACAAGAACCATGGCGCATGTATGAAGTATTTTTTGTTCTGCGCCCTCCTCCCACCCCCTCTCCCAACAAGGGAGTCACATGTAGGAATCTAGGGAGGGCACCCAGATAGTTTAAAAACCATTTTTAAAGACAAGGAGGAGGTCAGTCTAATGGGGGCAGTCGGAGGCTACGATACACCACGCCGAGATAATCAGTTACATCAGAGCAGGCATCCAGTCAGTTAGAAGCGCGAGCCGAGAGAGAGAGGAAGGCAGTCAGTCAGCCGAGGCCACGGGATCGGACCCCAGCCGAGTCAGTCAGTTGCATCAGTCAGTCAGTTGAATCGCGCATTCACATGAGAGGAAGTCTGTCGGGACACCGAAAGGCCGCGGGGTTCGGGCCCCAGCAGAGACAACCAAAGATAGTGTTAAGGAGTCAGTCATATCGGGGTAGTCGGAAGCTGCGAAACTCCGTGCCAGGAGAATCAGTTACTACAGAGCAGTCATATCTCCGCGCCGAGAGAGGAAGTAAGTCAGTAAACCGAGGCCTGAGAATCGGACCCCAACCGAGTCAGTTACCACAGTTACATCAGTGCATTCAGTTGGACAAGTCAGTGTCAATTGCGTGCTGAGAGAGAGAGAGAGTGATTCAGTCAGCCGACGCTGGGGTTCGGGCCCCGGCAGAATCAGTTAGACAGTTACCAGAGTTACATCAGACGAGTTGTATCACCATGCCGGGATGCGAGTCAGTCAATCAGTCAAGTCAGTCAGTCAGTCACCAGTCAGTCAAGTCAGTTAGTCAGTAGCCAGTCAATCAGTTGAAATTACGCACCGATAAGGCAGAGTCGAGTGGTGAACTTCAACGAGGAGCACTACATCGAGCTAGTGGAAGTAGTGCAGTGCAACCCTGTGCCGAGAGCCAGGGTGGGGGCCCGCCAAGGGTCTCTCGCCAGGACGTGGTGGGGAGGTAATTAGTCAGTTACAACCCTACGCCACGAACAGGGTGTGAGTAGTGTGCTTCAACTAGGAGCACCACATCGAGAGGAAGCCAGCTGAGTGCTACATGCCAACAACAGACAATCTGAGGGCCTGTAACCGGGCCACCCAACTCACCAGACCTCAGCTGCTGGAACCACTGCCCCGAAACAAGTACAGTTAAGTAACAACACCGTCACTCAGGGACGTGTCCTGTCACCTAATACCCCCACAGCATCGGAAACATTAGCCAGAACACAGTAATAAGCCCTTCAGGCCAAGAACTCGCAGGGTCGATAGCGTATGAGTAAATTCTGGGCACAAGGTGCCGGGAAAGTATGTATAAACTCCCGGAAAAGTTCCGGGAAAGTATGAAAATAAATTCCTGGGCAAATATACCTGTTAAAACCAAGACGTGATGAAGTCATTGTTTGAGATACACTCAAACTTCAAGGCACCTTATAGTCTGTGCCATCTAACATTAACTGAGGACCCTATGAACCACTCTGTACACCANAGGCACCTTATAGTCTGTGCCATCTAACATTAACTGAGGACCCTATGAACCACTCTGTACACCACAGGTGGCGAATGGCGTCTTTCTAAGACAGAAAAATGGGAAATTTCGCAGTTTTGTGGTTTTCACGCTTGAATGTACATTCTTATCGTATTTGAGCATCAGATGTCTGTTGGCTATCGCAGCACTGGCTTTTCCTTTAACGTAAATAGTCTGTACCGGTACTTGTTTACTTACAGGTTTGTTATTGACGTAGTGTCCCCCATAGCGTATGTAACACACTATGATCGAATTGCAAAAAAAGTAGCTCAAATATGATACACTATCCTCAAACTGTCGAAATCCATCAGTGACTAACCATAAATACCTCCATTAAATACTTCTGACTATGTCAGTGCTTGTTTAGGAGTACACCACTCCAAGAGATACTAGCAAATGACCCGACCAGAAATCACAGAGTATAGTCTATTCGCGGTTTCTGCACACTTTTTGAATCAAACCTTTCAAAAATTACACCATGTATGACGCGTTTAGTTATTTTTTAAATGCGCCATGTATCACAACCGTTTTATACCTCTGTTAGCATAAAACTTCTTATTTTTAGTTAATTTAAAATTTTACGTATATTTATTTATGAAATATAATATAAAATTCATAACAAATATTAAAAAAACAGTGAGAACACATGTGTGTTGGTAACGCCTAGTAAGAAATAGTTCTCATGCAAAATACTACTACAACTGAGTGCGTACGGATTCGGTACAATGTCCTTTGGTGTAATTTTATAGGCTTAGTAAAGCTAAGTTTGCACGAGGCGGAGGAATATCCTGGAAGTAGAACTTTAGCAGAGCTTCAGAAAAGTGTGAAGTAACCGCGAATGGATTACACCTAAGTATACAGAAATGAATTTTCGTATGGATTCCTTTCATGTGGGCGTANGTGAAGTAACCGCGAATGGATTACACCTAAGTATACAGAAATGAATTTTCGTATGGATTCCTTTCATGTGGGCGTACCCATTTTGTTATTCTCTGCGCGAGACTCCGGGAACGGTACTTGTGTCTGATTAGCTACTTCGTGCTGCGAAAGGTAACCTATTCGCTGAGCAGGAGCTGCAGGCTGCCAAATTAGCTACCAGGCGCAGATTGGTGAACGACGTTCCAACGTTTAGCTGGCCAGTGTCGCCATTTTGCTGGCATGCGTGAATGTATAGTTTGTTAACGGTAAAGTGAGCACTTTTGAGGTCCTAGTTACTTTTTTACTATCAACCACTTTTAAAAATTAATTTTGCCGTGTAACTAATAAACACAGTGCAAATATTTCATCGGGCTCGAAATTTAACGTCTAAAACTACACTAAANGTTTTGCCGTGTAACTAATAAACACAGTGCAAATATTTCATCGGGCTCGAAATTTAACGTCTAAAACTACACTAAAATATTTTTATTGGCTACTATTTTTAATTAGAGGGATTTACAAAATGCTCACTTTACCGTGAATAGTCTATAGTGGGCGGTACAAGCGGGTTCCTTCACCTCTGTATTCTTGAGAACTCTCTGCCGGAGGTACGGATGGCGAAGGAACGTCGTGGCGGAGAACAATGAGGAGGGACGCGCGATGGGGCGACCATCGCCACGGACACGAGCGGCCGGGTTCGACACCTTGGCGACCACGTGACCTGGTTGCGGATGGCAGAGCGCGTGTGCGCGTGATGCTCGTCGCATTCCGCGCCGGCATTAGCGTCAGGCGGACGCCAGCGCAACTCCAGTCCTCCTGGACCAGACGTAGACCGCGTCCTGGGATTACAGTCTCCACTCTGCATCCCACCCCTGAGTACAGTCTGCGTGCGACTCAAGTTGACACCACGAGTCCGCCACGGGGGATCTGGGTCCACCTGCTTGGTCGGACGGGTGAGGATCTAGATTTTCCGTCTGGGGAGGTCATCTTCCCATCGTGCAGGCGCAGGTCTAGAATTTTNGTCGGACGGGTGAGGATCTAGATTTTCCGTCTGGGGAGGTCATCTTCCCATCGTGCAGGCGCAGGTCTAGAATTTTTAATCACGGCATGGGAGAGGGGGAGGGGCGCTGTCTCAAAACAATATTAGGAAACAATANGTACAGTCTGCGTGCGACTCAAGTTGACACCACGAGTCCGCCACGGGGGATCTGGGTCCACCTGCTTGGTCGGACGGGTGAGGATCTAGATTTTCCGTCTGGGGAGGTCATCTTCCCATCGTGCAGGCGCAGGTCTAGAATTTTGAATCACGGCATGGGAGAGGGGGAGGGGCGCTGTCTCAAAACAATATTAGGAAACAATAATAAATTAATTAAATAAAATCAGTATTCTCAACAATTCTGAAACTATTTAATTTCTTTAAAACTTTCACAGTTGTTTCATTTCCCTGAAACTTTATTTTTGGAGGGGGTTTATATCTTCTGTGATCCCCCTCCCCGCCCCACTCTCTAGATCCGTCAATGGGCATGAAGTGCTATTATCGCATGAAACAGTGACACGGGACATGTAAATAAATATAAGCGAAACGGCGTTCGGTATTTTGATAAATGGTTGTTGACGGTAAACCGAGCACTTTCAAAAACCCTGCCTAAGATATACGTGCACGCACATACTGTATTCTACTACATTGTCATGCGTTTCATCTCTTTATTCATGCGTCGGCCAAGTTAAAATGTGAAATTATTGAAATAGTACATGTTTTACAAATTTGCTCATTCTTCCCCGTTTATAAAATAAACAAGTTATAAAGCCAAAAATAATTTCAGCATTCATAAATGTTTGCCTAATTATATTAGTTCAACTTTATGACATGGAACTACTTTCCATCCGTTGTTACCAACTTCACTGGGCGCGTGACAGTCAGCGTGTCCGTTAAAATATATGCAGGTATGGACAGTTACATTTTTCCAGGGTTGATTTCGAAAGTTATCAATGAACCGTGAACAGCCTATACAAACGTAATCAGTCGTATTACTTAAATTGCACGAGGCTGTGGGAACGAGCTCTTTAGTAATGCCAAAGAGCAGATGAGGACACAGAGGTGATCCAACCGCTTATTCCGCGGACTCCTGCGACACGTGCCAGAGAAATGGCGTCATTAGCCAGCAACATGTCAAAACGCCATTCGCCATCCAGCGCCATGTAACCTTCCTGTCTGTGCGGCGGCCCAGCCAATATGGCACCTTCCGCAGCACGTAGTAACGCGTCAGAAACAACTCCCGTTCCTACAGGCCCGCGCAGGCAATCAGAGAATGTGTACAGCCACGTCAAAGGAACCACCACGACACTTCACCTGTTTGTATTTATCTACTCTGTGGCTTTGGAATGCTGCGAAATCTTCCTTAGTCGTTAGGTGGAGCTTGGTAACTTTGTCTACGGTTGCGGACCGAACGCCATTTTACTGGCAAGTAAAGTCGGCGTNTATGGCACCTTCCGCAGCACGTAGTAACGCGTCAGAAACAACTCCCGTTCCTACAGGCCCGCGCAGGCAATCAGAGAATGTGTACAGCCACGTCAAAGGAACCACCACGACACTTCACCTGTTTGTATTTATCTACTCTGTGGCTTTGAAATGCTGCGAAATCTTCCTTAGTCGTTAGGTGGAGCTTGGTAACTTTGTCTACGGTTGCGGACCGAACGCCATTTTACTGGCAAGTAAAGTCGGCGGTTTGCTGCAGCATGCAGTTGTAGACCGCAATATATGCGTTATTTTTGCTTCGGTATTGTTAGATATTCAGGAAACAAGCCGAAGCAACCAAATTTCTTCGACAGTGTTTTCAAAAGCGCACCATATCCCACGCCCGCTTTCCTCTTTCACACTCAAATAAGCGCTAAGGGTTACACAGGTAAATATATATAATATTCCATCCCCTCCGCTATGTCCAAGACATTCATAAGGCATGCAGGGTTGTATCCTAGAAACCTTTGCATCTTTTTAACGACGATGGTATAATTTATTTAGTTCAAGGTCAGTGTAAAGCTCAGAACAACCACAGAGTAGATAAATACGTATGGACGAAATGGCGTGACGGTTATTTCGATTGCTTGGGCGAGGATCTAAGAACGGGGTCTAGTGTCTGATTGGCTACTCCGTGCTGTGAAAAGTAGCCTATTGGCAGGNGTAAATATATATAATATTCCATCCCCTCCGCTATGTCCAAGACATTCATAAGGCATGCAGGGTTGTATCCTAGAAATCTTTGCAGCTTTTAAACGACGATGGTATAATTTATTTAGTTCAAGGTCAGTGTAAAGCTCAGAACAACCACAGAGTAGATAAATACGTATGGACGAAATGGCGTGACGGTTATTTCGATTGTTTGGGCGAGGATCTAAGAACGGGGTCTAGTGTCTGATTGGCTACTCCGTGCTGTGAAAAGTAGCCTATTGGCAGGNCTTGGGCGAGGATCTAAGAACGGGGTCTAGTGTCTGATTGGCTACTCCGTGCTGTGAAAAGTAGCCTATTGGCAGGGCTGCCGGTTGACAGAAGGTTACCAAGCACTGACTGGAGAACGGCGTTCCTACTTGTTGATGGCCCGTGACGCCATTTTGCTGTCGCGTGCGGCTGGACTTCGTGGAATAAAGTACTCTTTCTCCTCTGTATGCACCTGTATGTACCTGACTGATTGAGCAGTCACTTCAGTGAATTTAATTGATGTATTAGTCTAAAATGCCTGCTTCCCTTGACTTATTGATTCAGTGACATTTTCCATTGAACAATCAACCAGTTTTCTCACTCTTTTTCCATGAATTTTTCTTTTTACTGATGGATCAGTTAAGCAACGTTTACAAAATGACCGTTAAAGAACGCGTATCAAATAAAATAACAATGTATATAATAATACAACCAATAAATAATAATTTATGAAATATGAGTTTGGTATCTTATAACACCATTTTACGAGGTAATATGAACATTCAGTCTTTAATTTCGTTTCCTGCGAAAGTTCTACTCACAGGATATTCCTCCGCGGTGTGCAAACGAAGCTTAAATAACAATGCACCTCATTCATTCGCACTTTATTCAATGCCATTTTGCATAAGAACTATTTCTTAGTAGGCATTACCAACACGCCTATTTTCTCTCTGCTTTCATTAATATTATTCATAAATGAAATCTAATTTATCGATGAAATATAATTAAAAGTTCAGTTCAACCAAAAATAAGATACTTTTTATGCTAACGCAAACACAAAATCCTTGTGATACATGACATATTTAGGAAACAACCAAACACATCCTACGTGGGNTTTTATGCTAACGCAAACACAAAATCCTTGTGATACATGACATATTTAGGAAACAACCAAACACATCCTACGTGGGGTGATTTTTCAAACGATTGATTCAAAAATTGTGAAGGAACCGCGAATGGAGTATAGTAACATTCCTACTTTGTCTGCGGTGTTTGTCTTCAACAGATAAACATAATACTGGGTAATGTTAAGTAGTTTTCTCTGAAACGCTACTCCGGCTTTCAACACGCCACAANTAACAGATAAACATAATACTGGGTAATGTTAAGTAGTTTTCTCTGAAACGCTACTCCGGCTTTCAACACGCCACAACGGCGCACTTGAAACGCCAGACGACCGTCCTAAACATAAGCTATCTCGAGTGGTCCTAGAAGCGTCCTGGATTCGGCGAAGAGGTCGTGCGGGTGGGCCCGGACCCTCGTAGGAGCCTCTTCGAGAGTTGATAAACAATACAGCGCGCGGCCGGCGCGCGAGAACTGACCAGGCGGCTGTTATCGCCAGCCGGAAGTTTAGTTTCGAGACGGCTGCGAAATGCNGTGAGCGCGTCTCTCTGCAGACCGTCTCCGCCCTTTCACCGCGCTCGACCACGGCGGCCTTTTCCGACTCCGGGCGACATAGCGCGAACACTGAGGGTCCTCGCGGTAGCTCGGCGCGCATGCGCAGTTACTCGTTTTTGCAGCGCAGCGTCTTCAGGCTTCTAACAGCAGTGCTGCTGTGCAGGAACTTTCTTTCAGGTGCACCGCCTATGACTACCACGCAATTCATTTCAGCTAGGCGAAGACAAGCAGAGGGGACATGTAGTTGGTTTTAAGGGCGTTGGCCACGGATAAAATTTGTAAATTTTATATTTGTACCATATATTGTTCAATTTATACACATTGTCTGTGACTACCTTTCCTAAGATGATTTTTTTCTAGATCACGTGGTTTCTGCAAAATGACATGTCAAAGTCATAATTTTACTTTTTTTGTAATGTTCAAATAAAACAAACTAAACTATATGGAGAAAATATAAAAAGCGCAACTGAAAGATCTTCTTTTAATTTATTATAAGGTATATTTAGTAAAGTTATTTTCTATCAATTTAAGGTCAACCATATGCAAGAATTTCTACATTTTCACCAATTTTTTGACTTCTTGAAAAAGCTCTTGTCATTTTCTTTCAGTGTGGATTATCTTATTTCTGTTGTTCATTTCTGAAACAGTAAAAGGTTGATTTTGACATGTATTTATGCAAAAACTATGTGCGCATTTTTTTTTTTTTGCTAGGAAAGAGTACTCACTAATGTCTAAAAGTTGACAATATATGGTACAAACATAAAATAACGCTTTTTTTTTTTTTTTTTTCGTGACATGCAGTATTTGTTCGAAACTGTAAACCGCTCATGGCATATGTAGCATAAACGAATACATATACAGTGATCACGGTTAATTGGACACTTTCGAAATCAACCTTCGAAAAATGTCACTGCCCCCACCTGCATATACAGGATGTTTTTGAAATGAGTGCAGATATTTTGGGGGATGCAATGGGGTGTCAAGACGAGTGTTTTGATGTAATGAGTATTGTTTCGGAACTGCGTCCTTATGCNTTTTGGGGGATGCAATGGGGTGTCAAGACGAGTGTTTTGATGTAATGAGTATTGTTTCGGAACTGCGTCCTTATGCTACAAGTAAATAAAAAGCAAGACGCATATGCTGTAAGCAAGAACACGTAGCACAGTCACTCAAAGCGAGTTGACATCGAAACAGCAAGTACAATATTACAACANATGCTGTAAGCAAGAACACGTAGCACAGTCACTCAAAGCGAGTTGACATCGAAACAGCAAGTACAATATTACAACAACAGTTCAAAGTGATGGTCATTGACGTGGTTGCATGGCGGCATGCAGTTCCGCTTTACTTGAAGCAGCGTGTGGCTGTAGTGGTGATAGTCATCGTCGACGTGACTCCGCCAGTGGCTCTTGCAGCAGCGCATTGCTATTCCACACTCCCCTGCCAGTGTGTTGTGAACAAACGGCGGCACTCTTTACTCGCCAGAGCACCTGCAACAGCAACAGTGCATCTTGCAGTTTAGTTTATTTGTAGCTTCAAAATGTATTCCCGACACCGTGTTCGTTTATCAAAACACTCGTTTCGACACTCCCTTGCACTCTATAAANAAGCTTCAAAATGTATTCCCGACACCGTGTTCGTTTATCAAAACACTCGTTTCGACACTCCCTTGCACTCTATAAAATATCTGCACTCATTTCGAAAACATCCTGTATTTTAACGGTCACACTGCCTGGCATGCACCCAGTAAAGTTGGTAACAACGGCGGGAAAGTAGTTCCAAGTCTTAACTTTGAATTGAAAGTTTTGAATAAAAACTCGTGAATACTGAAATGTGATTTCTGTTTATTATAACGTATATAAGTGCAAAAATTAGAAAAATTTTTAAATATTTACTTTTCTAATTACTTCACAGTTTCACTTGAATGGCGCCAGAATAAAGTAATCAGGCCGATGGCAATGTAAATTGTACATATGTTGGAGGAATACACAATGTGCATACAAGTATATCTTAAGCAGGGCTTTCAAAAGTGCTGCGTTTCCCATAAACAGCCTTTATCGTGTACACCTGCTGCTGTGACAATGTGCGAGAGACAATGTAGTCAAGTCACGAAAGTTGGGACGTCAGCTGCGGAAAAGCGATTATCTAGTTGATGACCCGACAAGGAAACAGACGGTCAGATTTGCGAGCAAATATCAAGCACGTCACGCAACTAAGCAGTAGGCGGCACATACAATAAAATCTAGTTTTGCTGGTGTAAATAAACTGCACTTTACTGTGTAAAGCGTACTGGAAGACACTTCTTCCATGTCAGGTTAGATTACAGTTTATACATACTTCGTATATACTCTCTTTATACTCGAGAAACATTTCGCTTTTCGTTCGCTACTACTTGTGCTGTAAACTTCATCCTCTTTCTGAATCAACAAAACAAAATGCCGCTGGTCGGGGACCTCCCGTTTCCCTCGCCCTTCAACCTAATCGGTACTCAAGACCTCGATGTTAAGAACCGCCCAAATTTCTTCAATCACTTCACCCACTCTACCTAATTTTCAATAAATAGGAAAAACTAATTTTTCACACACACTTTTATATTCAACTTTCGGTATTATTCTGGCGATGGAGATTTCCGATGCGTGAACTTTTGCATTGACGAGATTTTTCCTTACCTAGGGACCATTTGGTTGTGAGATTTTGATGCAGAAGAACGTATGGCAGGAAACCATACCATAATGTAGAAAAACATCAGTTTTCAATTTAAAAAAAAAANTTTGATGCAGAAGAACGTATGGCAGGAAACCATACCATAATGTAGAAAAACATCAGTTTTCAATTTAAAAAAAAAACGTTTAAATAAGAGATATGATTGTCAGCATTACAAGTTTAGAGCATGAAATCATACAAAGAAAGCTAGTCTTCATTTAAGGTTTAATGAAAATATTTTCATATTTATCGTACTTTCGANTTTGATGCAGAAGAACGTATGGCAGGAAACCATACCATAATGTAGAAAAACATCAGTTTTCAATTTAAAAAAAAAAAAACGTTTAAATAAGAGATATGATTGTCAGCATTACAAGTTTAGACCATGAAATCATACAAAGAAAGCTAGTCTTCATTTAAGGTTTAATGAAAATATTTTCATATTTATCGTACTTTCGATACTGACAAAGTAAAAGAAATGAAAAGTTCTCATGAAACGCAATAAATAACGTTCTTCAAAATTGTGATTAGACGTAGTGATATTCAGATACTTTAAAACACATTCAGAATACGTGACCATAATTACTGGTACTGCCAGGTGTTGATGTATGATGTGAGCTAGAGCAATGTAAACTACAAAAGAAGCCTACGAGTGAAGGTAAACATTACAACAATAGCGTGGATTTTAATGTTTCTTGTTTATTCGCTTCACAAATTGGTCAAGATTCTAACTACTAACCAGTCACGTAGAATCGTGACAAACTGAAGAAAAAAAAATGTTGCTGTCTTCTAGCTTGTGTTTCGCGTGCTCGGTATTCGATTTTCGATTTAGCGCTCGCTACAGACTGTACCGGCACTAACTGCCAGACTTGAGAGAGACAATTTACATCCGTACGAAAGAATAATAACACACTAAGCCGGCAACCGACAAAGCTCGAAATTAGACTAATCTTCCCATATACGGCACACATAAGTAATTGCCGCTCTTGATAGGTCAGCTGAATTAATTTAATAAAGCGCGTTAAGGAATAAATGCGAAATTAAATGATAGAAGATAGTGTTATTTATAATGTAAAATTTGTTCTGAGATAAAAATCAACTACACTCAAGGATGCAATTGACATACACACAGAAAAACAGGAAATATTATCTTAAGGTGATATATCAAAATTTTATCATAAGTGTCAGCGCGTTTTCTCCATCTGTATAGCAAAGCTGCAACTTTCGCTCCAGTGCTTTAAACTGTAAGCCGTTGCAAAGTCATCAAATGTACTTGGAAATACCGGAACTAGTTTCATTTCTTCAGCCCAGTGAAACATTCTCGTTGCGTGACGTAATGAAATATGGAATGGAATGTGTGGCTATTGCAACTGAAACAGCTTTAAGTTTTTGAAGGGGGTGGGGGTAGCGGTACATGTTGACACCAGAATAAGAGAAACTGAAAACAGCATTTTGAAAAGACTGCCGGAGATTGTGGAAATCGGCAGCGAAAAGGAAAGTGTATTCGGGGGATTTCTCCTCTGCAAAAGTTTTAAATTCATAATAATAAAAATTGTATTTTTTAGGCATGTTTCCTTTATTTATATGTTAGAATTTTTCTTCTGCAACATGTAGTTAAATTTGGCTGTCACTAACATGGTTATACTTGCAAATTTTATTGAGGAATTAAAGGGCGTTGCAATATGCATGNGAGCACGCAGAAGTGCCGCAAGACGACGTGGCATGGACTCGACTAATTTCTGAAGGTATGCAGGAGGCAATTCACACCATGAATTCTGCAGGGCAGTCCACAAATCCAATCTGCGCCAATTTTAGAAAGGGTTGCACGTCTGCCACGTTNACACCATGAATTCTGCAGGGCAGTCCACAAATCCAATCTGCGCCAATTTTAGAAAGGGTTGCACGTCTGCCACGTTTAATGATTCTTGTCAGTCGTCGTTTGTACCGTCCTTTCACGATCTTTTTCTGGCCGCAGCGATGTCGAAGATGTGATGTTTTACCGGATTCCCGATATTCACGGTACACTCGTGAAATAGTCGTACGCGAACATCCAAATGTTATCACTACCTCGGAGATGCTATGTCCCATCTCTCGTGCGCCGACTATAACACCACGCTCAAACTCACTTAAATCTTGATAACTTGCCATTGTAGCAGCAGTAATCGATCTAGCTGCCGACCGCGTCGCGTTACTCTGATTGGTTTTATACCTCTGTTATTTGCATACGCACACCTTTACCAGTTTTTTTTGGCTCTTCAGTGTAATTGCTTCACATAACATCCGTGAAAGTATTTAGATTAAAATCGATAGCTGGATACAATGTCCGTCCGTCAGATAACGTGCTGTAGACTACATGCNATCGATCTAGCTGCCGACCGCGTCGCGTTACTCTGATTGGTTTTATACCTCTGTTATTTGCATACGCACACCTTTACCAGTTTTTTTTTTTTTGGCTCTTCAGTGTAATTGCTTCACATAACATCCGTGAAAGTATTTAGATTAAAATCGATAGCTGGATNGTTTTTTTTGGCTCTTCAGTGTAATTGCTTCACATAACATCCGTGAAAGTATTTAGATTAAAATCGATAGCTGGATACAATGTCCGTCCGTCAGATAACGTGCTGTAGACTACATGCCCGTTCAAGATTGAAAGAATAGAGTTACTGCGGCCACAAGCAAATATTTTCCCGTCGCAAAATGTGCTGAACGTTTAGTCAGGAAATTCCGTTGTGCCGGCGCGACTGAAGCTGCCGACCGACCGTCGCTTATCCCAGCGGAACTGCGCACCTGTGTCTTCCTCCGGGTGCCGAAAGAAGAAACAGCATTCTCGCCAGAGGCCGAGACGATCACTTCTCAAGAGTCGACGTAGAAGTGACTTACAAAGTGGCCCACCTATCTGGAAGCTGTTTTCCGCGTTCGAGGCCGAGAAGAGAATAGCAATGAAAAGGATGACACTGCAAAGTGCGCCATCACCGCTACGCGCAAGGCTCTGAACTGTGCAGTGTTCTCGTCGTGCTGGGTGTTCCTGTGGGACTTTAAGCAATGACCCTGCCATTATATTAATGGAAAGTCTGTGGCAAAGTTGAATACTTTACTCTATCTATGCTAGTTCTAAAGGAATTGGCCCAAAATCTATAGCAGTCTAAAAATGTAGTTTTTGCTCATGTTGAAGAGCTACAAAATAGTATTTACAATAAGCGTGGTATCTTGTAAATTGTATTCCATCCTTATATGAAGTGTTATTTCTTTTCGCTTAAGAACAGATTGTGCACACGTGAGATAGTTAGTTTCAAAAACGTGTATTACAGACTTACTGCAACCCAGTTTACGCGCCAAGAAAACAGGTGCCATATACCCTCGGGAAATTTTCATTAGGCTCTATCTTCCGGCGAGTGTGCAAATGCGAATTTGTTGAGTGAGTTGCGTGGCGGTAAAGTTCATTTAATCATGAGCATAAACTCTGCAAGTGCTGGAAGTAATCTCCCGGAGTCTTTTTCAAGGCAGNTAATCATGAGCATAAACTCTGCAAGTGCTGGAAGTAATCTCCCGGAGTCTTTTTCAAGGCAGTAACAATTTTATCGTGATGTGCCGTTGGACGTTGCAAACTCAGTTTCTGCGCCGAGTAGCTCCAGGTACCACGTTGGTATTCTTTTATAAATAATATGCAAAATATGCTTTCAAATATTTTAATAAACTGAACTAAATATTAAGTTGAAAATTTATGCTGTTCTCTAGAAAATTAGTAGAAATTTTTTATTTGAAACGAAGAAATATTTAGTAAACATCTGGTCTCAAGGCTTCATTGTATTTACTTAATGAATTACTATAAAAGTAACTAAATTACATGTATATACACGTTAGTAGCTGTAACATTATACACTAGTAGGTACTGTATACTATTAAAAATTTAATATTTCGTTTCTTTATTGATTTATGTAGGCACAACTGCGAACCTTTGAATACGACTTTCATTATTTAGTTCTGTGGAAGAGAATCTTCATTAGTAAAAGAAAGACTTGCTCGAATATTTCGTTGTTTCTCATTTATTAGAGTATAAAAGTCTCAAAGTGTGTGTTTACTTTTTTTTTTTTTCTTTCAATTTTCCTCTAACACCTTCAGCACTTTGAGGTCTGCACACAATTACTGCAATTAAAGACGAACCAGAACTGAGTCGTCTGCTGTAACCCATCACTAGAGGAATACACACCATTTCTGTTGGTGTCTGTATTCCTGCCTACCACCGCTGGGCTGCCGGCTGTCAAATAGGTAACCAGGTGCTGATTGACGAACGGTGTTCCGACATGTTGCTGGCCAGTAACACCGTTTTGCCAGCGGGTGCGGCTGTAGTTCGTGAAATAAGCGGCTGTTTCGCCTCTGTAATCATAATCCCGTTCGGTGACGCATCAATTAGTGAGTAGAAGAAGTGTTGCAATCGTGTAATATTTAGCAACCGGTCAAAAACGTGGTACGTCCTAAAAAACGTTACCATCAGCCGTTCATAAACGAAAGATTCGTAACTTTTGCAAATCAGATTACTCTCCAGGAAGACTCTCAAAGCTTTGGGTTCTGATTCCTCGCTGTGTACAGCACTGATCGTAAATATCCTTCACGTCCAACATGCCGATCATCGTGGACACCTTGACTAAACGGATCAAGGGAAATACCCCCATCATTTTATATTTACGTATATTACTATCCATCACTAAATTTCCAGAGTCAAAATTTAAAAGCCAAGCTTATCAAGGCACAGGGGACAACTTAAGAGGCTGTATAACTCCTTATGCAGAAATTATTCGTTTAAGTGTCATTACAGGAGAGTAAGGGTCATTATTAAAAATGTTGCATTATATAAGAATTACATTTCATGTCTCTGTGCGAATTTTTGTACCTGATGTTTAATAGGTGTTCCCTGGTTGCTATTAAAAGGCGAGGATGAATTAATGTATAACATTTTGTATTAAGTTAGTTGTTGAATAAATATGCATTAGTATTTCATATATGTCCGTAATGACGAGTAAAGTTATTAGGTTAGCTTTTACTGTCGCATTATTCAATAAATCTTTCCAAATTTGAATCAGAAAGAAATAAAATAAAAATTTAATAATACGGGTGACACGGGCTCGTGTTACTTCTAAATCCAACTTATTTTTCTTACCTGATTAGTTTCATATATGCAATTAAAGATTACCACATTATTTAATTATTACAGTCACACATGGGAAAATACGGATATAACTAAGACCGTACAAACTTCGAAATGTTCCCTAAGAAATCCTCTATATCATCTTAAGCTTTGATTTTTAATATCTGGTCAAAACTTTTGATTGCGAGTATTTGTAAAAAATAAATTAAGTTTGAAGGTAAACTACCTCCCTAAGTATAGTGAAGCCCAAATAAGAAAATAATGCGCAGGAGACCAAAACGCGTTGGGCGAGTCGGGAGAGTCCACTACGGTTGAACGAAGGGGGGGGTTTGTTCAGTTCAGTAGTGACGATGGCCAGGAGCGGCTGAGCGAGAGCTGGTCCGCGCGTGAATATTACCTGTTGAAAAATTGTAAGTCGTGCAGCGAGGTATTTAGCAGCGCGGTACTGGAGAGCGCTGTTATCAGTTTGGCGTGAACAGTGCCAGCAGTGTCACGTGGTTTCCCTCCCTCCAGCTGCAGGCGCTCCCTCCCCTACACTGCCTACACTACGTTCCTTCCCTCAAAGCCGCGGGAAGATTATTTTCTCATTTGAGCATTCCTGTACTCTGTTATGAAACCAGGAAAGTTGTGGGCACGCGTGTTCATGGGACTACGTCGCTACTCGGCTTCTGTGCGGGCAGCTATTCTGTGGTAATGCTGGAGAGACCACGACCACCGGAACGAGAGAAGGAGGGAGGCAGGCCGGGGCTAGTGTTTTGTCGAATTGCGCTGCGAGCCTGGGTAATCACGAAGACAGAGTCGGAAAAGCAGCCCATGCTACCCTGTTGGT
>NQII01000276.1:310410-448331 GCA_002778355.1 Clitarchus hookeri | reverse complement strand
ATTCACCTTTACGCCGACCACGACAAACAGACAGAGAGGGCAGAACCTATAGTTTTCACATGTAAGCAAATTTTTCTGCGTTATTGTTTTGCTGTTTGGTTGCGGGCTGTTTACGACCACGCTGTTTCGTTTGTTATATTTTATAGCAAGTTTCCGAATTAAGTGGTGGACAGCAGACAAAACGCTATCATGTTTCAACTTCATTTTATTAATTCCGCTATATTAAGGATTTTTACTAAATGATTTTCTAGGGACAGGAATATTTTTTAATTACAATAATATTTTACTTTCCAGTGCCACTTATCCGTGCAGTTCCAAACTATATTTATTTAATAAAAGTGTTGAATGTGATTAAATATATGTTTGCGTATCATTATAAACACATTCCAAAACAATTAAATACTATAACATCAATAAATGTTAATTATTCAACAATTTAGTGGTAAGAAATATGTGATCCAACTGACCACTGAGAAATATCGGCGAAGTCTGCTCTTTCCGGAAGCAGAAATTTCGGTGTGAGTTCAACGTTTCGACGTAGCCCNACTGAGAAATATCGGCGAAGTCTGCTCTTTCCGGAAGCAGAAATTTCGGTGTGAGTTCAACGTTTCGACGTAGCCCGTGCGAAAAACGAGGACAGCTTCTCGCTGGCTGTTACAATTTTCCGCTTTTTTCGGCGTGCATGTGAACCAGGCATTATTCACTGTTGACAAGATGGGGTCTCAGAGAAATTAATAATACAGAAGTGAAACCCACTTTCATTCCGCGAACTCCAGCCACACACGCCAGTAAAAAAGCGTCACTGACCAGCAACGTGTCAGAAGGCACCGTTCACCAATCACCGCCTGGCAACATACCTGTCAGCTGGCATCCTAGCCAATGGGGTATATTTCTCAGCACATAATAGCCAATCAGAAACGAGGCCCGTTCCCAATGCCTCGAGCAGCCAATCAACGAATTGGTACGTCAACATCAAAGGAACCGCCACGCCATTCCACCTGTGAGTACTCTGTGGTCTCGTGAGACCTATCCAACTTCGAGGCAAGCCACAAGGAACGTCAGTGTGGTCCACTGCGCAGGGAAGCGACTGTACTGGCGTTGTCTTTACGAGATGGCGGTACATAAACCGGACCGAGTATCGGGCCAAGAGATAAGGCGCAGAAGAGAGTACACAAGTCTAATAGAGGCCGATGGCAGCCCGGAGTTGTAATGCCAAGTGCAGCCAGTTACTGAATGATCTGACATGTGACGGACAAAGGAGAGCGTGGATGCATACATACCTACACGTGCCATATCTGTAGGTGTAAGCGACAAAAAACACTCAAATGAGAAATTTTAGAATTTTCTCTACAATATTATGGAATGACATTGTGAAATCGACTGCACCTCTGATTGAAACGGCGTTATTAGAGAACGATAGAATTCCGGGATTCATTTAGTGCCAGAATAGACTTGGAAGGATTACAATATTTAGCACACCTTGGGGAATGTGAGTCAGCAAAATAATAACTGGTAATAGATTGAATAAATCGTACACAAGTAACAGAAAAATAAGAGAGTGGCAGCAGTAACTGAACAAACGTAGGTCACATCCGTGTATGGAGGGATGTGAATTATAATATACGTAGTAACAGAGAAATTAAGGAAATTTNACAAACGTAGGTCACATCCGTGTATGGAGGGATGTGAATTATAATATACGTAGTAACAGAGAAATTAAGGAAATTTTCTGGTTATGTAATTATTAAAAATTTACCTGACTGGTTCATATTTTTGATTAAAACCCTATTAATCGAAATAAATCTGCTTCGTTTCATGGATAATATATCAGATGGTGCAATCAATTGCGTGCTTGCTGCTCTACTACAGAGCAGATAAGTACACAGAGGTGAAATTGTGTAACGGTTCCTTTGATGTNACAAACGTAGGTCACATCCGTGTATGGAGGGATGTGAATTATAATATACGTAGTAACAGAGAAATTAAGGAAATTTCCTGGTTATGTAATTATTAAAAATTTACCTGACTGGTTCATATTCCTGATTAAAACCCTATTAATCGAAATAAATCTGCTTCGTTTCATGGATATTATATCAGATGGTGCAATAAATTGCGTGCTTGCTGCTCTACTACAGAGCAGATAAGTACACAGAGGTGAAATTGTGTAACGGTTCCTTTGATGTGGGCGTAATCATTTTCTGATTGGGTGCGCGGGGCTTTGGAAATGGACCTTGTATCTGATTCGCTACTGCGTGTTGCTGTAGGTTCCCTATTGGCTAGGCTGCCAACAGGCAAGAAGCCTACCAGGCGCTGATAGGGAGAATGGCGTTCCTACATGTTGCTTACCAGCGACGCCATTTTGGTAGCTGGAGTTCGTTTAATCTCTGTACGCTTGCCCACTCTGTGCCATAGGTCTCTGACTCCACAACAATTTACAGTGTCTAATTACTAGTCATTCGAAAACAGGAGCTGAGAACATCAAGCCACAGAGTACTTAAGATTATAGAGGTTAAAAGGCCGTCTGTTCCGTTAACTTCGTAGCCACATACATCAGCAAGATGGCGTCACCGGCCAGTAACACGTCGGAACTACGTAACCCACTTTCGAGTCAGCAGCCTAGCCAATAGGATCCCTTTCGTAGCACGCAGTAGCCAATCAGACCAAAGGCCTGTGTACAGAGCTTCGAGCAGCCAATCAGAGAATAATTACACCCACATCAAAGGAACCGTTACGCCATTTCGTTTCTGTATATTTATATACTCTGTAATCAGATATGGCATATGAATTGGACGGCATGGCGAACACAACCTCTCGTAAGTGGGAAATATTTCGGAATGGGATTGCCGGACAAATCCGTATCCATGAAAATAGTTGGAGTTTACCGTTGTCGTGCCAAGGAGCCGTCGAGTAAACTGAAACCATAGTGCAGTTTTATTCGCGAACCCCAGCAACATGCACGCCACCAGAAAAATTGTCTGATTTGCTAGCGATACGGTGGCATTGTATTCGCTGGTTAATGAACACAATAACTTTATAGATGCTAACAAATACACTATATGGCATTGTCAAACATTTGTACTTCTCGATAATAAGCAACATAACGAAGCTAATCATAAACTAAGTACGGCAAAACTTTATTTTAGAAGTTTAATTTTTATGTTGTTGTAAAACGTGATTGTTCAGTTTATGATTATTAGCAACCTGGATAATTTCAGGATTCATTACGACAGAGTGAGTGAAAATATTTGGGTCTTGAGAGGTTATAGAGTTCTTGAGAGCCGATGAGGATGAAGTGAGGCAAGTATGGAGCACCGCCGGAATGACAGGGCGGGGGAAACGGGAGATCCCCGAGAAAACCTGCCGACCAGTGGCATCGTACAGCAAAATGCAGCCAATAGCCAATGGAAATTTGTAAATATGTACGTAAGTATTTGAAATTCAGTCTGTGCAGAAATCTTTTAGCGAAGGACAGGTAGCCCTAGTAATAGCGTAGAGAGTAACATTGTTTACGAATCAGTAACCCTTTAGGAAATATCATTGGACACTGAGCCTTGCAATATACAGTGTACTNAAGTAACATTGTTTACGAATCAGTAACCCTTTAGGAAATATCATTGGACACTGAGCCTTGCAATATACAGTGTACTTTCGTGTGCAACATGCAGACAACATCGCCTACACTGGGTATGAAAGGACTACGCTTCAATATCTCCCGTGCTCTATAGCAAATTTCCTTCATGTGTTAGTTGCGTGTCTCTGTGAGAAGACATTTTCTTGCCTGACTGGGCCAATCATCAGAACTGGGTTACTCCAGTCTTGCGTTACACTGCTACTGAACTTCCGAGTTTTGCGGGCAGACACGCAAGACGCGTGATAGTTAAAACCATCCGCTCACAAACGCGGGCATAAGATAAGTGTTTTGGATTCCTTAACATTTCACATATAAAAAGTGTTCCCTTCCTACGGCCTTGCGATGTTCAAGGACACTTAAAAAAATAAAACAAATAAAATTAATAAAAAATCCGAAAATGAAAATCTACATGTGGTTCCCGACTGAGGCAGAGTCACGTATGGATGAGAGGAGACTGGTATAGTCCATTCACGGTTACTTCCAACTTTTCTGAAGCCCTGCATAAGTTCTACTTCCAGGATATTCCTCCGCCACATGCAAATAAAGCTTAGAAAATTACACCAGATGGCCAACGCACCGCATTCTTCCGCACTCAGTGAAATAATATTTTGCATGGGAACTATTTGTTACTAGGCATTAGCAAAAATATGTTCTCTCTGTCTTTACTCATACAAGTTATAAATGAAATATTATAATTTATAGTTAAAATGTAAGTAAAAAATAATTTACCCGAAAATAAGGTACTTTTATGTTAACAAACGTATAAAACGCTTGTGATACGTGACACATTTAGGAAACAACCAAACACGTCCTGTCATACATAGGTGTTTTCAAAAGTTTGATTTGAAAAATGTGAAGCAACTGCGTATATACTAAAATCGGAGCCGGCTACCCTACTTGAGGAGTAGTAGGAAATGACCGGTTAAGA
Organism: Clitarchus hookeri; assembly: GCA_002778355.1. Lineage (NCBI taxonomy): Eukaryota > Metazoa > Arthropoda > Insecta > Phasmatodea > Phasmatidae > Clitarchus > Clitarchus hookeri. The sequence continues at coordinate 443,772 of NQII01000276.1, read as the reverse complement.
CACAGGGGCTGGCGGCATACATACGTACATCATAAAATTAAACTATTCCAACACTTCAGCTATTCCATTAACTAGGGACTGTATGGATTAACCAACTGCGTCAACTGTGGGTTTTGGAGTTCAACTAGTATTTTAATATTTGCACGCAAAACAGGTGCCTGTACATATGAGCAAATTATAACGCAATAATACTACAAGGTTTTTGGACTCGTGAAGTTCTCCAGGAGTGACGGTGTATAGTTTTCAAGTGAAATCTTTTGTACGAGGTTGTTGGAAACGCCACAGACGTCAGTGACCGCGGGGTCGTGATGTTGGACAGCCTACACGCGCACGACACTGCCATCTCGCGTCGGCCGTTTCCTCTTCGCGGGCGGGGTGTCGTCATGTGCGGACCACCCCGGCGCTAACGACACACGATCGCAGCGCGCGACACGAAGAACCGACGAAGGATAGGTCATGCCGCACAAATGTCACCCTCTGGTCACGATGATGGCGGACGTGCCCCGATCATATATGTACATCGGACCGGCTCAACCCCTGCAGCATACAGCACCATTGACATCTCTCGGGCTGCTTTCTGTTTCCAGGTACACCGTCGTCGAAATTCGTGTGCGCAAAGACACTACACACACAGTACTTTGTTATAGAGAGGTGAAAAGGCCACTTATACCATAAAAACTCCAGCTGAGAAGAGGACGGAAACATGCCATCACTGGCCACCATCACGTTGGAGTGCCATTCGCCAATGAGTACCTGGTAACTTACTTGCCTGCCAGCAGCCCTGCCAATAGGAAATATTTCGTAGGACGAATTAGCCGGTCAGACACAGGGCCCGTTACCAGTGCCTCGAGCAGATAATCAGAGGATAGGTACGCTCGCATCGAAATAGAACCGCCACGCCATTTCGCTTTTGTACTTAACTACTCTGTGACTTGAGTTTGTATAGAGAACTGGAGTGGACAGATTTGGGCAGCTCTTAACATCGAGGTCTTGAGAACCTATGAGGGTGAAACTATGTATGGAGCAGCGCCGGAATAAAGGGGCGGGGGAAAAAAAGAGATTCCGAGAACACCCGTCGGCCAGCGGCATCGTCTGACGCGATTCCCACATGCGAAAATCCGGCAGCGATCCTGGTAGGAATCGAACCCGGTCCGCCTAGGTGAGAGGCGAGTAGTTGCTCCCTTGATGAATGGCGAATATCACACAGCCCAGGTAGCACGGGAGCTACTCTTTGTTTGATGGCATTATTTCATATTGATTCAAGAGTCCTCCAGGGTATGTCTTTTGAAATGTTAAACAAATGAACAAGAGGCTTAGATTTACGACAGTTGTCTTCATAATAATTCGCAAAATTCCCAGGTATTTTTAAGTTTGTCATAAATAAAGAGGTAAAGGGCCTTTCATTAAGATTTCACAGTCCCTTGTATAATCGCGTGGCTGTAATTTGTTTACTGGCTGTTAGTTTCGTTTTATTTAGACGATGCACTCGACAGGTCTGCGTGCGATTAGGTTCGTCCAATATGTCGCTGCCATTACTGGCGCAGACTTTCAGGCGATTCAGCTGGGTGAAAAGTTAATCATTTGGAGCCGTAGTATACCATCCGATTATTAAACTAGCGGCCTTTTCTGCTCCGTAGCTAAGGAGAAAACAATGAGCATGGTCATTTGGGAACATTCTGAGATTTCAAGAATGACTTGGCCATTGATTAAATGGCACATGAAGGGCAACATAATTGAGATTAGAGCTGTTTATTCACTCACTGCGATAGCATAGAAGGAACACCTGTCAGCGGCTTGAGTATACAGATAACTGTGATAGCAAGTCTTATGAGTCATTAAAGACTATGAGGTTTTAGAACTTTAGTAAAAGTATGCAAATAATTAAACAATATTCCATGTAATTTTTCACTGCCACATTGTTACTCAAACTACTGCATAATTGGTGGTTCTTCTTTTAGTGTATCACAAATTGTGAGACACGTTCTATTGGGCTCTGAGTGAGTAACAAACAGTTGGAAGTGCACTGCCCGAATCGTTTACAACTAACATAAGGATAAAAGGGTAAAAGTCTTCAAACCAACGCAGGCTGCGCCAGAGTAATTTTAAAGCCATCGCAATGCCAGATGGATACGGAAAATTTATCATCTTTTGAAATGTATTTCTGGACAAAACTGCACAATTTTAACTAAAATATAGAATGGCATATCCATAATTTTATTAGCTGCGAATTATAAAAATAAATTCTATAGCATAAAATAGTTTTTTAGTGTATAGAATATGGATTAATTTCTGGCTATATAAGATGGTTTCCTGCAAATATCACAATAAGAATTCTTGCAACGGTAACTGGCCAATTCACATTGTTTCTTGACAGACGCGTAGTTCATGGTTAGGTAAAATCTTTGCGTGTTCGTGAGGTGAATAATGAAAAGACTAAGAAGTGCTACCCAAAAGAATTTTTATAAATGTAGTGCCAGAATTCCGTGTTGCTGAGTCAGGGAGAGGAATTATATGTAACAGAAGTCGCAGACAAAGAACAGTAGACCTCTCTTTGAATAAGCACGAGCCTGTGAAATGATGCGATGTGGCGGGGTATCTAGACACAAGGAGAGAGCTTTTCACACCTCAATTTGAGTGTTTTTTTCCCTTAGGAACACAGCCTGAAGGTTAGAGCTGCTCTCCATTCGCCAACAAGCAATCGTCTCTACTATCCAGACAAAAATAAAGACCATCAAATACTTTTGAAATTGCTGTTTATTTTTTATCGGCGCTGGTGCTTGCGTACGACCTCCTCCGACGTATAATTCACTTTATACGCCGCTTAATTCCCTTCTACGAGGAGATTGAAGCTGGATATCCGAGGGTCATGAGGAGAGGGGTGGAGGTGTTTGGGGCGAAGGTTTGGCGCCAACGAGAAGAGGTTGAACAACTGTCCATGAACAGTTTGCCCTGTGGAAACTGGCATGTGCGTGATTACCCCAGTCTCCGAGGACGTGTGTGTAATTACACGGCTCATAGGCAGGACTTCCCTCCCTCGGTGATGATACCCAGCCAGCATCCACGCCACCAAGTACGGTGAACTGTACGCCACACTAACCACGCGTAATTTCCTGTCCCTTCTTATAACAACTCTTCCTTGACTCTTTGGGAAGTACGCACATATACACTCGGGACTACGTCTGTATGGAAATTTCACTGCCCTTGATGACAAAAACTCAAATTTTTCTCGTTTTACACAAATTTAGGGGCAGCCACCAATAAAAAATATGCAAAAATGTTCTTATTATTCTGCAATTTTTTTAAACTACAAAAACGTTCCATTCTACGATTTTATAGATATATTGAAGTAACTCTTGGCATCTTCCTTCAGTGGGAATTGTCTCATTTCTGTACGCGTAAGTAAGTTTTCATTATTTGTACATCTATAAAACAGTAAAATTGTGATTTTAACATGTACTTGTGCAAAATTTTTGTTCTCAATTTTTTTACGGGTAAGAGCGTTTACTGATAATTAGTGACACCCGAGTTTCGCGAAATATTTCCGCACGTGCTAGATTTCAATACCCTATGGGCGTACCTGCAATTTTATTTAGCTTATTGGCGGCGTCTTGCTTGAATGGCCAAACAGAATTACGTAACTTCAATACTATACGTCTGTGATTCGCGTGCGGACATTTCAGATGCGTAACACGCAAACCATCTAATCACGAGATGGATCTGAGCTAAAGTGTTATAAAATACAACTGGTCGTGAAATATTTTTGTGAAACTCGGATGTCCCTACTGATAATGTCTAAAAGCCGAGCAGTATGTGGTACAAATACATAATAACAAATTTTTCGTAGTCAACACCCTTAAAACTCAATAGCCCTAGACCGCATGGCTTTGTTTTTATCATAGATAGGTGTATTAAAAAAATCGTGAAAATAGTAAAAAAAATAAATAGCATTTTTATAGCTAACTTTTGCAGTTTCCTTAAGAGGCAGTAAAAAATTTTAACAACCTGGACGTTGCTTAATGTGTGGACTTTCATCGCGTGTAATAAAGACACAGTTACCTATATAATTACATTTCGTAGTACAGAGCACCGAGAGAAACACTGCAAGTCTCACGCATAGTAACGATGAGGCGCTAGGTGTGCGTGTTAGTGTCGCCCTTATTGCTCCCTTGCTTCAGTGCCTCGAACTCGTGAAAAATCTCCCGTGTTCATGCACTCTTGAGAGGAGTTGAGAGACTAAGGATGCTCTTAACGTCGATGTCTTGAGAGCCAACGAGGGTGAAATGAGTTGAGTATGGAGCAGCGCCAGAATGCATGGGCGAGGGAAACGGGAGATACCAGTGAAAACCCGCCGACCAACAGCATCGTCCAGCACGATTCCCACATGCGAAAATCCGGGGGCGACCCCGCCGGGAACTGAACCTGGTTTGCGTAGGTGATGTGTACTCTTGAGAATTGTGATATTTCGAAAACAAATTTGTATAAAATTGGTTGGCACACGAACCTCAAATCAGTTGGTGCACTTTAGCACATAGTACAGTAGAAAAGTACACAATCGAAATGGCGTGCGGTTCCTTTGATGCGGTCGTATCCATTCTCCAATTAGTTATGCGATGCTCTGGAACGGGCGTTGTGTCTGATTGGCTACTGCGTGCTGCAAAAGATGCTCTATTGGCTGGGCTGCCGATTGGCGAGTAGGTTACCAGGCGTTGATTGGTTCCGTCGTCTTGAAAATTTCTGTCCAAATTCATGTGACACCATACTCAGTTTTAGAATTCATTTCTATTCGCATATAATTAAGTTATTTTTAATTAAAAGCTGGAGTAATGGTAACAAGGAACACCTGATTATCGTGAAAAGAACCCCAAGCAAGCTATAGTTGAATATCCTACGTCCGCACCTGCTTTTGATTTGGTAATTGGCAGTGTGTTTTTGTGATTGAACATCGTGTTATTTGAACGTACCCATTGCAAGTAACATTAAAAGAACATAAAGTTACATGACGCCAGAGGGGCGTATCGGAGTTCATGGGAAGTTGAGGTCTTGCTGGCCCCATCTAGGTTTGCCGCACCCCAAGTCTCGTTTGCAGAGGCTAGAGCAATGGCCAGATCATTATTCCAGAGATAATGCAAGAAATGCAGTCCGCTTAATGTCAGGAGCGCTCGAGTCGCGATAGGCCTATCACGGCGGCTTGCCTTTGTAAGTCTCCACGCGTGACTTGGAATACGGCTCGCCTGACCTTCACACACTCCTTCGTTCTCTCGACCAGGACGGTGCAAGGGAAGCAATGAAGAGCATCGAGCATGTAACAGTACAGAACTCATTTGCTCCGGCACTAAACCTCTTGTGATTCGCCGGCAGGCACCTTGGACGCGTAGTATTAAAATTATATCATCACAAATTTGGATCTAAGGTAGCTTTTTCAAATAAAACTGGGCAAGATCTCTTTTTATAAAATTTGGGCGTCCATTGCGATAACATATTCACGTTTCCGGGCAAATTTCACAACACCATCTGGTAGACACTTGGAAACCAATCCATGTAATTTTAAAAGTTCCATTCCGCGGAAGAATACACAAAGGGGAGGTCTTTTCTAAGTGTTAACGTTACCGAAATTACATTATACTAGCATTGTTTTCAAACATTTTAAGCCTGCGATTTTATTACGGCATTTACGATAAACTGTAGTTTTTATTCTGGGAAATACTAAAATCGCTCTGGTTGAAAGTTTTTTTTTAGATACTAGGTACTGAAGTAAATAATTCTTTGGTCTGAGCTGCAGTTTCTTTCCTCTTGTTTCTCGCAAACTGAAACTGTCTGCTTGATGCAATGAAACATTTAAATCAACAGGAGCATGCAAAAATCGCGTTATTTCCTGGCAGCAGACTAAGCTCGTACATGAATATGCCCGTATGTATTCTACCATTGGCCGAAAATTAGTTCGGAACGTCCGGGAGCAATCTTTAAACAATGATAAAAATTCAACAGTGGCGTGACCAATCTCCCGTAATGCTATTACGCATGTAAATGACTATGTATAAAGGGCAGCTGCCAATTGTTACGAATAATGTCAACACGGACAAGTCGAGAAAACTTCAACGACGCTTCAATATTCAGGCCAGAGGAAGAATCCAGAAGCAATTGCAAAAATTAAAGTCTGTACAACACAGCACCGAAGTGCCAGAGGATCTCTTCTCAGGTGACACAGTATTCAAGATAATTGCGCCATCGCGAAACTTCGAAGCACCTTGAGCAGGGTCTGTCTGTGGATCCACGCAGAGGAGAACAACCCCCAAGATGTAGCTATAACTTGGCGTGCTGCTCGTCGCTTCCCGCCGTAACAATCAGCCTACAGCAACAATATGTGCAAATTAGTCATTACCTGTAATTGAGTGGCTCAACATGACTTTGGTGCTTGCTCCCTCGCCAACACCTCATATTGTAACTTTATTTTGTATAATTTAATTAAATCACATTCTAGTCTTTAATAAAGCTTTCGTTTAGTTACCACAGACATCACCCTATGAAAATATATAAACCTAATACAAGGAACTCACGAATTATACTCAGGTATGACTAGGGCAGCAAATAATACACCAAATAATAATGCGAATTTCTTTAGGCATCACTCCTTTGCATATAAAAGGTGCAGGGACACTGAAGACTATTCAGCGTAAACTGATCACTTTTGAAAGCCCTGCTTATGATCTACTTACATTCCCATTGTGTATTAGACCATATTGTCATGGGCCTGATCACTTAATTCATGCGTCGCTCAAGTGTAACTGTGGAATTATTAGAAAGTAAATATTTTACAAATGTGCTTATCCTTGCATTTTTATCTATTAAAAACACAGAAACCAAAAGAAATAATTTTAGTATTCACGAATGTTTACATAACAATTTTAATTCAACTTCAAGACATGGAACTACTTTTTCTGTGTCATTACCGACTTCACTGGGCGCATGCCAGCCAATGTGCTTGTTAAAATACATGAAATTACGAGCGGTGCCATTTTTAATAGGCTGATTTCAAAAGTGCTCAACTAAATGTTAATAGGCTATAATTATTTGTATTGTGTAATGCCGGCTATAAACGAATTTTCTGCGAAACATGATTGACGACATACAAAATGAATGGGATGATCTACAATGTTGAGTCAAAACAATCACCTACAAGGATAATGTTCCCGTTGTGCGACATGATACGGAATCAAACGAGGTAATGATATGCCAAAGACCCAATTTCGCCTTGCAAAGCTTATTTTATTCCCTTGCTGCGCCGTCAATGACACGGGTCCCGAGCCAAGCACGTCGCGAATGTAATGACGCCGGGACAAAGGCGCTCGAGATTAACGTCTGGCTGCTGTTCCTCTGGACTGCTCGCCAGCCGCGGGAACCGCGACCTTGAAATTATTCACATCGCATTTCGTGGCACCGCTGCGTCGATTGCATCGCGTCACCATTTTCCTTCGGAGGATGAGCGCTTTTTTGAGAGCGGAAAAACTTATCGGATGTAGTCTCGTATCTTAGCGGAGAAGGTTTGTCAGAGGGACGTATCCTAGTTCGTGAGGGATGGTAGATTAAATAAAAATAAAATAACTAAATTTGATTACTAATTTTTTAACACATCTATTATTTACAACATTTAACTATTTATCTCCACAAATACTGTTGTTTTTCTCAGTAAGCGCAATATTTATTGTCTATCTCAATTCTAATTAAAGTCCTCATCAGAGTCTCTATATTGGTTGCAGTCACTTTATTCACACTCATTACTGACCGCCTATTTTCATAATTCCAAATGCCCAACACTCACGCATCCAGCTCAGTAGTCCCGCCCGCCAGTCTCACTCTCCACTGCACCCATGCTCGCGGTTCGCAGACTTCACTCCCGCTGCGGACTTCCGTCGCGAGTTTGCTCATTGGCTGTTCTGACTACAAGCACTTTTTTCTTTTACTGAACTATCACCATTATACCGCAAATCATAAGATACAACAAGCAACCAACAAGAAGCTATAGCGTGTTCATCTCGTGAGCAAGTCAGTGGTTACAGCCAAGAAACAAACGGAAGTGGCTAGAGTATGCAGAGGGTTGTGAAGTTTAGCATGCTGCCAAATTGATTCCTTAAATTTAAGATATTTATTTATCAGAGACTGGGAAAAAAACACACGCTCCTTTCGTAACAAACGAGACCTCAGGCACGCAAAAATGCTCGGTATTCTTCGCAGTACTTCAGGTTCCAAAATAGGGTGAATTATAGGCAAACACTTCAAGAATAAAAATATTTGTAAATTGAAAAGGCACCAGGCAATGAATAAATGACCAAGATTTGTTTATACAGACTAACTTAATATGTTGCCTACATGTCAATAAAATCCAGAATTTTCTTCGGTCATTAGATATTATTTAAAATATTGCAGTTTAGTAATACTTTGGTGTACTTCGTTATTGTGCGAAAGATTCCTTTCCACAAAAAGTCGACTACCGGCCAAGTGCATAGGGGTAGTGACGTCAACCATTCTTAAATCATAAGTGCCTTCCGTCCATACACCAGATCATTGTAAATAAATTCATTTGTTTCGTTGAACACTAAGTCTCCGAGATGTGAACAGCGCAGGCAAAACCAGCCCCTTTCAACATACCCAAAACTGTGAACACGGGAGTGAATTTTCCATCTAGTCTACTGAGAGACAATGGGAATATGACATATTCATCTAGTAGTAGGCTAGCATTTACGCTGTTTACTGTCATTACTTACGACCGTTAGTTGTCTAACTCCACAGAGAGAATCCCTTTTATAAAATGACTGTAGTTTCACGCGATGGCAGAATAGGAAAGTACGCAGAAGAGAAACGGCATGGCAATTCCTTTGATGTGGCAGCACCTTTTCGCTGTCAGGTTGCACGAGGATCTGAAACGGGCCTTGTGTCTCATTTGCTACTGTGTGCTGTGAAAGATGCCATATTGGTTGGGCTGCCCCTTCTCCAGTAAGTTATCAGGCGCTGGAGCTTTTCGACATGTTGTTGGCCAGTGACACCATTTATCTGTATGTGTGGCTTTAGTGCATGGTATTAGCAGGTCTTTCACCTCTGTATTTTTAAGTACTTTGTGATACGATCCGACCACCGTAATTCCAGCTGTTCGTTACAGGATCAGAGTCCTTAGAATGGTGAAAAACTATGTACACTTCCAATGACAAAAGTTAAAAACGATATAAAATATTTTGAAGTTATGTTGGAAGTAAATAATTTCTCGAAAATTTACAGCCCGCACCATTCTGCTAAGTAATAAAGAATGTGTTAATCCCTGTACTTCATCCATTTCGTTCGGGACGAAGGAAAGACTTCCTTGTTTCTAGGCTGTACTATACGGAACAGTGGTCAGTTATACCGCTGAGGAGTGAAAACAACATGGGCGTGACATAAAACACTAACAAGGGGCGTAAATCACAAGATAGTAACCTATATTATCAGGCGCAGAATAGGGAACTGTATTGAACCGACGTGGTATAGTGAGTGTCTATAACGCAAATGCACTCCGTTGTTGAATGGCTGTGTGTTGCAGTGAAACAGGACTATAGTTCATTTCATTTAAGAAGGCCACATTCTGACAGTCAGTGAGTGGCAAATTAACGTATTCAAAACAAACAACGTGTCATTTACAAAATCCTGTATCAGCTGATGCACGAACGAACAAAAGTTAATATTACGTTGGCTATTCTGAGTGCACTGCCGACACACTTTAGACCAGCCGAAAATACGCGATAAGAAAGAGTTCCAAGGTTAATTAATACATTTTATTTTACGTAGTCATAAAACAGCGGTTTTTGGTGTTAAAAACTAAACTTCGTGCTAAAGTAGAAATGTAATGGTGTTAAAAATTCAAGTCACATTAAAACGATCCATATCCAAATTAAATGCTATTTAAAAAACTTTTTTCACGTCTTATCCCCACTCTCCAACACGGCTTTCCTTACGTGTTTGATATTAATTCCAAAAGCATACAGAAATATTGCATAATATTGTTGGATTATTTTTTTCTAATAATCTGATTGAAAAATATTTCAAATTCCTTTCGTTCCGAGCCAGTAATAGAACAACAGTAAACTTTAAAAAGACGCTACCTCTTGAGAAAAAATGCGGCTCAGAGCACGCGCTGAAATGTGCGCGCCATCTGTGGGATTATTTTCGAGTCACTGCAAGCTAGAAGAGAATAGCGTTCGTTCACTTTATATAATATATATACGAACATATACCAATAGTTTTATTTTTCACGAGTTCTGCATAATTTTTAAAGTAACATATATTTCGTGTACAGCTCTTACGAACGTCCCTACACACACCCTTCAAACCTCTCGTAACCTGCCGCGGCCACCCAACTAGTTCACTAATTGCCGCACGAAGCAGCACCTCCTGGATGCGCTGACTCGTCGCATCAAAGCTAGTTGACGGTGAATGGATACATAAACGAAAAGTAAACATTGGCACGGCGATCATCAACTGTCAAGAATGTGGCCTTCATATATGGTACAGAGTATACTTGTGTCTGATTAGCTTCGCCATACTACAGAGAAGCTAAACACGAGGATGAAATGGCGAGGGAGTTTCTTATTGGCTGCACGAGGCTCCGGAAACAGCTCTTGTGTCTTGACTGGCTACTGAGTGGTGTGAAAGGTGCCTTATTGGCTGGGATACCGGCTGGCAGATAAGTTACCAGGCGGTGTGAATGCGGGACGCACACTGCGGTCGCAGTCATTAGGTAAGAAGTGTCTGTCACGCGACGAGTACGCGGAACTGCCACGCAAGCGGCGGCGGTGCGCGATCCTTCCTTCTCGTGGCAGGCGCGTTTCCGGCCGCGCCGCATTCCTGCCTCCCGCGCATGCGCGCGCTCACACCGAGCTCTGAGTGCAATCCGGACCGCCGGCGGCGAGATCTCGGCGTCGTCATTTCTCTCTGCAGTCTACTTGTGATGGGGACCTGTTACGGTTGGCCAATTCTCGCCAATTAAAGTGGGCGCAGCTAGAACTGCACGGACTTACAGTCGTACTACATTTTACCATAACGAAAATAAAATTGCTTGAGGTTGTCGATAAATCACAGTTGTTCGGAAAAAACCTTTTAAAAAAAATCAAATGTAATGTTTTTGGGTCGTCGTTTACCTCTAAACGCTGTGAAAATTAAGTTTAGTGACTTGTAGGCTACGTTCCATACTAGTAGGTAATTAAACGCTTATTCCGCGAACTCCAACCGCACACGTCAGCAAAATGGCGTTACTGAGCAGCAACATGTCGAAACGCGCCGTTCGCCAATCAGCTCATAGTATCCTACTTGTCAGTCTGTCAATCGGCAGCCCAGTTAGTAGGGTACCTTTCGCAGCCCACAGTAGCCAATCAGAAACAAGACCCATTCCCATAACCTCGCGCAGCCCATCAGTAAATGGGTACGCCCACATCAAAGGAACCACCACGCCATTTATTATCTGTTTATTTATCTACTCTGTGACATTAGACCAATGAATGAGATACGCGGGACTAGCTTGTGACATAAAAGCACACCACGACTCTTTCCAGAAAATAGGATTTTAAAACTTTAGTTTGTCCTGAAATATTATATGCAAAATTTCAAATATCATGGTGGAGTTGTAGTGGATAGATTTGGGCGGCTCTTAACATCGAGATCTTAAGAGCGGATCAAATTATTGGTATATTTTGGTCACGCTACAGAGTGGATAGAATAACAATTTGTGACGTGCTCGGTAAAAAAAAAAATTGTATATACGTATCTATATTGTTGTCATCACTCGTTGCAAGCTGTAAGTATATCATATTGAAATATTTTCTGGCTCATTGGTTTCGTGGGAAAATCAAGGAATTGTAGTTTGTACCTTAAAGTAATGAGCATTTGCTGACACAATGAGGAGCCAATGCTTTTCTGATGTGAGTCGCCCATGATTCGGTTTATCCTTTTTGTTCCAAATTTATTAATTGGTTCAGAATTGCTAAGTGTGTCAAATAGGTCGTGGACAAATTGTGAAGTTAACGGAAACTTACAGAAGCTTGAAGTCTAGCCCATCGCCAAATGAATCCTCGATTTTTCTGGTCTGTGATTAGTAGCTACCTGAAACATTTTGTGGAATACTACAAGAAAAAACTAGACCCCAAACGCTTGCACAATTGTGTACATGCGCAATTGGTCCAAAACTTTTTTTAAACGTTCTGCCGTCCTCTGAGCCAAATATAAATAATCACCAAAAGCATGTCCAATTATGATTTACTACAGTAGTAGCAAAGAGTCAACGAGAATTTCGCATATGTCTGAATACAGTAAAGTTAAACACGCAATTTTCCCCACTTATGATTGAACACAATTACAAATAGATTTTTAGACTGACGAAGATAAAATAAATTATTAACAATAATTAAAGGGGGTCCACGGTGGCTGAGTGGTTAGTCTGCTCGCCTCCCAAAAAGGAGAACCGGGCTCAATCCCCGGCCAGGCCACCCCCGGATTTTCGCTGGCGGGATTCGTGCCGGACGATGCCGCTGGTTGGTGGACTTTCTTAGGGACCTCTTTCCCCGCCTCTTCATTTCGGCGCTGCCCCATACTCACCTCTATCACAATCATCGTCTCTCAAGACCTCGGTGTTACGAGCCGTCCAAATCTCTTCTCTCAGGAACAGTAAATAAAATAAAGGGGTTTAACACTTTGCAGGCACCGCGTAATTTTTCTTTCTTTAACTTCGCATAGTTACTCAGTATCCGCTTCGTACGCAATCCATTTTTGCAAAGGTATGTCAGCATAGCTTAGTTAAATTAAAAGAAGATCAACACATACTCTATCGCCCATAGATTGCACGGTGTTACGGAAACAGCCTTGAGGCTGACTGGCTACCTGCGTGCTGTATAAGTAGAGACGTGCCAAATTAGCGCAGTTATTTGCTACCAAAACTGGACTTCAATTACTTATATCTATCTGAGTTCAATTCGTAACTCCATTGGCTACTGGCGACTATGCAGCGTCAGTAAGCTGCGTGACCGCTTCACTGCGGATTGGTTGCTCAACCGTTCAGTTTTTGTCTATTGGCTAAAAACCTTTCATAGTACCTGCTCTACAAGTGTTCGACCAATGGCTGACGTGAAACGAGCATACTAAGCCTGAGAGTTTAGCCTGCAGTTACAAAATAATGCAAATTTTGCACGTCTTTATGTATAAGGTTTTCTACTGACTTGATCACCATCTTGCGAGCTGAGCTGCAGGCACGGAATGACGAACGTCGATCACGCAAAGTTACCATAATGGTGAGTCGTTTTGCCGGCTGACACGTAGAGCTGGCGTTCGCCATCACGCTAAAATCTGAATCAGTGATTTCAATCAGTAGAAACATTTGACTGAATCTTCAGTTAATGAGTTGTTTTCTACTGGTGAATCAGCGTAATACACTGAAGTTTTACTGCCAGGCCAGTGCAATTCACTACGACTCAGTAGCAATCACTGTTTAATCAGTAAATACCAGCAATTAAAATTATCAGTACAATTTCACTGATTAAAGCGAAACATTATTAACAAATCTGCAGTCAAATTCGCTAATTTAGAGCAGTTTTAACTGTTTCGAATTTGTGTAGGCACGGTAGTTTTGCTTCAGCATTCTTGGGTATTTTGTGATATCACGTTGTGCAAAATAATTTCATGTCTGTCCGCACAAATGATTTCGCTATGTAACGTACAATTCACCTACAATGTCTCCCCTGGAATGTCTATCAACGTTCATTAGCATCGCGTTTAAGAATGCCGTCCCGACGACCCTGGGTTTACCTCCCGCACTTCGAGCGCACCATGTATAGACTGGCCTGCGCAAGTCGTTTTATGGCAGGTTGCGCGAATCCCGCAGTGACTGCTTATCACTATTATCCCGTACCATTGATACTGTTAGAAACACCCGTGATCTGCAAACATCGCGTGATCATAAAGTGAAGTAACAGACTTGTAGAAGGGCGGCGAAAAATACGCTAGAGCCTCACATCCGAACATACACCAGCGACCTCCTTTTTTTTTTTAAGGACATTTTAGCAAGCAAAATATTGATTTTAAAATATCCATTAATTTCAGTTCTAGAATTCGTTCAACATGGTAATCACGCACAGGCCCCTAGAGGCCGAAAATTTCGTTAGCTCAATTGTGGGCTAGATTTTACACCTATTTGTTTCACAGAGTAGATAAATACACAGAGACGAAATGGCGTGGAGGTTCCTTATGGGCTGCTTTGCACTAAGATATTTTCGGTCATCCTGACACATTGGTTACTACTTAATTTAAGACTTCATGTGTTGCAAATATGTAGGCCTAAAATTGTCATCTGATGACACAACAGGTTCTTTCTTTTTGCAGTTCATGAATAACGTACTAGGTGCTTTGATATTAGCCACAACCAAGGGAGTATTCGCTTCTATAAATCGTATTACACGACAGGGAAAAAACCTATTGCTAGAGTCCTGCAAAATTCGCGTTATTATTTGGGATACGTTAAACTTCAAACACATGTACGTTTGCAATTAGTTTTTTGTCATTGGAGAATACTTTTTTTTTTGACACGCACTAGGTAACCCTGCACCAGTAAACGAACACTTCACAATTGTGTAGTCCAATCATGTGCAGTCCAGTCAGAAAGGGTGTAACTTCCCTTCTATGTAGCAGCCAATGGATAAACGACGTCGGCTAGAGTATATAGAGCACTGTGAAGTTTAGCTTTATGCCAAATAATAACGCGAATTTTTGCAGGTGTCTACCCATTGCACAGGAATCTTATTTTTATTTGCGTAGAGTACGAGCCGTAAACATTGTTCTTGTACTTTACGTATTTTTATTAAATTGGGATTACTAACTATTTCCCTGCTTTGCCGGAATTATATTTCGGAGTATGGGAAAGGGATGGCTAGAAGACTTAACTAACCTTAGCATGCATTAGAAAATGGCGCTGTGTTTGTTGTTTACCATGACACAGAGTACCTAATAATACAGAGGTGAAACGACCGGCGACGTGAAGGAACGCCGTTCGCCAATGAACGCCTTGTAACATACTTGCCAGTCGGCATCCTAACCACGAGGTTATTTTTCGTTACACGCAGTGACCAACCAGACGAAAACCCGTACCCAGAGTCTCACGCAGCCAATCAGAGAATGATGTACTGCCACATCGGTGGAACCGCCACACCATTTTTGTTTCTGTGTATTTGTCTACTTTATGACCTGAGGTTGAGACCTTGAACCTCGAAATACTAAAAAGGTGGCCGTGTTTGTGACCTCAGACACCGAAGTTGCATTTTAAGTTATTCTTTGCCGCGCCACGTGCGATGTATCTCAGAGTTGACGCATTCGAGGAAGACTCGAGCAAGCGGATTGGTCACGCAGTCGGCTGGTCAGCTGGCCTGCGGTGACGAAGAGATGGCGGGAACTGCCAGGGACAGCAGCCAACGTCTTGTGCAGTGGTCCGCTGCATGCGAGATCCATCGAAGCCGCCTTTCAGGCCGACGTGGTATCGGGACCACAACCTTGCGTTCGCTGAATATCAAGTAGCAGCACGTACTCGGGACGTCCTCAATGCCGACCATACTGGACTTACCGCGGCAGTCAAACAACAATGTGGAAGATCTGCCAAGGCAACTGAAACAATCTATGGTTAGAGATGATGGTTTATCGCGGGAAAAGTTGACTATTTGCTAGGATTCAACGTACTGTACACATGCCCGACAGTTTTTTTCTTAATGGCTGTCATGCATGTATGAAGCTACTACCCGATTTCACTGGGTCAATGAGGATTCTGATACTCTAAGACAGAACGATCGTGATTGGCATTCAATTAACTTACCGAGTGAAAACCTTTTTCATCCAATCATAAAATAATAAACTAGCTAGAGTGTTATCGACGCTATTTTGGCCCAAATAATTTTCGCCATTTCCCATCATCTCTAACTATGGTTGTTTTTATTTACACTTTGCAATGTAAACGTTTACTGTAATTCAGTTCAAGCTAGAATTGTGCAATTACTAAACTATATTATAGGAGTGCTATTTATTATGGTATCTTCCTTTGCAGTAACTACCAACAGTTATGCAAAAATCATTATTGTGGGGGGGGGGGGTTTACATTGCCTCTCACTAAATTTGTATAAAGACATCATAATGAGAGTTAATGGGCACTTAGACTGCTTTTGTTCACCGAGATGCGATGATATATTATATACAGTCTCTAATGAATGGTTATATTGTAATTCTGATACTTATATACATCTTCAGTTATGAGTAATAGACTGCTGTCTTTTCTATATGCCAGATAAAATTTAGGTTTTGATCGCACCAAAATGAAATTTATAAGACAAGCAAAAATGTCTTTAGCGACCTCCATAATTGACATATGGTTCTCATTGTAAACATCTGTGTCTATTCTAATTTTAAAAAGTATTAAATATTAAAATATGAATTTTTTTCTGGATAGAAATTGATTTATTGAAACATAAAAGTGGTCGTTGAAAAGAGTCAAAGTCAACAAAAATCGCTGTTAGTAGTCCTCTTTTTACGATATTTATTCGTCTGTAAAACAGTATATTAAACAACAGCGACAATGAGGTGCGTTTTCTGAACATATTGCTTTATTTAAACCCTCTAGTTAGGGGCACCACGCGAAAATATTTCAGAACAAGTTGTGTTCCAAAATACTTTAGTTCTGAGTAACTTTGGAGATTGGGCCATTTAAATTGATACGCGTCTTATCTGTCTGCCCGCGAATCACGAACGGTCAGTATTGGAGAAACTTAATTCTTATCGGCTCTCTCATGTAGCAGTTAGTCTACGTACTAAGAGAAGCGGCTAATAGCCAAAGGAAGGTTGCAAGTGCACACACAGGATATTGAAGTCTAGTCTCCGCGTAAATTTTTCCGCGAAAACAGGTGGCCCTAGTCATTAATATATAATAAACCATCACTAGAGACCTGAAAACTACGCGAGTTCAATACCCTGCAGGCTAGACTCTGCAGTTTTATGTACAAATATGCCAATGTCAACTGTGCACTGGTTGTCTGCTGTCACAGTGGAAGGCGACGATTGGGCTAGCGTTCACCAGGAGGTGTCAAAGAACGTGTGGGCCAATGGCTAGAGTTATATGAACACACGTGCTTTGAATTCTAGCTTGTCCCAAAATGGAGTCCGTGAATTTTTCAGGTTTCTAATCATCACACAGGAAAAAAAATCACTTTAAATTACTTTATTAAATATTACCCTTTCGAGTATTCTGTGTCCATAATAATTTATTTTAAAAGTACTGCGATATTGATCGGTTTCAATTCTAAAATAACTTTTTTTTTAGTTACAGGACAAAGTGAGAAAAAAATTTCGTGTTTTGCATCAAACAGTTATGTACAGGGATTTTTTTTTTCGGGCCAGTCAAAGGCCAGATACGCACTCTTTTTCTTTTCACGCCCGCTGCTATGCCATTTATTGGTGATGCCGGGATATAATATNTGAATTTTTCAGGTTTCTAATCATCACACAGGAAAAAAAATCACTTTAAATTACTTTATTAAATATTACCCTTTCGAATATTCTGTGGCCATAATAATTTATTTTAAAAGTACTGCGATATTGATCGGTTTCAATTCTAAAATAACTTTTTATTTTGGTTACAGGACACAGTGAGAAAAAAATTTCGTGTTTTGCGTCAAACAGTTATGTACAAGGATTTTTTTTTTCGGGCCAGTCAAAGGACAGATACGCACTCTTTTTCTTTTCACGCCCGCTGCTATGCCATTTCTTGGTGATGCAGGGATATAATACNTATGCCATTTATTGGTGATGCCGGGATATAATATTTCCTTTGGCTTATCATTGTGTAATCTGTCTTATAACTTTCCTTCCTTTGGCTCTCTCGGGCTACGTAACTTTACATTTTTGTTTTTATTACTTCGCATACCATCACCCTTTGATTGATTATTATTGTATATGATTACGAAATACTTCATTTTACTGCCAAGCTGCTCGGAAGGAGTGTGACGCGGTTGACCATGCCATCCACCATGACACCCCCAGCAACCTGGGGGTTATTCTATTTATTCTAAAGTATGTATTTCTACTCTACTTTTCTAAGCCATTGTATAGACCATCCCTTCGTTAGACGGCAGCCGGAAGGGGGGAAAAGAGGCTAGTAGGCTACGGGATAATATTCAAATTATTGTAATTTCTGAAGCACTTGATACCTGACTCGATGCTCAGATATTTATTAATCATGCCGACGACTTACCTCGAAACTTCGCTGGAGCCAGTTTCTTCGCGAAACGAGCAGGAAGCTTGGCAGGCGCGTCCACGGGGACATTTGCGTAACCAGTTACAGTTATTGTGTGGTAACTGAAAGCTGTTCACGGTAAAGTGAGCCCTTTTCAAGTCAATCTTTGAAAACATTCATTGCCCGTACAACTCGTATGCTACATAAAATACACACACTGGCCCAGGCTCCCAGTAAAGTTGACATAGAATAAATAAATATAGTCCAAGACCTGGCGTTTTACTCACAGCGCAACACCTATGTATATGTACGACAATTAAGTCTAATTGAGAAAGTGAAGAGATTTAGTCGGCTCTTAACATTGAGGTCTTGAGAGCCGATGAGGGTGAAGCGAGGTGAGTATGGAGCAGCGCCGGAATAAAAGGCGGGGGGAACGGGAGATCCCTGAGCAAAGNGATGAGGGTGAAGCGAGGTGAGTATGGAGCAGCGCCGGAATAAAAGGCGGGGGGAACGGGAGATCCCTGAGCAAAGCCGCCGCCCAGCGGCATCGTCCGGCACCATTCCCGCATGCGAAGATCCGGAAGCGACCCCACCGGGAATCGAACCCGGTTCACCTGGGTGGGAGGCGAGTAGTCTAACCACTATACCACCGCGGCCCCAATTGAAGTATAAGATTGTTTGTTTTATACACGCATAAAAGCACGAATTTTCATATTAATAAGTTTATTTTACTAAAAATTATTTGGTTTCCTCTTGGATGAGACGAATAAAGTGGAATGGCCAATGGCAATGTTCTCCTCGCGTACAGAGTGTTTCAGTAAAATCGTGCAAAAATGAAACTGGGATTAGCGGCCGCATCACGGAACGTTTTGAGAATGGGAATGTTTCGTCCAGNTAAAATCGTGCAAAAATGAAACTGGGATTAGCGGCCGCATCACGGAACGTTTTGAGAATGGGAATGTTTCGTCCAGAAGGCCAGCAAAAAGAGATACGGGGGTAAAAGTGTGGGCGACTGATGTAGTATGTGAAGTTCATCTATCGTCGGCAAGGTGGCTCTGCCATCCGTACGTTAACACAGTACGTGCGTTTATCAACGACAGGCGCAAAACTCACGGTATATTTGAACGGATGGGGCAGAATCTCGTACGCCGTTGTCATGCTTTCGTTGAGGTTAGTGGCCGTCTTTGAGCAACTCTTGTGAGCAACAAGCAGATACGTTTACATCGGTCCGTCAATGGAGTGGCGCTGTACAGTGCTACCTGTCAACATTGTACACACGCAATGCCATTAATCCACGTAACCAATACGGACAATTGCATTTGTGTTAGACTTATTTGCACCAATATCTCCTTTCGCTGGCTTCGCGGACCACACGTTCCCAATCTCAAAACGTTTTGTGGTGCGGCCCCTATTACCAGTTTAATTATTGCGCGCTTTTACTGAAACATCCGGTATAACGGAAGGATACAAAATTAGAAGGTGATTAAATACTAAGTAGGTTTTTCAAAAGTGCCCAATTAACCGTGAACAGCCAAAACAAATAATGATGTCACTATGATAAAATATTTGATTGGCTTATATTAAACCATTAAGCGCTGGCGACGTTATACTACTTCGCCTGAATTTAACAGAGTGATATGGCTTTTGTAGCAATATAACGACGTATGAATCCCTTGCAGACACTGGCGTAAACATTACCTCCCCAGCAGTTTTCATGTATCAATGCCCGCATGCGATTGGCCAGCTGCAACAACGTGGCAACTCGGTGATAGGCTGGTTGATATCCGAAAAATGTCATAATGGTGTAATATAATTGATTCAATGTCAATATGACGTGATAGGGATTACATACGCGTATATTATAAGCGATGGGGGTCAGTTGAGAGGCTCGTTTGACAACGGCTAACGTGAAAGATAGGTCGTCTCGGCTAGCTTCTACGCCAGGTAATCTATGGCCAGTTACGTTAAAGTGGAGTGGATATTGCCCGCCAATGGTTTCTCGCCATCGATTTATTCTTCGAGCGAGATATCTCCTGTTTTACAAGCGCCATAGACTTGTTCAGCTGTGAAGTCTACGTTACTAGCAGCATCTACATCCACCAGTGCAGTACAATCATTTCAGATTGGTATGGCGCCATCGACTTCTTCAGCTGTGACACCTATATCACTACCAGCATCTACTGCCACCAGTACAGCACCATCATCTACAAATGGTACGGTACCATCGACGTCTTCAGGTGGGACGCCTACGAAATCTTCAATGTAGCCATCGAACTATTCGGCTGAGGTACCTAGAACACCATTGCTGGAGTTACCTGTTTATTTAGCTCCAGCACCTACAGCTCCAACAGGTCCATCCGAGTCTTTACCTGAACCACTATGTCGTCATCAGAGTAATAATTAAAATTTTAAAGTCACGGAAACAAAATAAATGTAATTAAAAAGTTTTGTATAAAGTTCTATTGTACAATGTGTATAATTATATAATTAAATAAAAATACTTTTTAAAATTGAACAACTTCAAATTTAAAAAAAAATCCATAATTATGCAGGTAGTCTAAGTCCCGAATCAAACATGTAGGTATACTGATTATTGAAAAAAAAAATATTTTTTTTTTAAATAGGATGAAAAATTACAGATAATTCCTTTGTCTATAAATATGAGTGCCATCAGCTCACCTGGCGGCTCAATCGAGAAATTAACGCCACCTATGTGTTGAAAATAGAATCAAACAAGGAAATAGCCAACAGCGCAACCTATACTTTAAAAACATAAACAAATATGGATGCCACCTGGTGGCTAAATCGACAACTTGCCCGGTGTGGNTGGCGCTGTACAGTGCTACCTGTCAACATTGTACACACGCAATGCCATTAATCCACGTAACCAATACGGACAATTGCATTTGTGTTAGACTTATTTGCACCAATATCTCCTTTCGCTGGCTTCGCGGACCACACGTTCCCAATCTCAAAACGTTTTGTGGTGCGGCCCCTATTACCAGTTTAATTATATGCGCGCTTTTACTGAAACATCCGGTATAACGGAAGGATACAAAATTAGAAGGTGATTAAATACTAAGTAGGGTTTTCAAAAGTGCCCAATTAACCGTGAACAGCCAAAACAAATAATAATGTCACTATCATAAAATATTTGATTGGCTTATATTAAACCATTAAGCGCTGGCGACGTTATACTACTTTGCCTGAATTTAACAGAGTGATATGGCTTTTGTAGCAATATAACGACGTATGAATCCCTTGCAGACACTGGCGTAAACATTACCTCCCCAGCAGTTTTCATGTATCAATGCCCGCATGCGATTGGCCAGCTGCAACCACGTGGCAACTCGGTGATAGGCTGGTTGATATCCGAAAAATGTCATAATGGTGTAATATAATTGATTCAATGTCAATATGACGTGATAGGGATTACATACGCGTATATTATAAGCGATGGGGGTCAGTTGAGAGGCTCGTTTGACAACGGCTAACGTGAAAGATAGGTTGTCTCGGCTAGCTTCTACACCAGGTAATCTATGGCCAGTTACGTTAAAGTGGAGTGGATATTGCCCGCCAATGGTTTCTCGCCATCGATTTATTCTTCGAGCGAGATATCTCCTGTTTTACCAGCGCCATATACTTGTTCAGCTGTGAAGTCTACATTACTAGCAGCATCTACATCCACTAGTGCAGTACAATCATTTCAGATTGGTATGGCGCCATCGACTTCTTCAGCTGTGACACCTATATCACTACCAGCATCTACTGCCACCAGTACAGCACCATTATCTACAAATGGTACGGTACCATCGACGTCTTCAGGTGGGACGCCTACGAAATCTTCAATGTAGCCATCGAACTATTCGGCTGAGGTACCTAGAACACCATTGTTGGCGTTACCTGTTTCTTTAGCTCCAGCACCTACAGCTCCAACATGTCTTTACATGAACCACTATGTCGTCATCAGAGTAATAATTAAAATTTTAAAGTCACGGAAACAAAATAAATGTAATTAAAAAGTTTTGTATTAAGTTCTATTGTACAATGTGTATAATTATATAATTAAATAAAAATACTTTTTAAAATTGAACAACTTCAAATTTAAAAAAAAATTCCTTAATTATGCAGGTAGTCTAAGTCCCGAATCAAACATGTAGGTATACTGATTATTGAAAAAAAATAAAAAAATTTTTTTAATTGGATGAAAAATTACATATAATTCCTTTGTCTATAAATATGAGTGCCATCAGCTCACCTGGCGGCTAAATCGAGAAATTAACGCCACCTATGTGTTGAAAATAGAATCAAACAAGGAAATAGCCAACAACGCAACCTATACTTTAAAAACATAAACAAATATGGATGCCACCTGGTGGCTAAATCGACAACTTGCCCGGTGTGGCGATATCAATTATTATTACACTAGCGCCACCTAGTTGATGTAAAAGTAAACATATGAAATCCAAGATGGCGTCTTCCAGCAATGTATAAACAAATTACAAAGGAAAAACAATATGGCTGTATACGATAGAATGTGGTTAGGGGTGATGGGGGTGGAGACCTGCCGACTAAACTGCCAATAGCAATTTATGGTGGAGGTCCGTCGTCTGCTGGTGCGTGGGGCTGGGGGACCTCCAGAAATGTAAGTTATTTAAAATAATTTTTTTATTATTTTTTAAAATACATTTTCTAATAATTTTTTTATAATTTTTAAAATAATTGTTATAAATATTTTGTGTTTTTGAGATTTTTTTAATTTTCAATGTCAAAAGTCACCGGGTTAAGGTCAAAGGTCAAGGGCAAGGTCACCTAAATCCGACGTGGCGGACAAAATTGCCGCTGGCCGACTGGCATGACAGAGCATGAAGAGCTCCGACGCCCCATGCCAGACGCCGATGGCGCCAACTCCCCCAAATTATTCTACTTATATGTAATACGGATACGTTCCGTATTTAGAATTTTACCTTGCCTAGTTTCGTTTTTCGCAATTAATAGGCGCGTNGTGGCGATATCAATTATTATTACACTAGCGCCACCTAGTTGATGTAAAAGTAAACATATGAAATCCAAGATGGCGTCTTCCAGCAATGTATAAACAAATTACAAAGGAAAAACAATATGGCTGTATACGATAGAATGTGGTTAGGGGTGATGGGGGTGGAGACCTGCCGACTAAACTGCCAATAGCAATTTATGGTGGAGGTCCGTCGTCTGCTGGTGCGTGGGGCTGGGGGACCTCCAGAAATGTAAGTTATTTAAAATAATTTTTTTATTATTTTTTAAAATACATTTTCTAATAATTTTTTTATAATTTTTAAAATAATTGTTATAAATATTTTGTGTTTTTGAGATTTTTTTAATTTTCAATGTCAAAAGTCACCGGGTTAAGGTCAAAGGTCAAGGGCAAGGTCACCTAAATCCGACGTGGCGGACAAAATTGCCGCTGGCCGACTGGCATGACAGAGCATGAAGAGCTCCGACGCCCCATGCCAGACGCCGATGGCGCCAACTCCCCCAAATTATTCTACTTATATGTAATACGGATACGTTCCGTATTTAGAATTTTACCTTGCCTAGTTTCGTTTTTCGCAATTAATAGGCGCGTTTCCGTATATTGACCGTATATTCCTGCAGAGAGCATTTAATATACGGGAAGTTTTAACAGACGCGGGCCCTTCTTCACTGATTCAGTTTGCAGTATTAATTTTATGTGGTCACGACCGCCTGATACTTTAAAGCAGTGTAACAGACACACATTTTTACTAAGGAAAAGTTGTCTCGTTTGCAGTTACATCATCGTTCGCTTAAATGCTGCTGGAGAAAGCTGATTACTGGGAATCTCCAGTACGCTTGCGAGTGAAACAGTATTCCAGCACATGTTAGTGAGAGTGTTCGCGAGCTTTCAGTTACACCGCAGTACGCAGTTGTAATTTTTCTGTGGCTTGAAATAAACTTCACGAAACTACCAAACGTAATCTCTCAGAGAGTGCTTAGCTAATAAAAGTACACACACTCCATAAGACTTAAGTTCTAAGTCTTCAAGACATTACTTGTATTAGAAAATCTTAATAATAGGTTACAAACAAATNCTCCATAAGACTTAAGTTCTAAGTCTTCAAGACATTACTTGTATTAGAAAATCTTAATAATAGGTTACAAACAAATCCTAGATCAGCCTAATACGAAACTGCAGAACCTGTTCTGGCCAAAACAGTTTCAAACAGGCACACTAGTTGAACTCTCCACTAAGAAAACACTGCACGTCAGCTGAGTGGCTTGCACAAAGGGGTGGTATTACAATAGAAGCGGAAGCTGGAGTCGTCCTTAGCATTGCAGGGCCCCACTCACACCTATCGCAGGTAGGCAGGGTCCTTAAAACAGTAAGTTACAGCCAGTGCTCTGCAGAGCCTGTTAGGCGACGTAGCCCACACTGATGGGGTAACTGCTCTGCATAATTAGTAGAAACCCGGAAATTTCGCGAATAAATTTGAGGACAAGTTACACTTTAAGCACATACACATGTNAATAAATTTGAGGACAAGTTACACTTTAAGCACATACACATGTGTTTTTCTGCTTCTATTGGACTAAAGTTTGTTAGACATGCGTCAGACGACGTTCCACCATTAACGGACCTGAAATGAAAGTTAAGACAGAATCCCGTGCTACTTGGTCTGGTGTAAAACTAGAACAATGAACTGCTAACAGGCGCTGTAATACACAAAGGATTATGGAATCTAGCTTGTAAGATGAATCCAAAATTCCCGGGTCTCTCATAATTGGTCCCGTTACGTTTTAAATATTTGACTTAAGGTAAGTCCGAATGCCAGCAATAATAACACGGGGAAATATAACCATAGAGACAAGATGTGGTACGTTACTTACTGCATCGCTAACACACACATTACTTAAGAATACAGAAGTGAAATAGCAGCTTCTACCACAAACTNTACGTTACTTACTGCATCGCTAACACACACATTACTTAAGAATACAGAAGTGAAATAGCAGCTTCTACCACAAACTCCAGCGGCACACGCCATGAAAATGGCATCCCTGACCAACATGTCGGCACGCCGTTCTTCAATGAGCGCCTGGTAACCTATTTACAAGCCGGCAGCCCAGCCAATAGGACAACATTACGCAGCACGCAGTAGCCAGTCACAGACAAAGGCCCGTGTCCAGAGCCTCGCGCAGCCAGAGAATGGATACGCCCATATGAAAGGAGCCACCACGCCTTTTCGCCTCTGCGTGTTTATCTGTTCTTTGGCTTAAATACGAAATTGACCTGCGTTTCGCTGAACGCTATTGAGACCCTTTCTGTGTTTAACCTTTCCTGTCATCGTGTACTCTTCCGCATGCTAATAAGAACCGAGAATTAACTTAATTACTACCATCCATACGTCTGTCCATGAAAATGTGCAACTTCTAGCAATAAAAAAAATGAGAATTTCGCCAAATCTTACTGCAGTCAATCTCGAACATAGAGAAACCAATTTTACTGGACACAACTTCAATCGTTACATTTTTAAGAAGGCCTTGAAGACATAGAAATAATTTTCATAGCTTGATACCAACGTGAATAAGGAAGTAAACGATTGCGTTAACATATAAATCATATGAAAATTGTTTGATTATGGTCCATTCTCGGTTTCCTCACACTTTATGAATCAAACCTTTGGAAATTCCCCCCCCCCCATTTTTTTTCATGTGTTTGATTGTTTCATAAATATGCCATATATCTCAAGCATCTTGTAATTATATTAACTGAAAAGTATTTTATCGTCGCTTTAAATAGACTTATTTTATTTTATCTTTTATTTATAATATTGAATTTATAATTTAAATGAATAAAACAGAGACAATAAATGTGTTCATAATGCCTAATAAGAAATAGTTGTTATGCAGATTGTTATTCCTCTGAGTGCACAAGAATTCGATGAGTTATTCCTTTGGTATATTACATATATATATTTAATCTTGGTTTGCATGAGGCGGAGGAATATTCTGAAAGTAGAATTTTAGTAAGGCTTCAGAACAGTAGGAAGTAACCGTGAATGTATTATAACTGTGAACCATCTCCACTTATATGTAGATTTATGAAATATTTTTTAATTTTATATTTGCATTTTTACATTTAGAGTTGTAGATAGCACGGTTGTCTTTGTTGGTTAGTACTGACCTTTAACTTCTCACGTCCCCGATTCGACCCCATGCCCCGGTGGGATGGACATTTTCGAACAGGAGGTTCACATGTGGAGAGTGTGGTGGATACTGCCACAGTGTGATGGTTTTCTCAGTGCTCTCCCGTTCCCTTCCCGGTCCTCATTTTGCTGATTCTGCACACATACAACGACTTCGCCTAATCCATTATTCTGGCTGGTGGAAGTGACACGCATGTCCCTCAGGTAGTGCAGCCAACTACGATTAGCTTCTGCCTCCTCTCATCCATTATTAACCCTGTCTCGGACGGGAACCAGGCCCGTAGTAGCTGTACGGTTAGCGTACTTGCCTTCCTCCAAGGCGAACCGGGTTCAATCCCCGGCCATACCACTCCCGGATATTCGCATGTGGGAATCGTGCCGGACGATGCCGTTGGTTGGCGGGTCTTCTCGGGGATCTCCCTTTTTCCCTCGCCCTTTTATTCCAGCGCTGCTCCATACTCAGCTCGCTGTTAAGAGCCACCCAAATCTCTTCACTCACTCAGGTGGGAACCACATGTGCATTTTCACAAGTAAATGGATTATTTTATAATCAAAGTACGGAATTGAAATTTTACATACCTTTTGCTTAAAAATAAAAGCCATATATACCAAGAAACTATCTGCCACCAAGGGAATCTCTAGTACTAAATGTTAAACACCTCAAGGTTACGTCTAACCTCAAGGAAGCAGAACGACGGGCCACGCCCGAGACAGTGTTACGCATTCCAGGGAAGCTGACTTTCTCTCAAATCAGATCTGTAATAGTAGGATGATAATGCACGCGATGAAAACAATCGGATTTAAATGAAGATGCCACCTTGAACATTTATAATTTTCCTTATGGAAAATGCGCAGGAAAGAACTAAAAATGCAGTTTAACCATTTAAACTACTTTTCCCTCTTTGAATATATTAATAGGTTTCATATAAAAGAGGCGGCTGTAGATAACTGTTTTCTACCTTTCCTGGAAACAGTTTTATTCCCAGAACATTAATACACTGAGATAACGCGTATACGCGCCGAAACTGATTTTGCTGACAATATTTTACTAAGCAGTGGCCTTTAGGCTCGCGCCTACTTGGAGGTATTTTCCGTTTCTAAGGACGAGAAGCGCGGGAGCGGTAAGGGCATCGCGCATCTAGTGCGCAATCGCCTCTAAGCGCAGGGCTCTGAACTGGCGTGCAGTGTCCTCGCAGTGCTGCGTGTTGTACCTATGGCACTTGAAGCGGTCACGCTATCATTTTATTGGTGGTAAGTCTGCAGCAAGCTCCAACTCAGAGCCTTTGAGTACTTTTTGTATGTATCTGACCCGTATATTTTCAGTTACAGTGCTCAAAAAAAGACGTTTTTAGATATGTTGAACTGCTCCGAAATGGTGTTTCTAATGTGAGTGGCGTCTTCAAAGCACTCAACAGGCACAGTCTGAAGTCTGTGTTCTTTTTTCGTAGATCAACACGTTGGACGCACGTTTAATATGTTCGTTGTAACCCGTTCACGTACACATTAATTTTTGAAGAAGTTGTTGCAAAAGGAGAAATTTATGGTGTGAAAATAACTCACGAATTTCTTATAATAACTGACAGTTTGGAACATTTGGAAAGTGTTTCAGTAGCTCTGTGGCACAAGAAGCAGCCAACTATAAAACTTTTCACGTATCAGCAGCAACCAATATCATTGCTGAGGGAAAAACGAGGTTCGCATTGGTGCTGCCTTGCGGAGTTTCACAGCACCGACCATGATTTCGCCTATTCTGCGACATGTCAGACGTGAACGAGTATACTCGGGGTAATATGTTAAGTGGTTAAACAAGCGTGTATTCCAGAGAGACTGCAACGCAGTTGGGGTGGCAGGTATGCGGGCTTTTTTTAACAACCGAGATTGTTATTTCCGTCTCCGCTCGCCGTGCCACGCGGAGGTGCGAATNGCATGTGGGAATCGTGCCGGACGATGCCGTTGGTTGGCGGGTCTTCTCGGGGATCTCCCTTTTTCCCTCGCCCTTTCATTCCAGCGCTGCTCCATACTCAGCTCGCTGTTAAGAGCCACCCAAATCTCTTCACTCACTCACTCAGGCGGGAACCACATGTGCATTTTCACAAGTAAATTGATTATTTTATAATCAAAGTACGGAATTGAAATTTTACCTACCTTTTGCTTAAAAATAAAAGCCATATATACCAAGAAACTATCTGCCACCAAGGGAATCTCTAGTACAAAATGTTAAACACCTAAAGGTTACGTCCAACCTCAAGGAAGCAGAACGACGGGCCACACCCGAGACAGTGTTACGCATTCCAGGGAAGCTGACTTTCTCTCAAATCAGATCTGTAATAGTAGGATGATACTGCACGCGATGAAAACAATCGGATGTAAATGCAGATACCGCCTTGAACATTTATAATTTTCCTTATGGAAAATGCGCAGGAAAGAACTAAAAATGCAGTTTAACCATTTAAACTACTTTTCCCTCTTTGAATATATTAATAGGTTTCATATAAAAGAGGCGGCTGTAGATAACTGTTTTCTACCTTTCCTGGAAACAGTTTTATTCCCAGAACATTAATACACTGAGATAACGCGTATACGCGCCGAAACTGATTTTGCTGACAATATTTTTCTAAGCAGTGGTCTTAAGGCTGCTTGGAGGTATTTTCCGTTTCTGAGGACGAGAAGCACGGGAATGATAAGGGCATCGCACATCTAGTGCGCAATCGCCTCTAAGCGCAGGGCTCTGAACTGGCGTGCAGTGTCCTCGCAGTGCTGCGTGTTGTACCTATGGCACTTGAAGTGGTCACACCATAATTTTATTGGTGGTAAGTCTGTGGCAAGCTCCAACGCAGGGCCCTTGAGTATTTTTTGTATGTACCTGACCCGTATATTTTCAGTTACAGTGCTCAAAAAAAGACGGTTTTAGATATGTTGAACTGCTCCGAAATGGTGTTTCTAATGTGAGTGGCGTCTTCAAAGCACTCAACAGGCATAGTCTGAAGTCTGTGTTCTTTTTTCGTAGATCAACACGTTGGACGCACGTTTAATATGTTCGTTTTAACCCGTTAACGTACACATTAATGGTTCGATGAAGTTGTTGCAAAAGAAGAAATTTATGGTGTGAAAATAACTCACGAATTTCTTATAATAACTGACAGTTTGGAACATTTGGAAAGTGTTTCAGTAGCTCTGTGGCACAAGAAGCAGCCAACTATAAAACTTTTCACGTATCAGCAGCAACCAATATCATTGCTGAGGGAAAAACGAGGTTCGCATTGGTGCTGCCTTCCGGAGTTTCACAGCACCGACCATGATTTCGCCTATTCTGCGACATGTCAGACGTGAACGAGTATACTCGGGGTAATATGTTAAGTGGTTAAACAAGCGTGTATTTCAGAGAGACTGCAACGCAGTTGGGGCGGTAGGTATGCGGGCNTCCGGAGTTTCACAGCACCGACCATGATTTCGCCTATTCTGCGACATGTCAGACGTGAACGAGTATACTCGGGGTAATATGTTAAGTGGTTAAACAAGCGTGTATTTCAGAGAGACTGCAACGCAGTTGGGGCGGTAGGTATGCGGGCTTTTTTTAACAACCGAGATTGTTATTTCCGTCTCCGCTCGCCGTGCCACGCGGAGGTGCGAATCTTCACGCGGCCGCTTGTTCCGTATGCGCCGAACACGAGCAAAACAAACAAGGGGCGCTGGCCCACGCCGTTGGTAATCGCCACTGCCTGTACAAATTTGAAAAGCGTGCGTTATCGCGGGTGGGCCATCGTATCCGTACACGCGCAGCAAAGGCAGTAATCAGGGAAACACGGCATGCCTGGCGGGCAGACGTCACGTACCACACGCAGATGAGGATGAGGAGGGAGGGGAAAATAAGGTATGAGAGTTGCGTGAACAGGTGTGCAGGCGCGTACATCCACACTTGCAGTCNCAGGTATGCGGGCTTTTTTTAACAACCGAGATTGTTATTTCCGTCTCCGCTCGCCGTGCCACGCGGAGGTGCGAATCTTCACGCGGCCGCTTGTTCCGTATGCGCCGAACACGAGCAAAACAAACAAGGGGCGCTGGCCCACGCCGTTGGTAATCGCCACTGCCTGTACAAATTTGAAAAGCGTGCGTTATCGCGGGTGGGCCATCGTATTCGTACACGCGCAGCAAAGGCAGTCATCAGGGAAACACGGCATGCCTGGCGGGCAGACGTCACGTACCACACGCAGATGTAGGTGAGGAGGGAGGGGAAAATAAGGTATGAGAGTTGCGTGAACAGGTGTGCAGGCGCGTACATCCACACTTGCAGTCGAGCCAACCATCGGTGTATGAGCAGGATGAGTTGGAGGAGAGCGGAGAGTTGTTTGGTTATGCGGAAGCACACATGTGGCTCGCATTCGCGAGGTCGTGAGTTCTAGGGATGTTGAAAAATAACGCTATCTCGAAATGTCAATATTATATCAACGATATACTATAAATACAAATCATCGATAGATTTCAACGATATTTTATCGAAATCATTATAATTTTCTACGTAGAGTAAAAAAATATTTTTAATTCTCTTTTAATAAGCTATGTTTTGAATACGGAGATTGAATTTAAAAATTACTATATTTACTTTGGCTACTTTCAACAAAAAAAAAGGCACCAAATCTGTCTACAATGCCTCGTGTCCTCAATATGTAATATACTAAGTCATTTTAAATTTGTCAAGTCCTTAAATACATCAAATATCGGATTACGATGTACCGAAAATCTATACTGTTTTAAATAACCAATATAAATAATATCAATAATTTTTTCCGGGATCAACACGCCTAGTGAGTTCAATCACACAGTAGGTGCAGAGGTGAAATAGCTACTTATTCCGCTAACTCCAGTTGCACACACCAGCAAAATGGCCGATACTGGCCAGCAACGCGTCGGAACGTCGTTCGCCAATCAGAGCCTGGTTACTTACTTACTTGCAAGCCGGCAGCCAGTCAATGGGGAATATTTTTGCAGCACGCATTGGCGATTCAGATAACAATAGACTACGTCCACAGTAAGGAGTCGTCTCGCCATTTCGCCTCTGTGTACGTCACTACTCTGTGATTGCGGTGCACGAACAATGAGCGGTCGCCGGAATGCTTGCAACCAACCTAACGCATTGCTTGGCGCTACAACCTCTGGCCTGACCCCTTGGCCCGTAAATGGTTTACGGCCGAGGCCGTGAAAGGAGAACATAATATTTTATTTTATTAAGATTGTGATGTCTATACTTCCAAGCAACTTTACTAGCAAATTTTTGCAGACTGTATTCTATTGTTTACGTCGGGAATACGTTTGTTGATGTGGGAAACAGATAACTTAGCACTTTAGAAAGCTCTGCTTGAGACCTACTTTTCTTGTTTGTAACCTTCCACCTTGTGTCAAATTAACAATAATGTGGGTCTGATCACTTTACTCATGCGCCAGTGGAGAAAAACAGTGGGGTTGTTAAGGATTAAAATGTGTTTCTGTGTAAAATTGTGATGCAATGTAAAAAAAACGCTAACTATAAAGACATAACACTCGCAATACAAGCGACATAACGTCAAATCTTAAGAACAACATATTTTTTTATTTTGCTACCAACTTCCATGGGATCTTGCATGCTAGTGTGTACTGTAGCATCTATATACAGTGATTTTTTTTTAAAGGTTTGTTTCAGAAGTGCTTACCGTGACAGCCTTTAGCAGTGTCTCCACCATAGACTAAAAGATGAGGTAGACCGATTATCGCACTGCGCATNGCTTACCGTGACAGCCTTTAGCAGTGTCTCCACCATAGACTAAAAGATGAGGTAGACCGATTATCGCACTGCGCATGTACCCAAAATTGATTTACCCCACACCAATACTACTGTCAAAGTCACATGGTCAACTATGACGGACGTATTTGTTTATACGTTAATTTAAAAAAAAACACTTTTATATTAATAAAATAATTTTACCAATTTGAATTTAATCTAGTTGCACTAAAATNGCTTACCGTGACAGCCTTTAGCAGTGTCTCCACCATAGACTAAAAGATGAGGTAGACCGATTATCGCACTGCGCATATACCCAAAATTGATTTACCCCACACCAATACTACTGTCAAAGTCACATGGTCAACTATGACGGACGTATTTGTTTATACCTTAATTTAAAAAAAAACACTTTTATATTAATAAAATAATTTTACCAATTTGAATTTAATCTAGTTGCACTAAAATTGGTTAGATCTCAAAGCAGTTGTTTAAATGAGTAATGTTCTAACCTCAATTCCTATCCACGATGTTCATGATACTCGTATTGCCAGTAAAGCAGTCCAGTTTTGGGAAACGAAAAGGCTACTGCGCACCTTGAGCGCGCACTCTCACCCAACTTCCCCTCTACGGTCCGCACACATGTCCAGGTGGCCAGCAGCTCGGCCAATCAGGCCAGCTGACGGCTTTATCGTGCTCTCTCCGCCGATCTCGGCCGGGCCATCTACAATCTGGACGACCCCGGCGGACACTACCGACTGCGCCGGACAACACTATCCCAGCCGCGATCTACAATTTTAATTAACGCCTACCACCGCCTTCCCTACCCTCTCTCTCCCCGGTCACCTCAGCAGTTCGAGTGAAGATATTTCACGACGACGATGGTGTAGCGGGTTCACGCCCTCGCAGCACGAGCGTCTAGGTCGCCACAACACCTCGGCTCCTCAGAGATGCCCGTGACTGCTCGGCGCTCTTCGTGCCCGCCAATGCGATGCGCTTTTGTCTGCTTCGGAGAGGTAATTTGCGAGTGAAAGGGAAAGAGAGACAAAGAGAGAGAGAGAGAGAGAGANGCGCTTTTGTCTGCTTCGGAGAGGTAATTTGCGAGTGAAAGGGAAAGAGAGACAAAGAGAGAGAGAGAGAGAGAGAGAGAGAGAGAGAGAAAGAACTAGTGAAGTGTGAGTGAAGAGATTTGGGCGACTTTTAACATCGAGGTTNGAGAGAGAGAGAGAGAGAGAGAAAGAACTAGTGAAGTGTGAGTGAAGAGATTTGGGCGACTTTTAACATCGAGGTTTTGAGAGCCGATGAGAGTGAAGCGAGGTGAGTATGGAGTAGCGCCGGAATGAAAGGACGGGAGGAGCGGGAGATCTCCAAGAAAACCCTTGGACCAGCGGCATCGTCCGGCACGACTTATGAAGTATCATAAATCAAAAAAAATTTCTATAAAAGTATTTGTTTACACGGAACAATATTTTGCTCACTCAACTAATATAATCTTGCTCCAAACGTTTGCATTCGTTAACTTGACCCAAATAAAACATTTAAAGATAAATAATTTTGAGCCGAACACGTTTTGATTGTTCCAAAACAATCTAGTGCATTCAGTACACACAAATATTTTACAAGTACAATGTAACTAATCGATTTGGTTATCGTAAACATTAAAAACATCAATTGAGAATAAAATTAATATTTAGTTTGGAAATACTAAACATTTNCGATTTGGTTATCGTAAACATTAAAAACATCAATTGAGAATAAAATTAATATTTAGTTTGGAAATACTAAACATTTTGTTAACTGAAACTGGTTGATATGTCTATTATTAGGGAATTTGCTGCGGCAACAAAATAATCTTGGTCCAGACTGGCACTTATTTGGTTGGCTGTAGATTAATCGCGTTGTTTGATATTCTTCGTTCGTATTTACAGATGAGGAGTTTGTTTATGATATATGTTACCATTGAAATAACGGTGTTAGTTAATATAACTATTGACGCTTAATAACGACATAAAAAGTCCTAACAAAAATTTCAACTAGAAAAAAATAATTCTTAAAACTGCAAAACTTGCAAATATTTACCTACGTACATGAAGCGTATTAGACATACATATTTTAATACATTCCATTTCACTAGCAATCACTTTACCCAACGCCGCAAAGACCAAGCGTTTTGGTAATCAACGTTGTCGGTTCGAATC
This sequence comes from Clitarchus hookeri, assembly GCA_002778355.1. Taxonomy (NCBI): domain Eukaryota; kingdom Metazoa; phylum Arthropoda; class Insecta; order Phasmatodea; family Phasmatidae; genus Clitarchus; species Clitarchus hookeri. Next base: position 409,347 of record NQII01000276.1, on the reverse strand, counting down.
TCGGTGCTGCACTCATAATTTTTTTGTATAGTAACCGAAACTGTAATTTACGTACAGCCTAACAAATCTTAAGTTGCACCAATCACAATTTTAAATTTTTGGGGCATCCATATAATGACAACAAAATAATTTAACTTCAGATACAAAATGTTAAATGGCCTCTGTGCAAACAATTAATTTGGTTGCGCCAAACGAAATTAGTCGTAGTCAACAAAACCCTATCCTCAATGTAAGAACTTCATACGTAGCCTGTGCCCCCACTCTTCTTTGTGTATTTCACTTTAATAAAGACAACCCCTCCTTTCTCCCGCCGTCCTTTATCACCTTTTTGCCATTCCAGAACTGTTTAACCTACATGGTCGATAAACGGAGTGTACCCCAATCCCTTTGATCTCTGTCATTTCTACATCTTTGATGCTCTTCCTATTTCCATAACAAACTGTAACCATTCGCGGTTACTTCCAGATTTTCTGAAGCACTGCTAAAATTCTACTTCCAGGATATTCCTCCGCCTCATTTAAACAAAGCTTAGATAATTACACCAGAGGGACAACAAACCGCATACGTGTGCACTCAACGTAATAATATTTTGCATGAGAACTATTTCGTACTAGGCATTACCAGATTTTCTCAGTCTTTATTCACATTAGTTAGAAATAAAATATTATAATCTATAGATAAAATATAGGTCTGAGTTAATTTTAACCAAATGTAAAAACTTTGATGTTAACTAAAGTATAAAACGCTTCTGACATATATTTAGGAATATATAGAGTGTTTTCTCAAAGGTTTGATTAAAAAAGTGTGAAGAAACCTCGAATAGACTATATTAAATAACGGTTTGTATCAAGTTCCATCGCCCTGTCTCATACTGTTCGAAACATCTGAAAAAAGTCCTCGCATGATAACGCATATACTCGTATATTAACAGTGACTAGCCTGCTCTTGGCGGTTCCATTTTCTATCATGCGGAGTCCTGCTGGCCTGTCACTAAGAGAATATTAAAGCTACTGAGCATACTCGTTTTGGGGTGGAAACTAGGAGGAAAGGAAATGTGGTATTCGCAACATCGGCAGGATTAATTAACTTTAGGTCGTGAGTTGTTTTTCCTGATCCGGGCACAGAAAAGATAAATACCCAGAGGCGAAATTGTGTGGCGGTTCATTCTCCGATTGGCTGCGCGTGGCTCTGGAAAGGGGTCTGGTGTCTGATTAGTTACTGCGTGCGGCGAAATGTTCCCCACTGACTGGACTGCCGGCGGGCAAGATTAGCAAACGGTGTTCGGACGTGTCGCCTGCCAGTGACGCCATTTTGCTAGCGTGTGCGGCTGGAGTTCGCATTATAACCTGCTGTTCCACTTGTGTGTTGTTAAGGCTCCCGCTTACCTGGAGCTGTTTTCCACGTTTGAGGCCGAGAGGCGCAGGATCGACAAGGGCGACACTGCCTCGCGCATCAAGTGCCCCATCGCCACTAAGCGCAAGACTCTGGACTTGCGCGCAGTGTTCTCGTCGCACTGCGTGTACCTATGGACCTATCAGCGGTGACCCAAATATTTTATTGGGGAAAGTCTGACGCAAGGTTCAATGCAGAGCCCTTGAGTAGTTTCTTATGTATTTGATGCTTATATTTTGAGATACAAATTTTTGAAAAGGCGTTCTTTAGCTATTTTGGAGTACTCAACAATGGTGTTTCTAATGAGTGTCGTGACGTCTTAAAGCACTCAACAGCCCTCGCCTGAAGTGTATGCTCTTTTTGTTGATCAGCATATTGGACCCACGTTTAATAGTTTCGCAGCAAAACGTGAATTTCCAAATGTCTGTAACGCATTTCAAGCGCCAGGTAGGCGGGANCCACGTTTAATAGTTTCGCAGCAAAACGTGAATTTCCAAATGTCTGTAACGCATTTCAAGCGCCAGGTAGGCGGGATTCTTATGTAATCTGTAGAGACCGGAAAAAATCGCGAGTTCAATGACCTGCAGGCTTGACTCTACAGTCTTGTGTACAAATATGCCGACATAAACTGCACATTGGTTGCCTGCTGTCACAGTGGAAGGAGACGATAAGACCAGCATTTTCCAGGAAGTGTCAAATACCACATGAGACAATGGCTAAATATATATACACGCATGTGTTTTGAATTCTAGCTTGTCCCAAAATGAATCCGCGAATTCTTCAGGTCTCTAGTAATCTGTGATCCGGGTGTGCACGAACGTTCTCGAGAAGCGAAAGCCTTATCACGACTTAGACACTAGTCCCCGTAGATTCTAGCTGCCCGCTGCGCGAGGGAATTATTATTAAGCCATCCTCTTGGCGGGCCTAATTAAAAATACCGTTGCGCCGGAAGTCATTACTCAACGCCGCGCCGTCCGAACAATGACTGCTGAACGGGCCGCGAGGCTGCTTGCGTTCGCAGCTCACGGACGATGGCGCATCTCCGCGATCTGCGTGCGCGATGAGAGGAAAAAATCCGCGTGCCGATGGCTGTGATTTTCGGCGGGCTCGGGACTGAATGATTTATTAATGCGGACGGAGCTATTTCCGAGCTGGCCTTTATTTTCAGAGGACATTAGGGTGACTTCCGAAACCGGTGTTACGATGTTAAAGTGTGAATCCCGGCTAGGCCTTGGTTATAAATAGGGAGGGGCACATGTTTTTCGCGAAAAGATTTCACGACAAGTTGTGTTCCAAAACATTTTGTTCAGAACCACTTTGGTGATTGGACCATTTGAATTGAAACGCGCCCTATCTCTCTGCCCGCGAATGACGGACGGTCAGTATAGGAGAAAATTAACTCAGATTTGTTCACTCATGTGACAGATTTTCTTCACGTAAAGACAAGCGGCCAATAGTCAAATGAAGACAACGAACGTGCACATAGGATATTGAAGTCTAGCCTCCGCGTAAATCTTAACCTAAAAGGCAGGTGGCCCTGGTTATAAATGCCGTTCCGTTGATGTAAGTTTAGGATACATTAATTTTTCAGCCACTTCTCAATCAGAACCGTGGTTTAACTCTTTCAAGAACACATAAATGTAAAATTTTAGGCGTTGCAACGAATGCATTTTTTATTCGGTACTGTCCTAGCGTCAGAGAGCATAACGCTCTGTTATACGTAAGCACCAAAATATATATTTTTGTGTTTATGCTTGTTACTGGCAGTTGTTTATATGAGACTACGATATATAGTCTCAACAACTAATAATGTCTTCGACATGTGAGTAAATTCTTTTATTGGATTATGTTTTCTGCAGTGCACAGTGCGGACCATTATTTACATTCCATGTCAGTAGAAGAAAATAGACGATTTTGACACAGGGTCCAGGGTCAGGATTCAGGGATTCGGCATCTGCCATCTTGTTTCCGGCCCCGCCTTGTTTCCAATTACTCACATTCGTTCGACTACCATATTGTCCGCCATCTTATATTCTGGCAGCCATCTTCTCCACCATATTGTCCACTATATTGTGAACCATCTTTTCCACCATCTCGGATCTTAATTCGTGCTCTTTTATTTTACTTTAGTCGACTTTGCTCCATCCCACCATCTTATTTCTGGCCCCACCTTGATTTAGTCCGCCATATTGTTTCTGGTTACCATATCAAATCGCCACCTTGTCTGCCATCTTGTTTCCAATTACTCACATTCGTTTTATTGCCATCTTGTCTACATCTAGCTTCTGGCCACCATTTTGTACGTCATCTTGTTTCCAGCCACTATCTTGTCTACCATTATGTTTCCAGTCCCTGGTCAGCGTGTTTTTTCGGGAATCTCATTGTTAGGGCCACATATTTTTCGCGAAAAGATTTATGCACAGGTTACATTTCAACTTCTTACTTACAGATTTGCACATTTACTTTAGCAATTGGCTGCATGCTGAGTAATACGACATTCTCTACTCGAGTGGGCCAATCGGAATCAAGTTACCCGACTTTGTATGTACATGATTGGCTGCCAGACGCCGAAGACGCGTGGTATTTAAAATCATCTAACCGCGATATTGGTTCAGAACTAACGTGTTTTGGGGTACAGCTAGTAGGAATGGAATATTTTCGCGGAAAACAGGTGGCTCTTCTCATTGTTCTCTAGGGCCTACATAAAAAATTGTGATCTACTTGCAAAAACCACCGGACAAATTGTCTTGTTAAAATTCTTAGTTGTTTACAAAAGAAGAGACGGGATTTACCGTTCCCTAAAATTTTGCAATCATCAATTACTTTCACGATATCTCTCATATGAGTCAAGAGAAAATATAAATCTAAATATGGTCCTAAAAGCCCAACATAATAACAAACGAATCTCACAAAGCTTAAGAATTTTTGGAACTGCTTAGCATATTAAATAAGGTATCATAAATATTACCAAATTCGTTGGAGGATGAGCAGGATCGCAAAAAATTTACGTTCATGTTACTTTCACTGTCAATCCATGTCTTGTTTGACATGCTTTGGATGGCTTTCAGCCAAAAGTAACCCGCAGTAAGATAGTCTCGAATGATGCGCAACTCAGCGCAGTGTAAAACTGCCTTCTTACTGTAGCAGCAGCGAGTGAAAGAAAGGCTGCCTGGAGTGAACAAAATGACTTCCAAGCCTAGCGTGCTGTTAGCTGAACATGCGAATCTTTTTTCGAGTCTTTAGAAGCTAATATAATGACTTAATCAAAATAAGTCCACTGTTTACCTCAGTTTAAACCAAAGTGTTGCAGATCTGCGCCAAGTTTCAAATTAGTCGATGCACAGTGGAGGCAACGCGTAATGACGTCAGAGAACACAGTGGTATTAAACAGTACGTCTACTATGGCGGAAGTTTTTCAACCGCTTGCTTGTTTGGATACCCAAGATGAAAAAATAATTTGCAGATATAGAAGCTTACAAAGTCGTCGTACAAACTTAGTTGAACTGGAACATTCAGAGAAAGAGTACAAATTTCACTAACATTCACCGGCTCAGTTGAAAGTAACAATATATGTTTTTGAACGTGGGCACCATATTGCGCTCTAAATCTGATACTAACGTGTAGATACTTAAACACTTTAAACATGAGCCAATGGTTAGATTCATTGACGTAAACTCACGATACATCCAACTATTTCCTTTTTATTATTGGCAAAACCGTAAAATTAATTATTCATAGCTTTGAACAGTTGAATTGGCAGTAAATTGGTATAAATCCCTGGTAGAAATGTGAATGTGGGTTGCTGAAGTAATCCGCAGGCTCTCGCAGACTTGAGTATCTAGGGTTTCAACGAAATGTTTTAGTTTCTACTATCTCTCTACTATAAAGATGAGAAAATTAAAAATCATCCCATGGTTACTTATTAAAGGGCCAGTGACTTTTCGCGTAAAAATCGTAGCACACAGTAGGCTTAAATATTATATACACACCTTAGCTGTTGTTAAACATCCATTGGCTGCTGGTGCCGTGTCTGTCTTTGACCAAGCCACTCAGGACTAACTAAAACCGACAGTGAACCTTCGTGATTCGTGCGCAAACGTTTAACACGGGCCAGAACATTTTTTAGCCAATTAAAGAAGCTGGACGACCCTACAGTGCTTTGGACTGTATCTTGTCTCGAAATCTTTTCGCAAAATATCGCTGCCCTACTTATTAATATAAACCTTAAATAAGTCGTGAGTTGATTGCCATGTAGGCTAGAGTTCATAGCCATTTGTACACTTAAGAAGAATTCAAAAACTCTTAGACTCCTTACTACCATAGCGGGAGACCATGATATGCAGGGCCACCTGTTTTTCGCGAAAATATTTACGTGTAGGCTAGACTCCAGTGTCCTATGACATACGTGGAGTTTTGCTTTGGTTATTGGCCACGTGTCTTTGTCGGCACACAGTTTCTTACTTGACTGGACCAATCAGAATAAGGTAACTCTGACACTGGGTGTCCGTGGTTTGCGGGCAGACATCTACAATGCGTGACAGTTAAAATCATCCAATCACGAAAGTGGATCTCAGCTCTAATGTTTTGGAGTACAAGTAGTCCTGAAATCTTTTCGCGAAAAACAGGTGACCCTAATGATAGGCGTTGCATTTTTCTACCTGTTTATTATTGGCTGGTAGTATTCCAGTACAAGACTTGTAAATCGCTAATCAATAGTGAAAGTAACACAATCATACTGTATACATATAAATACGTGAGTTTTTCAGATCTCCACAACAACTTTAATTAAAACAAACGGTGGCTGTACAATGTAATCACTTAATAAAACAAGTCATTTTTCCACGCCCTGATCAACACAATGGTATTACATTATAAGAATAAGAGAATGTCAAATATTAATTTCACTATAGACCATCATAAAATTATAGTTTGTAGTAGTGACAACAATGGTGGCAGTAAATGAAACAGTATTTACAGTAACAATTCATAGACCACTGGAACACAAAAAATGTCTCACAGAGGCAATTTACATTAGTGTTCTTCAAATACGGAAAAGGTACGGAATTAAAAAAGAAAGAGGCGTCGCTTATTGTACTTTTCTGGCCAGGGAAGCTTACGGATGGTCTTCGAGCCCCGAGTTTTTTTAACCTTCCCTCAAGCTGGTGCTACTGCTGTGCAATATCCATCCAGTCCTTAATATAGTCAGGACACGTTCCAGTCATATTGTCATGTCTATATTGATTCTATACACTTCTACACAGAATAGAAAATCAAAAGCGATTGATTGAAAACATTTTTTTAATGCATTATACTATTTTAATTACACTAAAAGAAAATATTATACATTAACATAGACATTATAGCATCCAAAAAAAAAACTTGACGTACCGTTGATAGGATAAAATTGTCAACAGCGAGAATTCATCAGTATCGGAATGTTGTACATATCACAAAACTGTCCATATCGCAACTTAAAACCTGTCACAATAACATCAATACATGCAAATGGAGACATTTACGTAGGGAATAGAAAACTTCACGATTTATTTTAATGCCCAGCTAAACCTCAGACATTTCTACTTTGTCAATTAGACCATACATTAATTTACGCCCCTTTGATAACTATGTGCTTATAACAAACTCCCAGTAAAAAAAAAACACATGCAGAATGTAATGCATTGTAATGGAAAAAGAGCGGACTGCAAAAAAAACTCATAAAAAATGTCAACGGTTTGGTGTATAGATTACTGTGAAGACTAGACTCAAGGTCAGTGAACCCGCAAAATTTTCGAGTCTCTAGTTACACGATATATTGCCACAACTATGTGTTCCGTATTGCAAGGAACAGGAAACTTTTGCTGGTTCAATGACTATACCCCACAGTCTTACGCATACTAAAGCTCTAGCTCTTTGTTCTAAGGCTGCTGCTCCATTGAGTGGCCAGCTGTACTGCAGAAAAGCTAACACGAGATTCAGTGTTTTTTTCTCGAAAGTTTGTTATTGATTTGGAGTGCTCGAGGGTGGATCATAAAATGCAGAGTGAAACCCAAATGAGAAAATAATGCGCAGAAGTACAAAACGTGGATGAGTCGGGAGAGTACAATGCCGCAGCACGAAGGGGTGGGGTTGTTTAGTTCAGTAGTGACAGCGGCGGAGTGCGGTTGGGTGAGAGCTGCTCCAAGTGTGCAAATTACCTGTCAAAAAATGTAAATCGCGCAGCGCTGTAGTATAGAGCGATGTCGTCAGTTTGGTGTGCAAAGCGCCAGCAATGCCAAGTGGTTTCTCTCTTTCCAGCGGCAAGAGTTCGGGAGAGGCCTCCTCTACACAGCCTCCCACAAAACTGAGCGAAAATTATTTTCTCATTTGAACTTCNCATTGGTTGCCTGCTGTCACAGTGGAAGGAGACGATTGGACCAGCATTTTCCAGGAAGTGTCAAATACCACATGAGCCAATGGCTAAATATATATAAACGCATGTGTTTTGAATTCTAGCTTGTCCCAAAATGAATCCGCGAATTCTTCAGGTCTCTAGTAATCTGTGATCCGGGTGTGCACGAATGTTCTCGAGAAGCGAAAGCCTTATCACGACTTAGACACTAGTCCCCGTAGATTCTAGCTGCCCGCTGCGCGAGGGAATTATTATTAAGCCGTCCTCTTGGCGGGCCTAATTAAAAATACCGTTGCGCCGGAAGTCATTACTCAACGCCGCGCCGTCCGAACAATGACTGCTGAACGGGCCGCGAGGCTGCTTGCGTTCGCAGCTCACGGACGATGGCGCATCTCCGCGATCTGCGTGCGCGATGAGAGGAAAAAATCCGCGTGCCGATGGCTGTGATTTTCGGCGGGCTCGGGACTGAATGATTTATTAATGCGGACGGAGCTATTTCCGAGCTGGCCTTTATTTTCAGAGGACATTAGGGTGACTTCCGAAACCGGTGTTACGATGTTAAAGTGTGAATCCCGGCTAGGCCTTGGTTATAAATAGGGAGGGGCACATGTTCAGTGTTTTTTTCTTGAAAGTTTGTTATTGACTTGGAGTGCTCGAGGGCGGATCATAAAATGAAGAGTGCAACCCAAATGAGAAAATAATGCGCAGAAGTCCAAAACGTGGATGAGTCGGGAGAGTACAATGCCGCATCACGAAGGGGTGGGGTTGTTTAGTTCAGTAGTGACAGCGGCGGAGTGCTGTTGGGCGAGAGCTGCTCCAAGTGTGCAAATTACCTGTCAAAAAATGTAAATCGCGCAGCGCTGTATTAGAGAGCGATGTCGTCACTTTGGTGTGCATAGCGCCAGCAATGCCAAGTGGTTTCTCTCTTTCCAGCGACAAGAGTTCGGGAGAGGCCTCCTCTACACAGCCTCCCACAAAACTGAGCGAAAATTATTTTCTCATTTGAACTTCACTATACACGTGTTTGTAGTCTAGCTTATCCGTCGCATCGTGTCGCTAGTTGTAGTAGAGGCATGCAGTAGATGCAGGAACGGTAGTGGCTCGGCTGGTGATAGTACTCACGTAGAAGTAGAGGTCGACGCGGTGCGTCTTGAGCGGCGTGCAGGTGAGCGAGTCGGAACGGCAGCAGCCGGTGTCGTCGCCGCACTGGTGCAGGATGGTGCAGTGCGGGATGTACGCCTTGGCCGAGTGCGGGTACACGTCCTTCACGTTGATGACCTTGGGCCGCGGCACCTTGCAGCTGCCCTCCTGGTTCACCCGCAGCGCGTGGTTCACCGCCGCGCGGATGTCGTACTCTGTAACAACAACACATCGAGCACACCGTCAGTGACCATGTTCCCGAGTCTCAGTCATTGCCACCAGAACTGACAAAATCCCGTTTTAGCATGCTCACACAGAGTACTAAAGAATACAGAGGTGAAAAACCCATATATCCCGCCAACTCCAGGCTCACACACCAGCAAAATTGGTCAAAGGTCAGCAACATGTCACAACCTACTTGTCAGCGGGCAGCACAGCCAATAGGATAAACACCTTTTGCAGCACTTGATAGCCGATCAGACATAAAACGAGTTCATAGAGCCTCGCAGCCAATCATATGTTTACACCCGCATGAAAATACCCAAAGCATCACACAGCCAATTAAAGAAATTTGTAACCCCACACCAAAGTTCCCAGAGCCTCGTGCAGCGAATCAAAAATTGTATACACCCACATAGAAGTACCCATAGGCTCCAGCAGCCAATCAAAGAAATGTGTATACCGACATAAAAATTCCCAGGCTCAGCGCAGCGAATTAAAGAAATGTATACACGCACATCAAAGTTCCCAGAGTCTCGCGCAGCCAATGAAAGAAATTTGTACACACACCAAAGTTCCCAGAGCTTCGCGCAGCGAATCAAAAATTGTGTACACCCACATTCTAAATACCAAAAGCCTCGCGCAGCAAATCAAATAAATGTGTTTATCCACATAAAAGTTCCAAGAGTCTCGCGCAGCCAATCATATAAATGTGTACACACACATTAAAATTCCCAGAGCCTCGCGCAGCCTATCAAAGGAATGTGTACACCCCCATCAAAGTTCCCAGATTCTCGCTCAAACAATCAAAGATATGTGCATACCCACAACAAAGTTCCCAGAGCCTGGTGCAGCCAATAAAATAAAAGTGTACACCCACATCAAAGTTACCAGAGTACTGGTAAGCGAATAAAAAATTGTGTACACCCAGATCGAAGTACCCAAAGGCTTGCACAGCTTATCAAAGAAATATGAACACCCACATCAAAATCCTCAGAGTTTTGCGCATCAAATAAATGTATACCCCCACATCAAATTTCACGGAGCCTCGTGAAACAAATCAAGTAAATGTGAACACCCACACCAAAGTTCCCACATTCTCGTACAGCCAATCAAATAAATGTGTACATCTACATTAAAGCTCCCAGAGCCTCGCGTTGTCAATCAAAGTAATGTGTATACCCATATCAAACATCCCAAATTCTTGCGCAACTAATCAAAGAAATGTGTATACCTACGTCAAAGGAACCACCACGGTATTTCGTCTCTGTGCGTTTATCTACTGTGTACTAATAGGTTAGCAGACAGTGATTGACGAAAGGAGTTCCGACATGGCTAGTGGTGCCATTTCGCTGGCATGTGCGGCGAGAATTTCGTGGAGTAAGCGGTCGTTTTCCCCTGTGATTAGATGGTGATCGCCTGCCGGGTATTATGACAGCTACAAATTTTCACCCAATGCAACACGTACTATTTTGTGTTGAGAAATAGTTACCCTGTTATTTACACAAAATATTAAAATTTTTGAAGATGAACTGTAAACAAGCGCCTACATCACTACGTGATCACATGTTTTTGACAGTTCCGTTGCAGTTCGTGAGCGAATATTAAAGACATGCGCAGAATGCGAAAATACTAGTTAATATACTTTTTCTTTGATCGCTAACATAGACACTGCAAATTTCTGCAGTTCTTCTGGTGACTGGGTAGCAGAGACAGGACGTCTGACCAGGAGGCCAAAAATCATGACACTTTACTCGTGGGTCGTAGGTCCTGGGTTCAAATCCCAACCTGGCTATGTTTCGGAAATTTCCTTGCGAAATAATATTGCAATTAATGTGTTTGTGTATATATATATATATATATATATACATATATATATATACATAATCTTGTAGTTTTTATATACTCACGCGACCTACGATTGTACCCTTACTTCTGCTACTGTAAGAAGGCCGTATTTGTTTTGCGCCGATTAAACACGATACGTTCATAGGCGCAATGCCGAATAAATTACACGGCTGCATAATAATTATAATCTATTAAGTAAATTTCATTCTTTCATAACACTATTTTAGATACACCAGTCATGTGGGCTAGTGAGAATAAAATTGGTTGTTTCTGTTAAACTTAGCTTACGTTTAAACTTTTGTGTTAGGAATGAAAAAAGTTCAATTTCTTNTACGTTTAAACTTTTGTGTTAGGAATGAAAAAAGTTCAATTTCTTCCATCCAGCTAGGTGGCATGTTGTACGTAAATTGCGTTATACTGTCACAGGGCGTCAGAGGGGCGTATCTGAGTTCGTAAAGGATCGACGTCTTAATATAACTAAATTTGATTTTTTAATTTATTCACACAGCTATTATTCACAGCATTAATGTATCTATCTCCACTATTACTCTTTTAATTTCTCTATAAGCGCAATATTTACTCTCTATTTTTACACCAATTAACGTCATTCTTAATATCTGTTTGGTTATAGTCAATTAACTCATACGCAACATAAACACATTTTCAGTCTGTCTATTGCCATAATTTGCAGTGTCTTTCACTAACGCACCTAGTATAATAGTCCAGCCTGCCAGCCGCATCTTCACCTATTGATACTCGCAGTCGCAGATTTCCCTTCCGCTGGTCACTTCTCTCGCCGCCCGTTGCCTATCGTTGAAACTCAGCCACTCATCCATTCAACATCTCCCGGAACGGAGGTCCGTCGCACTATGTATTACCTGCTGGCCTTGAAATGGAAAGTTCGACGTACTCCGAGTCTTGCTTTGAGAAACTATGGCAGTAAACCACTAGATAATTCTTCAGATAAATAAAGAAACTCAACACAACCAGGATAAGAATCACTCGACTGTCATTCAAAACATTCAATTGACTTGCCGCTGCAGTTATCATATAACTACTCTTTCTTCACTTCTACTTGCTCGCGTGGAACGAAGCAGCAAGCGCATAATACTATCTCCTCATCAAGTCTGTTTGTCCCAAACCAACTTTGCAACATCCGTAACTTCATAGATTGCCAGTCGGTCGAAATGGACNCTCATCAAGTCTGTTTGTCCCAAACCAACTTTGCAACATCCGTAACTTCATAGATTGCCAGTCGGTCGAAATGGACCACCTTTGGCTTTGCCCAGAAGCCTTGAGGATAAATCCGATAGACCACATCATTGATTTTCTTCAAAATCCTGTAGAGGCCTTCCCGACACTTGTGTACCTTAGATCAATACCCTTTCCACCTCCAGGGTTGAACAGACACACCAGCTGTCCTTGAAATACCTCGGCCTGCATTCTCCTACCATACCGCTTCTTCATCATGTCCCTATTTATTCTGAGGTGCTATCGAGCAAAATCATAAACGTCTTCTAGTCTGTTACGCAATTCGCTTGCATAATCAGGCGCTGCAGCTTCCTCTTCTGTTGGTCGGCCAAACAGCAAGTAACTAGGAAGGCGTAGCTCTCTTNGGCATAATCAGGCGCTGCAGCTTCCTCTTCTGTTGGTCGGCCAAACAGCAAGTAACTAGGAAGGCGTAGCTCTCTTCCAAACAGTATCCTTGGAGGTTTTCCCTCGTGGACTCGTGAACTGCCGAGCAGTAAGCAAGGAGAAACAATAGCACCTTTGAATCCCAATCCTTTTGGTTTCTGCCATGAAGATCGACATATACTGTTCAAGAGTACGGTTAAGCCTCTCGACCATTCCATCCGACAGAGGGTGTAAGGCTGTAGCCCTAGTATTTTTCATTCCCAGAATATTTGTTACCTCCTGGAACACAGCATCTTCATAGTTCCTTACCTGATCGGAATGGTGTTCTAGTGGCACCCCAAACCTCGAGAATACATTCTCGATGAGTGCATTGTCCACAGTAGTAGCATCATGGTTTTGGAGGGGAATGACCCCAGGACACTTAGTAAAATAATCTTCGGCCATCGGCAGATACCGATTACCTCTTTCTGTGATACAAGGGACCCAGAATATCTACTGCCATTCTCTCAAATGGGGCTGAAACATTGTATTTCTGGAGGTGACCTTGTCCCCTGGTCCTTGGACCTTTCCTCGCAGTGCAATTGTCGCACATTCGGCACCACTTCTTAATGTCCTCCTGACAATGAAGCCAGTACAATGTCAGTCTATCGTAATCGAGTGTCTTATTTACACCAAAGTGCCCACTGGCTGCCACATTATGCAGTTCCTTCAAGACTTCAGGAACCCCGCATTTTGGGAGGACCAACTGTAACAGTGTATACTATCCATCATTACTTTCCCAGTTTCTGTAAAGTATGCCATTATTCAGTACGAGGGAATACCATTATGCCCAGTATGCTTTGACTGCTTTGCTCAGACTAGATATTTCTTCCCATTTTGGCCGACAGCCAGCTTCTTGCCACTTTAGTAATAGCTACAAAGTGGGATCATTTCGCTGAGCTTCCCTAATACCCTCATCACTTCAGGAAGGTGTCCCAGTACATGTACAAGATAGAGAACCTTGAATTCTTGACCTCTGTACTTTCAGTGATTCGCCACTATTTTCTTCCTGGCATTCGCAATAATGACAGAATGGCTCACATGGCCTTCTAGAGAAGCATGTGGATTGCTGTGAAGACGTCCAGATCCGTGCTGTATTTTAAAGTCATATTATTGAAGATACTGTATCCACCAGGCTATTTGACCTTCGGGGTTCTTAACGTTTAGTGTCCAGCATAATGAAGCAATGTCAGTTCTAAGATTAAAGTTTCTGCCATAAAGATACGGTTGTAAGTGTGAATTTGCATTCACCATTGCCAGAATGCTTGTAACACAGTACATTCTCTCAAGCTTATACAATGCCTTGCTGAAGTATTCTAGTGGTCTTCCCTTCCTATCCTGAACCTGAGATGACACAGCTCCATTGCCTACATTTCTAGAATCATTGTCCAAAATGAATACACCCTCAATTTTCGAGAAACCCACGACTGGCGGAGATATAAAACATTTTTTTCTTTGCTTCTTTACACTCAGTGGATCAATGAAATAGTAATTTTGCCTCAGTCAGTTCATGTAGTGGCTTGGTGATTGTGGCGAAGCCAGGAACAAATATATGGTGATAGGAACTAAATCCCAGAAAACTCCACACTTCAGTTTTGTCAATTGGTGTCGGACAATTTCTTATTGTTTTAATCTTCTCGGGGTCTGTTCCTATTCAATTAGCCAACACTACATGTCCCAAGAAATTAATTTTCTTTTGGAACAGGTGTCACTTCTTAGGGATCAGTTTCAAATTTCTGCGGCCAATTTTTGAAATACAGAGTATAGGCATGATAAGTGCTCTTCAAATGTTCTCCCTGTCACAACAATGCCATCTAGGTAAACCAAACAGATATCTGAATGCAGGATTTTTTCCATTAGGTGTTGGAAGGTGGCAGACGCATTACATATCCCAAAAGGCATAGCTTTAACTGTCAGTTTCCTTTCCCTTGGGAAAATCTTCTCTTGGCCCTCTGGGACTAACTCACACTGTCATTACTAACTCTTAATGCCCAAAGTATAAAATAATTGCGAACCTGCTAAGCTGTTCAATTTGTCATCTCTCCTTGGAAGTGGAAAAGAGTATTTCTTTGTCACATTATTAGGCTAGCAATAATTTACATAAAACCTCAGAGAGCCATCTTTCTTCATTACAATCACAATGGGGGATGTCCTTCAGAATTCCATCAACTGCCTTTAGCGAATCAGGTGACAATCATCTTGGTGGCTGTTTTATGGGCCTGGCATCTCCTGTATCCATGTGGTGCCAGGTCATGTTAGTCCTTCCAAAGTAATTTGGTCCACATGAGAAGCCATCCCTATTTCTATGCAGTAATTCAGAGAGAGCCTTCTCCAAGCACCAGTTAAGATTTTCTCTTTTTCGTACTCGCAGGTCATTCAGTGTGTCTGGTAGATTACATTCTATGAATTCTTTTCTAGAATGTTTTGGAACATTTGGAATTATCTGTGCGACCTGCTCGCAAACACCTATCACTGCCCCCTCCTCAAGACAAATGTCACTATCGGATAAATTTATCATTCTGACTGGAAAACTGTCAGAATTATAAAATACTAAATCCCTTGCTACAAAGACTTTACCTGGCAGGATGCCAACCCTCTCTACTAGCTCAATTAGACTCAAACACCTGATAAATTTTTGTTGACATCTGCCTGCAATTACAATTTCATTAGAAGCGGGCAGCATAGTGGGTTGACTCGAGACTATTGGGCAGATAATTGGGGAGGACAAATCATTCTGTGGTGACACCACCAACTCCTTACCGCCTACCCATAGCACACCAAGTCGAGTATCGATACAGCACCCCAGCCTACGCAGTATATCAAGCCCCAAAATACATTCATCCTATATTTATGCTAATGTGCCTGTTGCGGAGTAGCTCTCAGGTCCCCCGGCTATCCACATGACCAACATTGAGGCCGTCTGTGTAGGGGGCGGTGAAGCTCTGTAGCATGGGCCCTGAAAGCGATGTCCTTCACAGCCATCTGCAAGTCCTTCGGTGTCTTCTTTGTCATCTTTGTTCAGCGTCACTGTCCGTACCTGACGTTGGGGTGCGGCCCCATGTATTTTTGACTCCACCTCCAGTGCTCGGGACAGGGCGTCCTGCATGTTGTGGGGTGCAGTTTGATGTACCACTTGCCGAACCTCTGTGTCGCCGATGACATCGATGAATAAACCGACTGCGATGATGTAACATGCCTACTCGGGACATCATTACAGAGATAGGTGGGAAAGCTGCATGATGTCCGCGAAAGCTCCTGCAGTGGCTCTCCTGGTCACTGGGTGCAACTTCGCAGTTGGTCATGGTGAGCATGTCTCAGGCCGACACCAGTGTGGGGTATTCCAGTCGTTGTCACTCTGACAGAGATTGTAGTATGCTGAGTGCAGGGCATCTCAGTACAACCATGAGGTAGTAAGCCCGCTGTTCGGCTAACAAGCCATTCAGTGTGGTAACTATTTCAAACTGGTTTTGGTACTCCCGCCGAGAAGTATGGCCATCGTAAGGGCAGGGCTTAATTGAGACCCCCTTCCCCACTCCTGGCTGCATGATACCAATGCCGCAATAAGGTTTTTTGTTTTTAAATATTCTTTTATCAGAGAATCTTACAAAATTTGTTTGAATGTGTACGTGTGGAGTAAAGTAGGCTAATTAAGGACTGTTCACATTAAAGTGATCACTTTTGAAAGTCCTGCTTAAGATCTAATTGTATGCACATTCCATATACTTCCGCTATACGTAAATTTAACATAACAATGAGTCCACAATTAATTTATTCATGCTTAGGTCAAGTAAAACTGGAAAAAAATTAAATATTTTACAATTTTGCTAATTCTTAATTTTATAATATGCATTAGAATTACAGCAAGTAAAACAAATAATTTGAGTAGTATTCTCAAATGTTTTCCTTACCATTTTAATCCAACATAAAACACTGAACTACTTTATCTCCGTCATTACCAACTTCACAGGGTGCATGTTAGTACATGTATCCGTTAAAATACATGCAGATAGGGTCGGTGACTTTTCACATTATTTTGATTTCAAAAGTGCTCACTTTACCATGAACAGCCTTTAGTTATATCGACTACGTCTCGTTTTTCCTACTTGTGTTATCTGAGGTTATCATGTCACGCGTCAGTGGAACGTGATTTATTTCGAACTTATTTTTCTTCCTATGTACAACACATGGAAATCGAGTTTTGTGGTTTGTAACACCGCCACAATACAATGAAGCCCCAGTATCGTCACATCCATCCGATAGTTTTTCTCGTTACTCAAACTCAGTAACCAGATTCGCGAAGTTTGTGTAAACTTGGATCGCAGAATCACTGTGCAGTCAGTTTCTGAGGCTTATTATCACTTCTTCTAGGTGGCTGCGTACTTCATATATTCACAGGAATAGTTAAAAATTTTCACGTTCACATGGCCTCATGTTTTAATAATTTCCCATTCTTGAGAGTACATTTAAACATATTGTCCGAATTCTCGTATTATTTGTGCTAGTTATTTATGTGACTTGGCTAGATACGTAGAAATTTTGCGAGTCCAATTGACGTAAAACATACAAATATAAATTTTCTGTTTTCTCAAGTCTATTTTCTTAAATGGCCGTTTTATTCATGGTAAGCTTGTATAGTTTATTCGCTGGTTTGTTTGCAGACGCATATTACTAGTTTATCTTCAATTTGTGAACCAAGCACGTACAAGTATTGAAAATATGTGCTGCTCTTAAACGAACTAGTGGAGTTTTTTTATGCTTTTACCACTGCATACGATATTTATAGAGTCCCGTTTTTTGCAGTAACAACTCTCTTCAAGCAATTATTCAAGATTTCTGACTTTAAGCTATTTATTCTTTAAATCTTTGTTTTTATTTTAAAGTTTATGTATACTTAATATTGTATTAGAAAATTGGAAGGATAAAATATTATGAGCTGTTCGCTTCTCCCGTTAACTAAGAATACTTACACATGGGCTACTTTTCTTGTGTGTTTTTAATTTAGTGCATATTTTTTATAAGTTAAAGATCTTTGTTTGTGCGTACTGTTGTGTAAAATATCTGTGGATCACCAGCTCATCTCTTGATAATTTTTTTTCCAGAAGAATGTAAAAGATGATAAAAACATTGGGGATGACACGGCCCGTAATTTCCGTTCTCTTCAGAGGCGTGGCTGGCGCTCTCTAAGTCATGAGCAAACAGGTTCTTGACTCAGCGCCCAGGTGTGGCATCAGAGAAGTAACCGTCCTTTCACAGAGGACACAGCCAACTTAGTCCTCTTACAACGCCAGTGCCCTGGGCTTATTCCAGCCAGCACCGTGTAATCGGTTTAACTTCTTTCGGCGTGAAGTCATATAAATGCACGTCTGTCATTAATCTGAAGGAAAAGATCTCACCTTACGTAGGAATAAACGCACAAGAAAGCTAGGCAGTCAGAAAAGGAGAATAAGTAACACTTGCTTCGCAAATACGGGACGGTGGAAACCAACATGGAGGACTGGCGTTTCTGCTTTACTACAATACGGAGGAGTTGAAAAATTATACAAATCGGAAAATTTTAATGCAAACCAGCGACATTTTTTCCAACATTACAGCTTTGAAGTGACTAAATTTAACTGGTCACCTTTTATTTCTATTGATTTTTAGTCCAGTAGAACGTCTCGACGTCAGGTTTTTGGGTCACTACAACGATTCTCTAGACACAAGTTGCTTGTATACGACCACGTGTATATTATACAGGAGAGGAGTGGAGTGGGTGATTTGGGCGGCTCTTAACATCGATGTCTTGAGAGCCGATGAGGGTGAAGTAAGATGAGTATGGAGCAGCGCCGGAATGCCAGGGCGGGGAAACGGAAGATAGCCGAGAAAACCCGCCGACCAACTGCATCGTCCGGCACGACTCCCACGTGCGAAAATTCCCAAGCAACCTCGCCGGGAATCGAACCGGGTTCGCCTGGATAGGAGACAAGTGGTCTGACCACTACCCCACCACGGCCTCCATTACACATGAAAATAATGTTTGGCTGGCTCTGTGAACTGCGAAGCTCACTGCCCAATGGTCTTTCCTGTAAGCGAATGATTCGTACACGGTACTACTGTTCTTGGTTATGAATGGTTTATACCACTATCAACGAACACGAGGCGCCCGGCTCACATGTTGTGGCGACGAAACAAGTCAGGTGTCAGCTTTAATACAGTGTGGGTTAAAATATTTTAGACCCACAATAAGTCATGGTTTCAGGTATTTCAAATAAATTTTATAAGAAATGTTATTGTTCTACTTAATCTGATGTGGTACTTGTTTCAATCCCACAAGCAATGGGTAATATGATTTGTGTTTGGCAATACTGATGTTAAACCTGTAGTGGAATAGCAAGTTTTTCGGATTAGTGACTAACATAAAAAATTACTGGGCACTGAATCTCGCAGTACAAAGTACTAGCAAAATATAATCTCCCTGCGCAAGATGCACATATTTGTGTTTGGGTTTGATTCTAAAGATGGTCTGATAGCATTAATTGCATCTTCAGAGCCTAGTATTTCTTTGACAGAACTCACTGTTTGTATTTCGATTGTACAGTAGCCCTACACACTTCGTGGCGTGTCATCAGAAACCAGGAAAGTCGTGAATTAATCCATCATTATGCTCGACTTCACAGCAATGTATGCACTAGTGCGGATATAAAAACTGTTGCGACCTACGTTTGTTCATTATCTGCTGGTAAGTGTAAAGCATTCATATATATTTTTCTAGTCATGGAGATTTTGTGACTTTATTCCTGCTATTTGCATATGACTAGGATTCCGTCACGATTTGTCACAGCTGTTCAATGAAAAATGCGCAAGATTTGAACATAAGTCATAAAGTATATCGTGGCACTAAATTAATTTGCGAGTTTTGAGAAATTTTATGGGGGCCTATCAAGAGGTATTTGTGTACTGAACCCGACAATATGGGCTTCCTCTGCGTATATATCTTCACTCAGAATTCAAGCACTTGTATCACATTTTCTTCTCTACCTAACCGTTCTGATGACTCGCCGTAGGCTGTTTACAACTTAATAACTTTGTGCTGGTGTGAACTGATCTGCTTTCACCGTTATACTTTATATGAGCTGTTAAAATAATTACAGTTCTTGGAGTGAAGCTTTCACTCCGGATAAGTGGACCGGTTCTCCAGATAAAGTCCAATTTATTGAAACAGAATCTGGTTAATCTNTGAAGCTTTCACTCCGGATAAGTGGACCGGTTCTCCAGATAAAGTCCAATTTATTGAAACAGAATCTGGTTAATCTCTATTTCCTTATGATAAAGTAAGAGCTCAATTTTTTAACAGCATCGACGTTATTGTTTCATGGGGCAAAACCTTTGTTAATCCAATAACAGTTGTGGTATGTTTTATTTAACGATCAGAACATTTTTAAGTGATGAAATGATCCTGGGCAATTTCCGCTTTGCATTTACTTTAAGCAAGTGACAACCATTGTGTTACAGCGACACCTAATGCATATTCACTATCAAATGACTTTCATTACGAAAAATTTTAGGGTGTTAATCCTAAAATATGAATAAGAAACAGCGAATTATGGCACATAGAGCCTTTCGCATATAGTGGTTCCACACTTCTAGCTGTTTTGTGAGTATGCGTGTAAATCTATTTCTCTGTCACGCATTATATATTTGTATTCACACTTGGCTGTTGACTGTCTGCATCAAAACCACTCATTTAGCTCGACAAAATAGGCAACGGAAATATAATTTGTTTTGCTCGTTTTTTACTGTGTATGATAAAATTAATAATTTACTTCTCCCTGAACACTACGTTTGGGGAATCTTAAAACTATTACAATCACAAATTGATGGTACACCTNATTTACTTCTCCCTGAACACTACGTTTGGGGAATCTTAAAACTATTACAATCACAAATTGATGGTACACCTATGGTATTATTTAATATGTTCTTTTATTTAGAAAAAAAATGTTTGTACGCTAAAAATTTTGTTTACAATATTTACCGTGTTTACATTTGGCATAAGGGGCCGCGCTGGTGCAATAGTCAGACTACTCGTTGCCCACCAAGGTAAATCGAGATATATCCCCGGTGGAGTCATCAGGATTTTCACACGTTGGGAAACGTGGCGGCCGTTGCCGTTGACCGGCAGGTTTTCTCAGGGCACTCCAGTTTACCCATCCTTGCATTCAGCCGCTGCTCCATCTCCACATCATTCCANACCGGCAGGTTTTCTCAGGGCACTCCAGTTTACCCATCCTTGCATTCAGCCGCTGCTCCATCTCCACATCATTCCACCCTCTCCAGCGCTCAAGACTCTCACAACTCTGCGTCGGCATGACTGCGAAAGTGCGATGCGAGCGGGCGACTGTCGTCATAAGCAGTTCCCTTCAATAGTCCTTGTAAGTGAAAATAAACGGCATCGGTAATAAACGGCAGGATAAATTATCGTTGTGAGCAGCTAACACCCGAATACAAACGACTAGGGACANAACGGCATCGGTAATAAACGGCAGGATAAATTATCGTTGTGAGCAGCTAACACCCGAATACAAACGACTAGGGACATAGAAGGAGTTAGGGCTAAGGAACCGTGTCAAGGCTGGACAAGCAATGCTGGGATGTAAGTACAAGCAACTCCAAAACACTCCAATTCGTTTATTGAATTTTTCTTTTTGGGTGTCC
Source organism: Clitarchus hookeri (assembly GCA_002778355.1). NCBI lineage: Eukaryota > Metazoa > Arthropoda > Insecta > Phasmatodea > Phasmatidae > Clitarchus > Clitarchus hookeri. The sequence goes on along the minus strand of NQII01000276.1, from coordinate 387,992 downwards.
TGTGACGGTTTGCGAGGTTTGTTTGACACTTGTCGCGTTTTTTTTTTTTCTGTTTCGATAATTTGAATGAAGACTATAAAAAAATTACTTAGGCTTGAGAAAACTAAGAAACTTCGGCTGAAATAAGTAAATCACATTTAACTAAACCAGCAAATCTCAAGGCCTAATAGTATATTAAACGTGTGATTTTAGAGGGATAGTGATTGCATTACTGATCAGTGAAGAACCAACGTTTGTTACTAGAGAGCTTAATCACTAAGTAGTTGCTACTTTTTTAGTATCAGACCAAAGAGCACATAACTTCCTCTCTGCAATCCANACCTGTAATTCTTAAAAAATAGGCCTATTTCATTAAAGTGAGTAAGTGAAGAGATTAGGGTGGCTCTTAACACCGAGGTCTTGAGAGCCGATGAGGGTGAAGCGGATGTGTGTATAGAGCAGCGCCGGAATGAAGGGGTAGGGAAAACGGGAGATCCTCAGATAACCCGCCAATCAGAACGGAAATAGTCTAGCCACTACACCACCGTTGCCCCGCCCCATTTCATTAAAATAAGCCCTTTTTAATGTTTTGTGGTGTTGATAAAATAATTTTGTGTTGTGTAGAGACAGCAAAACTATTCATTTTTATATTATTTTATCAATAATAAGCGGGGTTATAACCCTCTCAAAATAATTTCACAGACATAAAAAATATTTGACAGCGTATAAAAAACACCTAGCATTTTTATGAGCGACTACAAGATTTTTCTTGGGTGACACAATCCCTGGGAAGCCAACCGCAAAGCGAATAATAACTCAAAATATGCAGGTGTGGTCGAACAAAGACGTATGCTTCACCCATTGTTAGGGATATGCCGTTACGTAATGGCCGTGATGAACAATCCGGCCTCTCGTGCATTCCTCGAGCTGGGAAAGTTGGAAGGGAGGAGTGGTACACGTGCGTCCGGGGCCCACTTTACACGGCATGTCACTCTTTAAACAGTCGTCACGCCAGCACTCTCGTGACTGATCTGCTTTGTCCCTCGCACTGGTGCAGATCCGATAATTTNCTTTAAACAGTCGTCACGCCAGCACTCTCGTGACTGATCTGCTTTGTCCCTCGCACTGGTGCAGATCCGATAATTTCCGCAAGTTTATTTAACTGCCGAGCTATACTCAACGATTTTCTATAAACACCAGCCTTTTTAATGTATTTAATTTGCTTCCGTCTTGCCCCAGATTGAGTAATGAAACAGAAATAAAATGGCGTGGCGGTTTCTTTGAAATCGGCGTACTCATTCGCTGATTTGCCGCTCAAAGCTCTGGGAACGGACCTGATTTCTCATTGGCTACTGCGTGCTGCGGAAGATTCCCTACTGGCTGGGCTGCCGGCTGGCAAATTGGTAGGGGCAGTGATATTTCGCGCGAACATTTCGATACAAGATACAGTCCAAAGCGCTGTAGGGTCGTTTGTTGATTGGCTGGTGTTCTGGTGGTCCGTAACTGTTTGCGTACGAATCACGAAGTTTCAGTGTTGGAGTTACGGAATCTTGAGTGGCTCGGTCAAGTGCGGAAACGACACGAGCAACCAATGGATGTATGACAACAGCCGAGGTTTATATAGAGCATTCAAGTCTACTGTGTACTCAGATTTTTTTTTTTTTGCTATAAATCATTGGCCTTACAAATTGCTTACCAATCGCTGATTGGCGAACGGCGTTCTGACATGTTGCTGGCCAGTGACGCCATTTTGCTTCACCTCTATTTGTTTACACACACTTTTATATTATTTTGTTAAAATTTCACTTCTACCACTAGGGTTGATCTCTTCAGTTATGGGACGATGACACAAATGTCACGTGACTATAGAATAGAGTGCCAACACTAATATGCTTTTCTTCCTACTTAACTATCAACACCACATGGTTGCGAGTAAGTTTAGTACACTGTTTACGGAAATAAGTGATTTTATATGCTAGTGCACTACTTTTAACTGAGTTGTCCTGTGAATATAAGTTTAAAACCAAATGAAAAATAAGAGGAAGCACTTTTAAAACGCGCGAGTTTCATAGTTGCATTGGCAGTTATTGGGAGCTAATGTTGGTAACGTGTGCCAAAGGTGAAAATTGTCCTATCTTACCTTTATACTACAGACATTCTGATCATGTCCTGTGTTTAAGTAAATATCACTTCTAATATCTACACGTTCGCTAGCTCATGGGTATCGTCAAGGTGATCTCGGAAGTTCATTTCTTGACAGACTGGCCTACCAATACAGGAACTTTCTTGCAACTTTCGTGACTTGGTACGGGTTTCTTGACACGATCTGCCCGACTATGAGCCATTCACAAACTTCCAGAAAAACAGCCAGCGAATCAAAAACAACTCAGCCTAAAAGATTTTCGATTTTTTTTTTTTGGTGGTGAGTCGTGGGTGTAAAGGGGAGGGGGCGGCGGGAAGCGAAGGATTAAACTGGACATAAATTATAAATACTTTTTATCGCTTAACGTCTCGTTGACAGCGTGTTCACTAGGGACAAAACCAGTTCATTGGTAAATTAGAAGCGTAGAAGGAATCGGCCATGCCCAAGGACAATTTTTTTTCGTGCGAAAATAATTTATCGCAGGTTATATTTCACTATAGGCCATTCACGGTAAATTGAGCACTTTTGAAAGCTCTCTCATTTGGAATAATAGTCAATAAATATATTTTATTTTAGCCTTAGACCTTAACTTCCGAGTGCGGTGGAATATACACACTATGTGTATTACTTACATGGCAATATTTATTTTAATAGGTGTTTAAAGGATAAAAAAAAATGGCTGAATGTTAAAAGTAACTAGGGCCTCAAAAGTGCTAAATTTACCGTGAACAGCCTATATTGTGTATGCACACTTGCAGTTTTCCTTCGCATACTGTCCACGTGTCTTTGTGAGAAAACATTGTGGTGTAGATACCTGCAAAATTTGCGTTATTATTTTGGATAAAGCTAAGCTTCACAGTGCTGTATATACTCGAGGCGACGACGTTTCTCCATTGGCTGCTACATTGAAGGGAAGTCACACCCTTTCTGACTGAACTGCACGTGATTGGACTACACAATTGTGAAGTGTTCGTTTACTAGCGCAGAGTTACCCAGGGCGTGTCAAAAAAGTATTATCCAATGTCAAACTTATTTCAAAGGTATATGTGTGTGATGTTTAACATGTCTGCCGAATAATAACGCGAATTTTGCAGGTCTCTAGATATAGGCTGTTCACAATAAAATTAAAGCTTTTGAAAGCTCTGCTTATGATCAACTTGTATGCACATTGTGTATTCTTACACCATATGTAAAATTAACGCATTACAAAAAAGAAAAAAAATAATTTTAGTATTTACAAATGTTTACCAAACATTTTTTATTCTACTTTAACGCATGGAACTACTTTTCCTCCGGCGTTACCAACTTAACAGGGTGTATTCCAGTCGGTATGCCAGCTAAACTTTTCAGAACCCATTAATTTATGATTTCAGGTGTTGGAGAGAAACAACAATTTTTACGAGTGCAACACGTAAGCTCACACAGACCTAGCCTCATCATCACAACCAATAAACTGTAGGCTTTGTGTTCGGAGAAAGTTATATGAACCAGTCATAACGTAGAGTAAAAAAAAACTGTCTACGAATCAGTTACATACACGAAAGATCATTGGACACTGAGCCTCACAGTTAACAATAATGACCGAATATAACCTTTCTGTGTGATGTGTACATAACTGTGCACATCAAGTTTAAATAGGTTAAAANGAACAATAATGACCGAATATAACCTTTCTGTGTGATGTGTACATAACTGTGCACATCAAGTTTAAATAGGTTAAAACTATATGCAGGTACAGGCAGTGACATTTTTCTAAGATTGATTTCAAAAGTTTTCAACTAACAGTGAAAAGAATTTGTTTGACAGGGATAATTTGAATTCGGTTACAGCGATATTAAACGTCTGTGACTAACGGGCAGGCATCTAATAACGTAGCATTTTAAAGCTAATAATTCGCGAAAGTGGATCTCAGCTGAAGTGTTTTAAAGAACAACTAGGCAGGAACTCAGTCTGAGGAAATCGTTTATCCGTATTTGTGCCCTGTAGTAAGGAAGGTACTCGCCTCCGATTTAGGAAAACAGTGGAAAGGCGAAATCAGGATAACCGCGCCTAGAAACTAACCTGGGTTTTCCCAATGAAAGTGCCGCTGTGTCACTTTGCTCATTCCAGTTATTTAATGACATAAACTGATCTACATGCATAAAAATGGAGTCGTCACATATAATAAACTGAAATCAGGAAATTTCTGAGTCTGTCGTTAAGGGACAGATATACGCATAATAATCATTCATNCACATATAATAAACTGAAATCAGGAAATTTCTGAGTCTGTCGTTAAGGGACAGATATACGCATAATAATCATTCATCTAAAAATCATTTCTGTGGTAAATTCGCGGATTTGCATAAGGACAGGATAGACTTATGATATTTGGGTACTTTAAANCTAAAAATCATTTCTGTGGTAAATTCGCGGATTTGCATAAGGACAGGATAGACTTATGATATTTGGGTACTTTAAAATGTGTGTTCTCGCACTTGGTTATAAAGGCGTGTGTCTACTTGGCACGCGAACTGGAATACAGTCTGTTTACAATATTAGTCTTTAAAACAAACTATTTTACCTAAGTACAATCTGTTTGCCCACGAAAAGATATGACACTTCAGACTAGGGCAGAATACAACTTCGGCACATTACGATTATTGCAAAAGCTATTTTGAAGCTTTTCAACATTATTTACAAAAACGATTTTTCAGACTGTTACAGTTTAAAATAATCTAGGTGAATTCCTGCGAAACTAGAATAGGGTCCTGCATTGACTTTTGCTACAGACTTTCTGCCTTCAAAATGCTGCTTAGAGTCCCATAAGTTAGAGGCAGGTCACAGAGTACCAACCTGTTACTTTGTATATAGTACCCACTTGTATCAGGTACTGCAAACGAGTACACTGCCAAACAATCGGATACATTTAGTGACAGTTTAACATTCGCCAATGTGTTGCGTCTGCGGTTCCATGTAACACTGAGCCAATAATAAATTCGGAAAAAAGGGAAGCCCAAGCCATGGAAAACCCACTTCGAATTGAACAGGCTCCTCATTGTGAAACCACAGAGTCTATTAAATACAGAGATAAAACAGCGGCTTATTCCGCGAACTCCAGCCGCACGCGCCAGCAAAGTGACGTTACTTGCAACATAATGTCGGAACGCCGTTCGCAAAACAGCACCTATAAACCTACATGTTAGTAGGCAGCCCAGCGAATAGAGTACCAACCACAGCATACAGTAGCCAGTAACACACAGGGTCCGCACAAAATAATGTCTCGCGTAGCCAACCAGCGAATGGGCACCCCCAAATTACAGGAACCACCACGCTATTTCACCTCTGGGTAATTATCTACTCTGTGCTGTGACTTCAATGAATGAAAAATGACAGCAGCTCGAGTATTCTTACACACAATGAGCTCGCGTCAGTCTAGTGAAAACATGAAACTGTTAGGAGCATAAGTGTGTTATTAATATTCCTATTTTTTTCTATAACGCATAAAAAAAACACCGCAACTTTAGTTGGCATAAATTGTAACAATGTACTCCCAATGCAAAGTCAAAACGTAAAATTGTTAAACTTACTTCGCTGCCAACTTAACAGGGAGCCTCCATGCTCGTGTGTATAACATATGCATTTTACGGAAAGTGATTTTTTTTAAAGGTTGATTTGAAATTGCTCACTTTACCGTAAACAGTCTATACACGTTTTTATTGGCATGGAATTGAGTTGAGATATTTGGGCCGCTCTTAACCTGATTATTAGCTTGGAGTACTTTCTTGAGTGCCAAGTAAGTCGTGGGCAACTCGTGAAAATTAATCTATCATACAAGTGTTAGAATTGTGGCTAATTTGCTAATGAACACGTGAACCCTGGAAGACTATGAAGCAACAACAAGAATGGAACTGGAAACTGGCCCAAACATTGCCTCCCACTGTGGCAGCCGATAGCAGTTTAATTCTGAAATACCAAAGTGTGTGAAATCCATCCACAGAATTGGTAAGTATAAAGACGCGAAATTGCGTGGCGGTTACTGTGATGTGGGCATACCCAGTCGCCGAATGTCTACGCGAGGCTCTGGGAACGGGCCTTGTGTCAGATTGGCTGTTGCGTGGTGCGAAATGTTCCCTATTGGTTGGTCTTCCTGCTGGTGAATAAGAACCAGGCGCTGATTGGAGAGGGGCCGCGGTGGTGTAGTGAATAAGCTACCTGCCTCTCACCTAGGCGAACCGGGTTCAATCCCCGGCGGAGCCGCTCCCGGATTTTCGCATGTGGGAATCGTGTCGGACGATGCCGCTGTGTCGGCGGGTTTTCTCGGGATCTCCTGTTTACCCTGCATTCCATACTCGCCTCGCCATACCCTTATCGGCTCACAAGACCTCGATTTTAAAAGCCACTCAAATCCCTTCACTCACTCACGCATACTGATTGGCGAACGGCGTTGCGACATTTTTTCTGGTCAGTGACGCCATTTTGCTGGCGTGTGCAGCTCGAGTTCGCGATACAAGTGGCTGTTTCACCTCTGTGTGCATACATACTCTATGGTCTAGCGTAGTTTTTTCGTCTAACGTTGAGTTCGAGCATCAAAGGTGTGGTGAAGTGGTTTACCGTGTGAGGTGTACTACAAAGGCCACGACTTGGACAAGTATCAGCGTTGACGCGTCTGCAAGAAATGAAGGACGTGTGTCGGGACAGGATANTTTAGTTGGCATAAATTGTAACAATGTACTCCCAATGCAAAGTCAAAACGTAAAATTGTTAAACTTACTTCGCTGCTAACTTAACAGGGAGCCTTCATGCTCGTGTGTATAACATATGCATTTTACGGAAAGTGATTTTTTTTAAAGGTTGATTTGAAATTGCTCACTTTACCGTAAACAGTCTATACGCGTTTTTATTGGCATGGAATTGAGTTGAGATATTTGGGCCGCTCTTAACCTGAATATTAGCTTGGAGTACTTTCTTGAGTGCCACGTAAGTCGTGGGCAACTCATGAAAATTAATCTATCATACAAGTGTTAGAATTGTGGCTAATTTGCTAATGAACACGTGAACCCTGGAAGACTATGAAGCAACAACAAGCATGGAACTGGAAACTGGTCCAAACATTGCCTCCCACTGTGGCAGCCGATAGCAGTTTTATTCTGAAATACCAAAGTGTGTGAAATCCATCTACAGAATTGGTAAGTATAAAGACGCGAAATTGCGTGGCGGTTACTGTGATGTGGGCATACCCAGTCGCCGAGTGTCCACGCGAGGCTCTGGGAACGGGCCTTGTGTCAGATTGGCTGTTGCGTGGTGCGAAAGGTTCCCTATTGGTTGGTCTTCCTGCTAGTGGATAAGTACCAGGCGCTGATTGGAGAGGGGCCGCGGTGATGTAGTGAATAAGCTACCTGCCTCTCACCTAGGCGAACCGGGTTCAATCCCCTTCGGAGTNCGGCGGAGCCGCTCCCGGATTTTCGCATGTGGGAATCGTGTCGGACGATGCCGCTGTGTCGGCGGGTTTTCTCGGGATCTCCTGTTTACCCTGCATTTGCATTTCTGCGCCATTCCATACTCGCCTCGCCATACCCTTATCGGCTCACAAGACCTCGATTTTAAAAGCCACTCAAATCCCTTCACTCACTCACGCATACTGATTGGCGAACGGCGTTGCGACATTTTTTCTGGTCAGTGACGCCATTTTGCTGGCGTGTGCAGCTCGAGTTCGCGATGCAAGTGACTGTTTCACCTCTGTGTGCATACATACTCTATGGTCTAGCGTAGTTTTTTCGTCCAACGTTGAGTTCGAGCATCAAAGGTGTGGTGAAGTGGTTTACCGTGTGAGGTGTACTACAAAGGCCACGACTTGGACAAGTATCAGCGTTGACGCGTCTGCAAGAAATGAAGGACGTGTGTCGGGACAGGATAATCCCCGTCTGCGGAGTGTCTTTGTGCGCCGGTCACGGCAATTAGGCCGGGGCGCGGTCGTCGTGAAGCGCCGCTCGTTTGGAACCTTTCCCAGCCAAGCCTCTCAGCCTGCTTGCACTTTGCATGTCATTTGGGGAGCGCATCGCCCGCTCCTTGTTAGGTGCTCGCCACTACTTAACCGGGTTCGCCCCAGTGTTAACAGCACAGCCCCACTCCACCCCTTTGGAGGCTCATCCGCTGTGGTTCATCCGTTTTGGAGGAACTTGGTCAGTTTAACTAGATATTCCACTCCGTCGACCCTGAACTGGCACTGCCCGACCGTAAGGTATGGTGGGCGAAGGAGATGTATATCACCAAGCTGTACATTCTACTTGCTGATACTCGGCAACTACGGAGTTCATCTGCACGTAGACTTAACTTGACAGCCGCCAATTTACTGATGCAACCAACATTTCTCAGTTGACTCTAGCCACACTGAGGAGCCCTTCCAAAAATTTGAGCCGACTGTGTATAATTATACAGTAGGTATTAGAAAAATTGTCTGACTTATTTGTGGAGAAGCTGGACTAAAAAAAAATTGCATTTCGAATGCTTGCGATTGTAACTCATAGTATTTCAGAATACAGATATGAAACAGCAGCTTGTACCGCGAACTCTAACACTACACGATAACAAAATGGCCCCACTGGCCGCAACCTATAGGAACGCCTTCCTCCAATCAGCGTTTGGTAACCTACTTGTCAGCCGGCAGTCCAGCCAGTGGGCAATTTTTCGTAGCACGCAGGAGCCAATCAGACACAAGATCCGTTTTCAGAGTCTATCGCAGCCAACCAACCTACAGCAAAGAAATCCACACTCCATTTCGCTTCTACATATGCTACTTTTTCTGTACCCAGAGCATGTCAAACAAGAGTGGACTATTGGCAGAAGTGAGAGAGACAAATATGTGTTAAAGGCGGTCGTCTACCTAGCACTTGAAATGCTTTGCAGCGTATTTCAAATTTTTTTTTTTTTTTTAAAGAAACAATTAATCTTGCCCTCAATAGGTTTGCTTACGAAACGTAAGTTCATTCCAGACGATGACGCAATAGNAAGTGAGAGAGACAAATATGTGTTAAAGGCGGTCGTCTACCTAGCACTTGAAATGCTTTGCAGCGTATTTCAAATTTCTTTTTTTTTTTAAAGAAACAATTAATCTTGCCCTCAATCGGTTTGCTTACGAAACGTAAGTTCATTCCAGACGATGACGCAATAATACTTTCAACACATTACGCTCAATGGAAACATTATTTTCATGTCCTCGAACATAGCTAAAAACGGCTTTTCTATATATATATATATATATATATACATATAAACGAACCGGATACATATGTAACTACGATAGAGGCTTACATTGGACTTCGGGACAGAGTTGCGTGCAATAAAATTATAGGGTCACAGCTTAAAGTCACGTTCAGGCGATTCGTCAACAGAAAGACTGCACGCTAGTTCAGCACCTTGCGCGCAGAAGCGGTATTGATTTATATACACCGGTCGGTGTCACCCGTATTGCTTCATAGATTTTTGCCTCACTCACACCAACACACCCCTCATAAGGCGACCGCCTTAACATGTAGTCCGTCGACCTCAAGTGAAGCAGCAAAATTTTGATGTGTCTTGTAAGGATGGCAGGAACGCTGGTCGCGCGATGGTGTCGGCTGTATCTCGATCAAACGAGATCGCTTTTCTCTAATGGCTGTCGGCAATGGCATCCTCCTCCTCCCCCACGTCCCCCCTCCTCAACGTCTCACACTCTATGCAAAGCGTGGCGCTGGGGCCAAGCTGCCTTTCAAGGCAGTCGCCCTGCTTGCTAATCCCCCGGCCCCGCATCAAACGACCACCTTATATGGGCTTGGCGGTGTTATGTACACGCTCGCACGCACACACGCACGGCGCTTTCGCCTCTCTGGCTAGCGGTCCAGCAGGTGTTCTCCAGCTCCAGCCACCCCTTGTCAAACGCAGCACGAGAAAAACACGCCGTCTACGTTACATCAATTGAAGGTTGCCTGCCTTCTGCTTGGGCCGCCCAAAGGCCCTGTCCACAATCAACTTGGCTTGAATAACATTGCTTACAACACATAACAAGTTAAATCGTCTGTCAAAGAACCCTTGTCCCACAAAAGAGCAGACAAATAGAAAATAATTTTTCAAGCACAAGAATTTTTATACGCATAAATTGGCTACATCAGTTTTTATGAAGTTTCACATTACCATTGGCCGGCGTTAAAAACTTGGCTTAAAGTACTCAGAGACGACCATCTTAACGCTAAGCCACGCAAATAACACCAAGTAAGTCGCGCCAAATACTAGTTGTGAACGTTGCAATGTCAAATACAGGTTTTTACTTCTTTATGCTATGCATATTATGTGTGCCATGTCGATTGTAGACGGGGCCAAAAGTGACTTCACACGTTTTCAGATCACGCTGGCCAGACATGGCAGGCTATAAGCGGATTTCAAAGTGGCAGCTATTCGGCCAGTGCTCCAATTCATTTTGAGTTTCGTTTTTCGGAATTTGGATTTAGCATTTTGTTAGGTGTCAGTCGAAGCACCGCAACATTTAACTGCCTGGCATGCCATCCTACTATTATTTTGTTTCATGATTCCAAAATTAAAACTTGGCGAAGTCTCAAAATAAACAGTAATTATTCCCGAAAGTTGTTAGATGGCAGTTTCAAATTTAAAATCAACAACAAAAAATAATTAAAACGTCAAATTATTATTAAACAAAAATGGTGTCATGAGGAATTCAACTTCCATTGTAAAATAATAATCAAGACTCGGAAACACATTACTTTATATCAATAATCTGACCCGTATGCGTATTTAAATGTTTACAACAAAAGAAAATTAATACGGCGTTGATTTGGTATTTCGTATTTAGTAATTTGTTAGTTTCGGAGTTGACAAAACCCAAAACGTAAATAAGAAAAATACGTCGTCAAATTGTTTGGANATTAGTAATTTGTTAGTTTCGGAGTTGACAAAACCCAAAACGTAAATAAGAAAAATACGTCGTCAAATTGTTTGGACAAAATCGGGTCACGTGACCATTTTGTTAACAAAAAGGGCTAATCGGAACATGGCCTCACACAATTCCCAACTACAATTGGCTTTGCCCCGCAAATTTTACAGACAAATATTCGGTTTACTAAGAGTTAATTGCGCCTGGAGGACGTCGAGATTTCCTGTAAATATTTTTCAACTTTCCTTTATATACCTACTTAATTTTATCGACGCATCACACAAATATCGTCTTTATTTCGTATTATTCACAATAACAAACTTGTAGATATTAAAAGTGTACGTATCAGAAAGTAGTTATAACCTATAATTATAATTTAATTACTTAAATTGTGAAACAGCTATAACTAGGGACAGTGATATTACTAGAAAAGATTTCGAGACAAGATACAGTTCAAATCACTGTGGGGNGAAACAGCTATAACTAGGGACAGTGATATTACTAGAAAAGATTTCGAGACAAGATACAGTTCAAATCACTGTGGGGTCGGCCAACATATTTTGATTAGCTGAAACATGTTCTGGTCCGTGTTAACTGTTGGCGCACGAATCACGAAGGTACANGAAACAGCTATAACTAGGGACAGTGATATTACTAGAAAAGATTTCGAGACAAGATACAGTTCAAATCACTGTGGGGCCGGCCAACATATTTTGATTAGCTGAAACATGTTCTGGTCCGTGTTAACTGTTGGCGCACGAATCACGAAGGTACANCCGGCCAACATATTTTGATTAGCTGAAACATGTTCTGGTCCGTGTTAACTGTTGGCGCACGAATCACGAAGGTACAGTGTCGGAGTTACGGGATCCTGAGTGGCTTGGTCAAATGCGGAAACGACACCAACAAACAATAAATGTATGAAAACAACCCAGGTGTAGAGGAGAGGAGGATATTATGGAATAGTCGGGAAATAAGGAATACCGAGATTTCGGCTCTGTTTGGTGCTGCTATCACGTGGGAATACCATGAACTACTCAAGAAAGACTCCCATGATGCAGTGCTGTGAGAGTTGGCCGCTTGTTGTTGTCGTACCACTCGCTACAGAACAAAGTGTGTTTTGTGATTTTCATACGTTTTTGCAGGTACGTTTTCAAACATTTTAACCTTCTATTACACATGTGACTTGAACATTGATTCTAAGCATAATGTACAGTAAAAGAATTGTAGTTTGTTATACTGTGATCGTTTTTTAGCTGACAATGTTTTGTCCATCAGTTTAAAATATACTGAATAAAGTAAAGTTAAAAAATGTGTTTTGAGTATAATATTGATAGCTAAACAATAATTATTAATTATATGAATAGTAATATAGCCTAATTTAAAACCAAAATACAGTGCTTTAAACGCTAAATCCATTGGAATGCCAACAAAACATAATTTTTGTGTTATTTGAAAATTAGTCTATAGTCTAGACCTACAAATCATTTGTTTTCAGATGTGTTTTGCNTGTGTTTTTTTTTTCAGATATGCCTAGAAAGAAGGAAGATGAGCGAAAGAAGCGAAAGCTTCGGTGTCAGACGCAGATGGCTATGGCTATAGAAGCTGTTCGCGAGAAGAATATGGGGTACCTTAAGGCGTGCAAGGAATTCTAGGTTCCCAGAGCGTCTCTCTTCCGCCTTGTCAACAGTGAGGAGAAAAATGCAAAGGTAGCAGCCTCAACTACTCTTGGTCTTAGGCCAGTTTTTCCTAAACAACTAGAAGACGAGTAACGAAAATATTTAGATGTGATGGAGGCCATGTTCTATGGGCTCACAAAAAGGGAAGTCTGCAGTCTTGCCTATCAACTTGCGGTTCGCAATAACATACCCCATCTATTTTAGGACGAAACTGCTAGCAAAGACTGGTTCTACGCTTTTATGAAAAGGAACCCGAAACTTTCAGTCCGTAAACCCATTGGTACATCTTTTGACAGAGCCAGGGGATTTAACAAAGAAGAAGTAGACAAGTTTTTTGACCTGATAGATGTTGTTATCAAAAAACACAACTATCCCCCTAACAGGATATTTAATGTAGACGAAACAGGTTTGTCTGCGGTTCAAAGTAAAGTTCCTCGTGTAGTAGGCCTAAAAGGAAAGAGACAAATCGGGTCCCTTACTTCAGCTGAAAGAGGTTCTCTCGTTACCATCATTCCCTGTATGAGCGCATACGGTGACTTTGTCCCGCCTCTTGTGTTCTTAGAGGTGCTCCACCAGGGACCATCGCATCGTGCCACCCGTCTGATTGGATACAGATAAACATTTTTACTAAGTGGTTTAAACATTTCATTGCTGTAACAAAACACTCAGCTGAGTCACCTGTCCTGCTTCTCCTTGACGGGCACACAACTCACAAGCGTAACATTGACGTAATTAATTTAGCAAGGGAAAGTAATGTTACGATTTTACGTCTCCCCCCCCCCCCACTTTTCGCATAAAATATAACCCTTGGATAAAACCTTTATGGTTCCATTAAAGTCTCACTGTAGTTAGGAAGTGAGATATTTTTTAAGGCATAGCTCAAGGCCCTTGAGTATTTTTGATATGATGGAGCTGTTTAGCAGGGCCTACCTTAAAGTACAACGTAGGGATATAGCAGTAAACAGCTTCAAAGTGACTGGTATTTATCTTGTCAATAAAAATATTTTTATCAGTGAAGATTTTATTGCTTCTACACTCACTGTTCCTAGGCCTCAGACTATGAGNCTGTAGTTAGGAAGTGAGATATTTTTTAAGGCATAGCTCAAGGCCCTTGAGTATTTTTGATATGATGGAGCTGTTTAGCAGCGCCTACCTTAAAGTACAACGTAGGGATATAGCAGTAAACAGCTTCAAAGTGACTGGTATTTATCCTGTCAATAAAAATATTTTTATCAGTGAAGATTTTATTGCTTCTACACTCACTGTTCCTAGGCCTCAGACTATGAGACCAACAAATGACCCTCTTCCATGTTCGTCTACAAGCTCTGATTCACCTCAACCCTGTTCTTCCAAGAGTCCTGTTGTGGTTGTCCCTGATACGTCTAAGTCAACAAATTTTGTCCTACCCATAGAGATATCACCACCACCTCCAAAAAAGCAGAAGTCAAATAGAGGCAGGAAAGCTGGATCTTCTTCTATAATAACCTACTCCTCATACAAAAAAAGTTTGAGGATGAACTGAAAGAAAAGGACAAAAGGAAGGAACCAAAAACCTTCAAAACAACAAAAGAAACCGAACATTCAAAGACCCCCTGTTAAGAAATTAAACTTAGACCAACCTTCTAGACATAAACCTACTAGAGATGACTCCAGTGTCAGCAGCGATGAATCGCTCAATTCTGATGTATTATCTGTAATGGACTTCATGCCATCGACTANACCTTCAAAACAACAAAAGAAACCGAACATTCAAAGACCCCCTGTTAAGAAATTAAACTTAGACCAACCTTCTAGACCTAAACCTACTAGAGATGACTCCAGTGTTAGCAGCGATGAATCGTTCAATTCTGATGTATCATCTGTAATGGACTTCATGCCATCGACTAAAGAACCGGAAAACAAAGACACAGAATGTATCTTCTGTAACGGAAAATTCTCCGAAGATCAACTAGGAGAGATTTGGATTTAATGCTTCAGCTGTTCTGTGTGGGCTCTCCTTGACTGTACCGGAGCAGAGAAAGAAGTTTATATCTGTGACTTTTGTAAATAGACTCGAAGCAGAAATTACTTACACATAATCTTAAAAGTATGGTTTTTATTGTTAAAAATAACTATGTTTTATGAAGTCTAATAAGTTTTTTAATGGTTTAAACCACCCATTCCATATTACCCGACTATTTCATCTTAACCTCCATTAGTTAATATTTTTTATAACAAAAAAAAAGGTATTTTTTACAAGTGAAAGTTCCTTACAATTAGTTATAGTATGTTCTCATGAATGATGATTTTGGGGATTTGTATTCAAAAACCAGTAAAGTTATTTTTAGAAATATAAATGGTATTTCATAATACCCTCCTCTCCTCTACCTATATATAATACTGCTGTCTACTGTGATCTCCAATTTTTTGCGCATAATATCAATAGTCCTATCTATAAAGCAAATAAAAAAAAATAGTATACAGCTTATTGCGCTGATTGTTATCACGCAGTGATTTGGTAANATTGTTAAAAATAACTATGTTTTATGAAGTCTAATAAGTTTTTTAATGGTTTAAACCACCCATTCCATATTACCCGACTATTTCATCTTAACCTCCATTAGTAAATATTTTTTAAATAATTTTTTTATAACAAAAAAAAGGTATTTTTTACAAGTGAAAGTTCCTTACAATTAGTTATAGTATGTTCTCATGAATGATGATTTTGGGGATTTGTATTCAAAAACCAGTAAAGTTATTTTTAGAAATATAAACGGTATTTCATAATACCCTCCTCTCCTCTACCTATAAATAATACTGCTGTCTACTGTGATCTCCAATTTTTTGCGCATAATATCAATAGTCCTATCTATAAAGCAAATAAAAAAAAATAGTATACAGCTTATTGCGCTGATTGTTATCACGCAGTGATTTGGTAACACGTGACATTGCACATCTGTACCACTATTCTTTACGACATGTGTCTTTGTCATCGTGTGTCATGTAGGACACATCCTTGACGTGCGGACTTGTACGAGATTGTTACATTTCATTTGGTGTCGTGACAAAAATGTAGTTAAGGATTTTTAATGATAATAAAAATAACTTTTTAATAAAAATAACGNAATATCAATAGTCCTATCTATAAAGCAAATAAAAAAAAATAGTATACAGCTTATTGCGCTGATTGTTATCACGCAGTGATTTGGTACCACGTGACATTGCACATCTGTACCACTATTCTTTACGACATGTGTCTTTGTCATCGTGTGTCATGTAGGACACATCCTTGACGTGCGGACTTGTACAAGATTGTTACATTTCATTTGGTGTCGTGACAAAAATGTAGTTAAGGATTTTTAATGATAATAAAAATAACTTTTTAATAAAAATAACGTTTTTTTTACTAATCATTAAAAATATTCATGATAACTATTTAATTCCCGTGATAAGTAACTACGCTGTTAGAAATTTCTGTTGATTTACGGAAACTACGGAGATGTAGGGTTATTTTACGGAAAGGCACTCCGTATTGACGAATGACGGAAATGAGCTCCTTAAATATAAAATACGAAAGCTTTTTGTTTTCTTATGGCTTCGACTTTGAGACACGAACAATGCCGATGATACCTGAAGCGTTTTAAATCTCATATTCAGAATATTACTTCGTGTAAAACAGTAGTAGGTGAGTGGCAAACCACTCATGGAGTACTAATTCTTCGATTCTTTTTCAAATTCCGCTACNCACTCCGTATTGACGAATGACGGAAATGAGCTCCTTAAATATAAAATACGAAAGCTTTTTGTTTTCTTATGGCTTCGACTTTGAGACACGAACAATGCCGATGATACCTGAAGCGTTTTAAATCTCATATTCAGAATATTACTTCGTGTAAAACAGTAGTAGGTGAGTGGCAAACCACTCATGGAGTACTAATTATTCGATTCTTTTTCAAATTCCGCTACAAAAAAAAACCTTCTTTATACACAGTGAAAAACGCACACAACGGAAATAAAACTATTTATTCGTAACCTCGTTTCATAAACCGCAAATCAAACAAAATAGCTAGCGCTCTAACATGACTTGAAACTAAGAGAGGCACGTGGGTAACTTTCATGTAAAATCCAGATTTACGAAATACAGTACTTTGTGTAAAGTTGCGGTAGACGAAAGCCCATATAGCACACAGACGTCCAAAGAATATCTAGTGGATGTCTCTACGGACGTTCTGGATATCCAGGGACATCCAGGAATAAAAAAGTTAGATCCAAAGACTGCCAAAAGATATCCAAATGTCCGCACAATATCTATACACGGATATAGATATTGTGGATATCCTATACAAATCTTTAGATTTAGACACTTACCATATGTAATAGCCATTGGAGGTATTATAACATCTAATTGATATCCAGGAAGTGGTACAAACTGATATATACTACTAGATATCCAACATATATCCATCCTAAAGACATTCACTTCGGGACATAGATGACTTTAAGATTTTGTGGATGTAATTAGGAAATCCAGTGGCTATGTGCTATGCGGGTGGTTCCAGTTGTTGAGTGTTAATTTGTAGATACGTTTTACAATCCCACTACAACACAAAATATTTAAGCTTTGTTTAATTTCTATGTTATACTCAGTCAAATACATTAGGAAAAAAATACTTATCCCTGTTTGTAAAGCTGAAATAAAATAACAAACTCGCAAGCACTCTAACATGACTTATATGTGTACATACATCATAATGTGTTTGTCACTTATTTACAACAGTTATTCTTGTAAAATCGTGGTAGGTGAGTGGATAAGCTGTTGGACTGTCAATTTTTTTCAGAATTCAAATCCCGCTTCTGGACAAAATATTTTTAACTTTTTTATAGTCATTTTTAATACACACTGAAACGCCCACATAATGATAGTGAAACGTTTTTTTTTGTTTTCTCTTTCTATAAAGAGCAGATTTAAAAAAAAAAACTTGCAAGTTTATGGACACGTTTCGTGAGTTCACGGAGATTTATGTGAAATTTACGGAAATAACGTTATTGAAAATAACGAAGAGTCCATAATTCAGGAAGATGTCTGGATAATTTGTAACCGGNAATTTACGGAAATAACGTTATTGAAAATAACGAAGAGTCCATAATTCAGGAAGATGTCTGGATAATTTGTAACCGGTACTTTCAGATATTTTACCGACGCTTTTTCGAACAGTGTACTTCAAAATGTACACGTTCTAGGCAGACGTCTTACGCACATGAAATCGATCACAACCACAATAAGTCTTCGAGAGAGTGAGTGAAGAGATTTGGGCAGCTCTTAACATCGAGGTCTTGAGAGCCAATGAGGGTGAAGCGAAGTGAGTATTGAGCAGCGCCGGAATGAAGGGGCGGGGGAAACGGGAGATCCCCGAGGACACTCGCCGACCAGCGGCATCGTCCGGTACGATTCCCACTTGCGGAAATCCGGGAGCGATCCCGTCGGGACTCGAAACCGGTTCGCCTAGGTGCGAGGCAAGTAGTCTAATCATTACACCACCGCGGCCCCATATAAGTCTTCGATGGTAACCATTTTTCTCGCCTTGGTCACCACGCACTGAATTATGGGTAATTTCGACGTTGCCTGCGTGTTCTGCGCACCGAAAAGTTGAGATCGGCCCAACTTTTTCAGCGCGGACAACACGGATAACGGCGAAGTGGAGAGAAATGCCCTAATTGGCTCTTGGTAAAATCTGCTCTGTCTGCTCGGCGTTGTCTGCGATCGTGTCAATTCCACATTTAGTGTGTTCGACAGTAAGTAAAAATAACACATCGATGCCTATCACCTGTGTTTGGTTAAAACAATTTGTTCGTGTCAGCGTCACAACAAATTTATACTTGGGAGCTGTTCAAATATCATCATAATTATTGGCAGCAACTGTTTCTGAGACTGCGGACTGTATTGTAAACAACTACTGATGTCTTTTACCATGGAATTATTGGAATCTGCTTTAAGCTGTGCAGTGTAGATAATTAAACTTTATTATGTTTCTTCCTGCATAATATTCCATAAATAAATCACTTTGACTGAGAAGGTCAAAACCTTTGACGTATAGAAGGAAACTTACATTGAATCCTTCACTGTAAAAAATTGTAATTTTTACTGAGAAAGTGTTTGTAAATTTACAAATGCTTGTAACAGTACAAAGCTTTCTCTTGCGAAACTACTTGTTTGTAAAACTACAAGGGCCGTGTTTGTAATGGACCTCAAGAAAGGTTTGTACTATACTGACCCGTGCCCACGAGCTTCAGCAAAATGGCGGAAACTCAACAACGTAAAACCGTAAACAGCTGTTTGTGCAAAAACCGTGGATGATGTAAAGTAAAGTTGCGTGCAAAAATAAATGATTGTATGNCAAATGCTTGTAACAGTACAAAGCTTTCTCTTGCGAAACTACTTGTTTGTAAAACTACAAGGGCCGTGTTTGTAATGAAGGTTTGTACTATACTGACCCGTGTCCACGAGCTTCAGCAAAATGGCGGAAACTCAACAACGTAAAACCGTAAACAGCTGTTTGTGCAAAAACCGTGGATGATGTAAAGTAAAGTTGCGTGCAAAAATAAATGATTGTATTTATTAGAAATGCATTGCAGATTTAAATAAAGTAAAACATTTAAAACAACTAAAATAATAATGATAAAATTACAATTTTAATAAAATGTGACCATATTACTCATTAACCTTTTAATGTTTCCTAGTTAACATGTAACTCTTTAAAATGAAAAAAATTGTATTATTTTAAATTAAGTAACTTCCTAAATATTTCATAGGGATTTCGATATAGACTTATTCTAAAAATAAGTCTTGATTTTGTAAGTCAAGTTGATCTTGTGGTTAATGTTGCGGGCCGGTGTGGGTTCTAGCTCCCGTGCTGGTGAAGTTTTTTTTCTTTCAATAATTATACTTTGAAATATTTTTTAAATTATTATCTGTTATTAATTAATCCCAACTATTTTATAGAAGAAAAAAATAATTGTTTGTACACTTTTCAATAATGTAAGTTGTAATACAAGGCTATCATTTGAAATATTGCATATATATGTTTTGCAAATTTTACAAGAAAACTGTTTGCAGTTTTACAAAGGATTTTCTTGGCAACTGGGTCTCCAACGATCTTTCTTGTAAAAGAACAAGTAATTTTTCAAAGAGTTGTCAACTCGCCATTATTATTGGCTTCCATTCAACCAGTAACCACCTTAGTAGAGTACAACAGCATATCCTGCGTTATTTATAACTTAGAAGTTAACACGACCACAGGATACTGGAGAATACAAAAGTGAAACAGCCACTTATTCCGCGAACTCCACCCGCACACACCAACAAAATAGAGTCACTGGCCAGCAATATGTCGAAATCCCTTGCGCCAATCAACGCCCGGTAAATTACTTGTTAGCCGTCAGCCAAGAAATATGGCGCCACGCCATTTCGTCTGTGTATAATCATCTACTTCGTGCATATGCCATTTCGAATAGCGTTTTGTTCCCGCGGCGACAGAATTTCCAAGTGTTTAATATCGACTCTTGTGCATGCATCCCAAACTCCATCCATACTTTCCAGAAAGGAAGCTATAGTCTATTCGCTGTTTCTTCACATTTTAAAATCAAACCATTGAAAAAACAGCCCATGTAAGACGCGTCTGGTGGCTTCCTAAATATGTCACGTATCACCAGCGTTTTGTACTTGTGTTAGACAAAAAATACCTTATGTTTGGTTAAATTTAACTTTTACTTTATGTTTTGTGTATAAATAATAATATTTAATTTATAACTAATATAAATGAAGACAGAGATAAAATACGTGTGTCGGTAATGCCTTATAGTAAGGAATATTTCCAATGCAAAATATTATTACACTGAGTGAGCACGAATTCTGCAGGTGTGAAGTTAGGACATTGAAGACTAACATGAGCGTACATCTTTTTCCGAAAACAACCAGGTGGCCCTACCAATCAACCAATGAACGCGCCTGCATCAGAACGACAGCCACGCCACGTCGGCTGTGTGCCTGCTTGTCCTCTGCCTCGGCCTACTTAGAGGCTGAACGGTGAAATACTTACGAACAGGATACTTTTTCCCCCGACGCGAGAAACAAAAGAGCGGTCCTCGTGGAACACTTCAAAAGGCGGGGCTGCGGCGAGCGCTATCAAGCCGATGTATCGGGACAACGCCTGATAAATATTCATTCGGCGCGGGTGTGGGATGATCCCCGGCGAGATATGAAGGACTGTGAATGAGGGTTAACGACAATCTACTTATTTCGAAACCTTGTTCCTCCTCCCTCCGACACCAATAGTGAAGCCCCGCGACGAGAGAGAAGACAAACGACAAACGTGTCACTAAATGAACTCATCATTCAGGAAGGGAAAATAAGAAAACTTGTACCTGGTGGTAAATGAAGGTGTTCCTCTCTGAACCTCAAATACTTCTGTACCTTGGATTTGTATATAGCTAGACGATACGCGCATGCGCGTTGGGTTATTCCGCTACCACGTTCAATGTCGAATTTCGTTACACTGTGCGCACGAAACTTCCGTTGCACACTAAACTTCTACCCTCAACGCGCCAAAAGAAGTATAACTTCAAAAATTTTGGATATGTTTAGGCTCGAACCTCCGCTCAAAATGTAACAGTCATGCTAGTATTAATTTATATCGGTTTACCTACTTTGCTATTTTACCACTGTTATGGTCGTCCTCGTATTTTGCGTCATAGCAGTAACGTACTATGGCAAACGGCTATCATTTTCGGAATGTGGCAGTACTTCATGCTGTCGAAATATAGTACATACATTCTGCGCATTTGCATGTCTTTGAAAGGTTCGAAAGTCAATCCAAGTTAAGTGTAGTTTAGATTCTGTGCTCTAAAAGATTATAGTGGTTTCATTTAACGAGGTTGTCGCTGTTTTCTTGTACCCGCGATTATACAACGCAACGAGATTTTACAGAAATAAACTGTTGTTTAGAAGTGACGAATAGACTACTAATAACTGTGCTAATTCGACAGCTGAATGTTAGAACCAAATGATTATTTTATACAATTTGCCATTTTCTTATTATTTGATTATTCTACTTGCAGAAAAAAAAATTTGTTGGTTAAAATCCGCATATCTTATTGAATCACCTCATTGTCGAATTAGTAAAAGTATTACTGATCAATCTGTCACTTAAAATAACAGTTTTAATCTGTAGTGTCTCGTTGCGTTGTAAAATGGCGGATACTAGTGAACATCGATAACCTCAAACAATGAAACCACTTTAGTTATAGTTAAAGCACAGAATCGGCACTAAACTTAACTTGGATTGACTTTGAACCTTGCAAAGACACGTATGTGCGTAGAATATGTGTATATTTAAACAGCATGAAGTACTTTCATATCATGAAACATACAGCCGTTTGCCATTATATTTCTGTATTTAATACCAATAATACAAATACTCTTTAATGAGTGGTAAAGTAGCGCAGTGGGTAAAATGGCTAACCCTGAAAGCTGCAACATGCATTACTTTTCGGGCGGGGGTTCGATCCTAACCGCATCCACAAAGTTTTTGTCTACGCAGTATTTTGTTTTGCGATAAAATCAATCGCACATAACTTATATCACATAAGAATGCTTAGCCTTTTTTATCCCTGTGTTTATTTATTTGCTAACTATAAATTAATTTTCTGCGGTTTTAATTTGTGGGTTTCTTTTAACTGACGAATGAGTGATAATTTTTCTACTGATACCGGATGGAGCATTTTTAACTGGCAATAAGTAAATATTTACAGATTCCGATTTAGTGTGAAGGTGAACAAAATAAATATGAACAGCTGATACAGGCCGACCTCCGTGGTTCAGGTCGCTACGATGTCTTACGGCCACGGAGGACCATCTTCAATTCCAAGGTTGAACCTTGAAAACGTGCAATTTTTACATGTATCTTCAACTCAGTAAGTTAGCCGTCCTCTGATTACTTTTCCAGCACAAATCTGTGAACGTAAAAAAGCAATAATTAAAAATAAAATATACAGCTGCACAGAATTCAGGGGAAAAAAAACCTGTTTAAATCAATAATTGTGTTTTTTTGTCGTTTCTATTACAATACTCCAGGGATGTTGAAACAGCAGAGATTATTTGGGTTGAGGAGGAAGAAGCGGGAATACTCTGACAAATCCCACACACGGGTGATGAGGTGAGGAGGGTAGCGAATAACCACAGAATTAACCAAGGGTTGGTCGTGCTTGGTATGTTTCTTTCGAGCACAAATGTGTATTCTACTTCCAGGATATCCCTCCGCCTCATGCAAACTAAGTTTTAGCGCGCCTAGAAAATTGCACCAATGGGACATCGCGCCGTATTCGTGCGCACTCGAAGCAATAATATTTTGCATAATAACTATTTCTTACTAGCCATTACCAACACCCCTATTTTCTCCCTGTTTCATTCATATCGTGGGTTCAATACTATAATAAGGTAACTGAAAATCTACTGTTTGGAATTAAGAACGATTTTAGTTTTCGTGCATAATTACTAGGGCCACCTATTTTTTGCGAAAAGATTTCAGGACTACTTCTTGTACTCCATAACACTACAGTTCAGATCCACTTTCGTGATAGGTTGATTTTAATTGTCACGCATTGCAGGTATCTGCCCGTAAATCACGGTCACTCAGTATTCTGATTGGCCCAGTCCGGTAAGGAAATGTCTCCCGACAAAGACACGTGGCCAATAACCAAAGGAAAACTGTACGTATGCTATAGGACATTGGCCTTCGCGTACATTTTTCGTAAAAAACCGGTGGGTTCCAATAATTTCATGATTGTAATACATCGAACCTATAATATTTTTATGCGGTCAAGCATACGAGGACACTCAACACTCCAACATGATATCTGTATTAATTTCTGGTTAATATCACTGAAAGTAACCTTGTTTTCTTTCTCATCTATCGTGCATTTATGAACTTACTATCACATTTCATTGGGCCAACGAAGATTATTATCCTCTAAAGTAGGGTGTTTGTGATTTGTAGGGACTGGAAAATTTCGCTATTTAATTTTAGGGCAAGTTAGATTTCAAACTCACGTTTAGTTCTGCTATGTTTGCAATTTGATCGCCGTTTATTAGACACGCCTAAGTGAACTCTAAGCCGATAACATACATGGAAGGAAACAAACACCTAATACCGTGCTGTAGATAAGGAAGTATACAGAGATGAAACTGTGTGACGGTTCCGTTCACTTTTGCGTTACCATTTGCTGATTGGCTGTACAGGGCTTTGGGAACGGGCCTTGAGTCTGACTGGCTACTCATTGCTGAGGAATGTTCTCTACTCTAAGTTGCCGACAAGAGAGTAGGTTACCAGGCGCTGATTGGCAGACGGCGTTCTAACATGTTGCTGGTCAGTGTTGCTTATTTGTGCTGCTGGAGTTCACGTTATAGGTGGCCTTTTCACCTCTGTATTCTTTAGTACTGTTGGCGTGGGCTGTCCCATAAAAGTACAGTTACCGGAGGTAGCGTGCTTGTGGCGGTACGGTGAACTGTTGCAAGGTAATCTGTGTTTTTCTTTGGGCTATAGTTAATCGTTTGCTAGTTTACACATCGGCCACTTAAAGCGTAGTAGTGCATTTGACGTCACAACACGTGTGTAATGGGTACCTCGCCGCTCTCTCGTGAGTGGCCGCAGTATATCCACGTACTCCCGGCTCCACTTTGGTTACTGGTTCCTGCTCCGTGCGCCGAGTGTGT
The DNA here is from genome assembly GCA_002778355.1 of Clitarchus hookeri. NCBI lineage: Eukaryota > Metazoa > Arthropoda > Insecta > Phasmatodea > Phasmatidae > Clitarchus > Clitarchus hookeri. The sequence continues at coordinate 363,543 of NQII01000276.1, read as the reverse complement.
ACAGCACTGAGCAAGCACCAGCTCACCTTGTAATTGCAACACTTCACCACACGCCACTGGGCGTACAGTGTGAGAACGGCGTTGCCGAAGAGTGTCATCCTCGACATCGGCGACCCCTGCGTCGTCCTGGGGCAGACTTCGGCGACCCGGATACCTGCACGTCGCGCTTCTCACGCGACCAAGCCCACGTCGCCACCCTCCTTGTGTTCGCGGCTTTTACGGCCGGCGTGACGCGACAACTGTCCTATGAGCCGTCTACCGGGAGCAGACAATAATGCTCCACCCTCCTTCCTCTCTACGAACCGTCACAGTTGCACTATTCCAGCCTGTATCTTCAAGAGTACACGGCCCCAAGAATTATTTTTTCGTGTTCCAGACACAGCGTTACGGGCGACAGTAACACGCGCGCCCAGCGCAATGTCGCTCCTACACGTAAGACGCTGAACAGACGAGCAGTGCTTCCGTCGTCACTCTTACCTGTGAAAATTAGACATGTAAGAGTAGAATTTCATTACGCGCGATAAAAGCCTGAGGAAATTGCGTAAAAAAGCTCTAAAAATGCATTTTTTTTTTTGCAATTTTTACGATTATGTTTTTACTATTATGACAACAAAACCGTTACAAGCTTAATGGGCATTGATAATTGCATTTTATATTTTCCGGCAAAAAGTCGTATTTCCAGGATATTCACTTGCCGCGATACGCATAACCGTGCGAGCAGCTAAGGTACAGAATGTTGAGGTTTAATGAATAAAGGCCTTTTAATAAACGAAATGTTTTATTATACTTTAACAGCAAAACTGATACAACAATGTTGACCGTTATATATTTATCAACTAGAAAAAACAAAACACTACACAGTGTTGCCAACAACTTAAAACTGAAGTTACCAAATAATATTTATTACATTGCCATATTCTAACACCCCCTCTCAATGTAATACAGTTCTATCTTATATCTTATCTGATACAATTATATCTTATTTCTAAGTTTGAATACAACACTTATTTAAACATCTTACAAATAATTCTTGACTTAAAGCCTTAGAGAGTATGTCAGCTGGTTGTTCACTAGTTTTCACATAATGAAGGCAGATCTATAATAGAAATTAGTTTAGGAAATTGAAGTGATATCGTATATCAATATGTTTGAGGCGCTTAACAGTGTCTGTGCATGCAATAAAAATGGCTGACTGGTTGTCACAATACATACTTACTGGACATACATTTGAGTAACCAAAATCACTTAACAAGTTTATCAGCCAACAGGCTTCGCTTCCTGCCATACTCACTGCAACATACTCAGCCTCAGTTGACGACAGACTGACTGATACTTGTTTCTTCGAGCACCAAGAAATCAAACAATTGGAAAACTTAAATAAATAGCCTGTGGTAGACTTTCTGTCTTTGAGATCACCTCCCCAATCAGCATCACAATATCCCTCTAGGACATTATCTTCACACTTGAAAACTAACATATAATTTAGTGTATTCTTGACATACCGCAGGACTCTTTTTAATGCAGTTACTAACATATCATTTGAATATGTTTGAAATCTGCTCAACATTGAGACAGTAAAACATAAATCAGGCCTAGTACTTGACACTGCATACATAAGGCATCCTATAACTTCTCTACAATATTTTTCAATATTCTCATCATTACTTTTATTACAATTTTCAAGTATTTTAACATTAAAGTTTGGGTCAATAGGAGTTGACATAGGTTTACAGTTTTCCATATTAAACCTTTTAAGTACATTTTCTAGGTAATTTCTTTGGCTTAATTCAGTAATCCCCGTTTCTAGATTTTGGTTAACATTTATACCCAAAAAATTGGTTACTAAACCTAGATCCTTCATCTTAAATTCTTTGTTTAGGACACTTTTAAACTGAACAATTTTCTCCTCATTTGTACCAAATATTAACAAGTCATCAACATATAGCAAAACAAACATTTTATCTTTACCATTGCACCTTTTGTACAAGCATGAATCACTTTTTGAACTAACAAAGCCTTCTCCTGTTATAATAGAATTAAATTTATTATTCCAGGATTTTGGTGAACTTTTCAGACCATATAGAGACTTGTTTAATTTTGCAATATTATTATTACCCGAATAAGCCCCTTCCGGCAAACGAATAAATACATTTTCATTTATTTCTCCATACAAAAATGCTCCCGTTACGTCCATTTGATAGATTGGCAATTTTAATTTGGTTGCTATAGCAACAAAAAGTCTAAATGTAGGTAATTTTGCAACTGGAGCATAGATGTCATTCAGATCTAATACATCATCCTGTTCAAACCCTCGGGCAACTAATCTAGCTTTATACTGTTGAACATTATTTATTGTCTTTACTTTAAAAACCCATTTACTACTCACTATTTTCTCTTTTGCTGGTGCTTCACATAAATCCCAAGTGTTGTTCTCTTTCAGTGTCTCCAGTTCTCTATTGATAGCTTCACTCCATTTACAAGCATCCTTTCTTTTCATTGCTTCCTTGTAAGTCACTGGATTATCATCTTCGCTGTAGATGTTGTTGCATTGATAAAATTCGGTCTGTTTCCTTACACGCTTGCTTCGTTCATTTCCATTTTGTAATGGTGTGATTACGCTTTCTTCTTCACTTGTACATGGTTCATATTCACTTCCAGATTCATTTTGAGTTATTAAGCTTTCATTCATGTTAACCAGAGTTTCTTGTAAGTCTTGGTTTCCATCAACTTTATCTACTATTTGTTTCAACTCGTTCTCCAAATCAAGTGTAACTTGGGGTTCTTCCCTTCCTTCTTGTTTCTGTTCTAAGAAAACAATATCACGCTTTGTCTCTACAGTATTTTTCTGTGGGAAGTATATCCGGTAACCCTTGGTATCTTCGCCATATCCGACCATCAATCCCTTGTCTCCTTTGCTATCCCATTTTCTTCGTCTTTCTTTTGGAATGTGTACATACACCGGTGTGCCGAAGACTTTTAATTGTTGAATATCGAAACTTTTATTGGTCCATACCTCATATGGTGTTTTTCCTTCAACTTTACTCTTACCCGTTCTGTTCAGAGTAAATGCAGCAGTATGTACCGCTTCTGCCCATAGTTTCTTAGGTAAACTCTTTGCATGTAAAATTGTTCTTGCCGCTTCAACCAAAGTTCGGTTCTCTCTTTCGGCCTTTCCGTTTTGTTCCGGAGTATATGGTACTGTAGTTTGATGTGTTATGCCACGTTTTGAGAACATTTCACTCACTTCTTTATTCACAAATTCCAGCCCATTATCACTTCTGAACAATTTTACTTTGTTCCCAGTTAAAATCTCCGCCTTATTAATGAAATCTTCTATGCAGTTCTTCACCTGATGCTTATTTTTAATGAAATAGACACTTCTATAATTTGAGAAGTCGTCCTTTAACACTACGAAATACCTCGACCCGCCGACAGATACCTCCTCCATGGGACCGCACGTGTCCGCATGGATTAATTCACATGCTTTAGAAGTACCATTTTCGCTGTTATGAAAAGGTAATCGATGAATTTTTCCCTTCAAGCAGCTTTCACAGGTTGGAGCAGACGTTTGTTTCACATTTATTTTCCTTGTGGCAAGTATTTTCTTCACATAATCGAAGTTTTGATGAGCCAATTTTTCGTGCCACACATTTAAATCATCGTTTGTAGTACTAGCTACGCTCGCAATATCATTTTCATATCGGAAATCCATATAATACGAGCTCCCAATTCGGTTTGCAACCGCCAAAACTTCTTTGTTTTTATAAAATTTACATGAGCTGTCACTTGTCATTATGACATAACCTTTGTCAGTCGCACAATTCATAGAGAAAAGGTTCGTTTTCAGTTCGGGAACGTAAAGAACGTTGTCTATGTTTGTGTTGATCCATTCGTTCCCATTGTGCACTTTTACCGCCATCTGCCCACAGCCTAACACACTAATCGCTTGCCCATTGCCGAGAATCACAGATTTCTGTGAAACAATTTGAAATGATGAAAATAACGCGCGATTGTTACACATATGTTCACTGGCCCCAGAGTCAACCAGCCATTTTGACTCTTGATAATGTTCATATTCTGCGTTTGACACGACAAATGCATTACTTTCCTTACTGCCCCTGTACTTCCTAAAGCGACACTGTGCCTTATAATGTCCGAACTTTCCGCAATAAAAACACTTATTACTGTTACTGTTATTGTCTTGTAATTCACTGTTATTCACTTTGCTTCTGCATTCGCTTTGGAAATGCCCCAGTCTGTTGCATTTGTGACACTTTATGTTTCTTCTATTTTTAACAAAGAATGCAGATGAAGCTTGTTGAGACGCTTCACCCTTCTCCTGCACCCTTTCTTCTTCCACCAGAAGCCTGGCTATCAGATTATCCAGGGTTTGTTTATCGTCTGGCGCCGACTCCCACGCCGACACAAAGTGTTTGTACTCATCTGGCAACGACATTAGTACCTTTGTAATAACTAACTTGTTTGATATTTCCTCTCCCATTTGCTTAAGCTGATTTTGCAGCTCCTGTATTTTTGACAAAAATACTGACATCTCAGTTCCTTTTTCAAACTTAAACTGGAAAAATCGCTGCTGTGTAATATGGATGCTTGTTTCCGACTTTTGCTCGAAAACACTTTGGAGTTTACGCCACATTTCAGCAGATGTTGTGCAAGAAATTATATGCAACATGACTTTCTCCGTCATTCTGGTAACTAGTAGTGTCTGAGCCTTAGCATCTTTTGACTCCCAAGCAGCATGTTCAGCCGCTGCCTCAGGTTTTATTTTCTGCCCCTCAACTATGTCGAGCCATCCTTGAACTCGTAGCAATACCGTTGTTTGGAACTTCCACAGGTTCCAGTTGCTTCCAGGAAGGTCAAACTAGTGTGTGACTATTCCTTCCATTTCGTTGTCCTGCCTCGCTCAATTTAGAGAATGAACTAGTATTACTCCTTCTTGGCGCGGTCACGTATAACCTCACTTTTATCGCGGCGGCCGTGGTTATAAAAGCGGCTATTTTCTACCCCTTCACAGATTCTATGCAGAACTATGTGTCTGGGCCCATAAGCTGTTGAGGTTTAATGAATAAAGGCCTTTTAATAAACGAAATGTTTTATTATACTTTAACAGCAAAACTGATACAACAATGTTGACCGTTATATCTTTATCAACTAGAAAACAAAACACTACACAGTGTTGCCAACAACTTAAAACTGAAGTTACCAAATAATAATTATTACATTGCCATATTCTAACACAAAATATACGCGTGGACTACTTACTAACTGTTAAGGATAAGCCGGTTGGTGCACGTGAACCTCTGACGTTATAGCGCTGTCCCAAACTTCCGTGTTCAAGTCGGTCTGTGTCTAAAGTCTATGTATGCATTCAGAAAATTTTACTTACTTCCCATGTTATGTGTTAATTTAATAGAGTAAGAATAAGTCTTCAGATACTTTGAAGCGTATTCGTGGAATGTTTACGTTGTAAAATGTAAACATTGCACGTGCACACGTTGTAAAATGTAAACATTGGACGTGCACACGTTGTAAAATGTAAACATTGGACGTGCAAGGCAGGGTTTATCAAAACTAACGTGACACAATTCTAATTAGTGATGCCCGCGTCCAGTGTAAAAGGGAAATTAAAAAAAAAGTTAAAGAAAATTATTTGCTGTTAGTTGGCGAACTTACTTAAAATTAAACGGATAAATAAGCACTCAAATCACCTATAACTAGAGACCAGAAAAATTCGTGAGCTCAATGACCTGCAGGATTGACTCTACATGCTTATGTACAAATATGCCGACATAAACTGCACATTTGTTTCCTGCTGTCACAGTAGAGGGCGACGATTGGACCAGCATTCTCCCGGAAGTGCCAAATACCGCATGTGCCAATGGTTAAAGTTATATTTGAATTCTAGCTCGTCCCAAAATGAATCCGCGAATTCTTGAAGTCTCTATCTATTACATATACACTTCAATAATATCAAAATCTGCACCACGCAACTACAAATAAAGAGCGCGCTTGTAGGTAGCGCGCAGAATTTACTGCGGTCTGGGGTCAGATTCTGAAAGCTCACTTTTGGACGTCGTAATTGTAGACCATATTAGGACTGCGTCAATGTGACGTCCGCGAACACGACCGATTATAGACGTGCATTTAGAGGGACGTGGCCCTCTGTTGATGACAGTGCAAACAACAGAATATCCACTTAGCCTCCTCAATTCTCGTCTAGATCTTCTACTGTCTTTGCCAACTAATATCCAGCTAAGGTAATTTCTACTACAGGTCGGGAAGATCAATGTTACTAGTTTGGCAGAGGGAAAATTCGGCAAGGTACCAAATGTTCTCTATTTTATACATTTAAAAAATAGGTTAATAGAAATGATCACGAATAAAAGATATAACTTCGTAACTACATAAAATATTTCTCTTTTATAATTCACGTAGCTTCAAATTTTAATTAAAAGTTACGTTTTGGAACACTGCACACTTAGCGGCGGAAATTGTGTGTATGCCAAACTCTCCCATAATAAATCGCGTTATATTCCGAACCGGTAGCAAAAATATTATTAATCCCGCCAACCTCCACAGTCGCCTGCGTGCATTCAAGCTGTTGCCATCCATTCACTGACTGTTGCCACAGTGGTGACACAGGTTAGAAAAGTACGCTTACAAAGAGACGAAACGGCGTGGTGGTTCCTTGGGCGTACCCATAATATGATGGGCTGCGTGAGGCTCTGGAACGGGTCGTGTGATTGACTCCTGCGTGCTGAACTGTTGACTGACAAATATAGGTTAGACTCTGGCTGGTGAACGGCTTTCACTTGTTGTTGGCCAGTGAATGCTGACATGTTGCTCGCTGGAGTACGCAGAACAAGCAGCTGTTTCACCTCTGTATTCTTAAGTATTCTGTAGTGATGATTAAGTAATCTTCTGTACTTCGGACAACCATGGTTCGGCCAACTGCAGGGTTTTTTTATCGTCTCAGAGTCTTCGAAACCATGTCTAACAAGTCGTGGTGCCATTACAAAAGGAAGACTTACGTAGAAGTATTTGCCCAAAGGAATTGATTAATTTTTCATGTCTTCGCTCATGCCATGTTGAAGATCTATTTTCGACGCAAGTGACTGCTGAGTGCAATTCCCCAGCTTCCTGTCGATCAAACCTTCAGTGTATACTCAGCTGAAAGTAAATTTAGGGAGGTAGCCATTACCTCAGTCGCGGCCATGATTGTCAACTCTCTCCATCTTAAGATTCATTTCACCGTATTTGGCGTTAGTCGCACTTACGTGCAGCCTTACAGTATACTCTCGACTATAGCAGACACAACCAAAAGTCAGTTTAGGGAAAGTAACCAAAGTGTAATGCACTTGACACATCAGATGCTTTTGTGGCTTTTGGCTGTTTTAAAGATGATATACGTTTTTCTAGCGCAGAAACAACGGTGAGCGCCAATAAAGATCGCTGCAAAGTCCACTATTATTTCAGGTTTTGCGAGAACTTGAGCACTATTTTTTCAGATAAATTCGTTATGAGCGCCAATATAGATCGCTGCAAAGTCCACTATTATTTCAGGTTTTGCGAGAACTTGAGCACTATTTTTTCAGATAAATTCGTTATGAGCGCCAATATAGATCGCTGCAAAGTCCACTATTATTTCAGGTTTTGCGAGAACTTGAGCACTATTTTTTCAGATAAATTCGTTATGAGCGCCAATATAGATCGCTGCAAAGTCCACTATTATTTCAGGTTTTGCGAGAACTTGAGCACTATTTTTTCAGATAAATTCGTTATAATATACCATATAACCAAATACAGTATCTACTGCAAATATCACATTTGTCAGGGGGGCGCAATTGTATAGTGGCTAGAGCACTCAACTTCCACCAAGACAACACGTCCCCGGCCGAGTCACTACCGGATTTTCGCAAGTGGGAATCGATCCACTGATCGGCAGATTTTCTCGTATATCTCCCGATTCCCCCACCCTTGCAATCCGGTGCTGCTCCATTCTCACCTTATTTCACCTCCATCGGCTCTCAATACATCGTTGTTAAGAGCAGCAAAAATCTCTCCACTTCGTCCAAATCTCCCCACTCTACTTATATTTTTAGAACGCCGAACATTCTGGACAGCATATTATTAGAGAACTGAAGAATTCGCGGATTCCTTTTGGGACAAGTTATAATTCAAAACACGTGTGTTCATATAATTTTAGCCTTGTCCTCGCGGTGTTTGACACCTCTTGGAGAACGGTGGCCCAATCGTCGCCTTCCACTGTGACAGCAGGCAACCAATGCACGGTTGACATTGACATATTTGTACATAAGACTGTAGAGTATAGCCTACAGGTCGTTGAACTCGCGAATTTTGCAGGATTCTACATATTATTGACATTGTTCAGTGGCTTGCAAACTAATTATAGAGGTTCACTGTTAGAATAGAAAACCCTCGTGGGCATAGTCGAATAAAAATATAGCTTCACGCACAAGTCATAACAAAAAACAGGAGAGAAATGATAGACCTACGAACATTATATTGAATCTATAAAACAATTAGAACTTTCGAGAGATACAAATTTTACCTGAGTATATCGTTTTCGGTATCGTGTAAGAATTATAAATTACATTGTCAATGAGCAAAAATGTTTGGAAGCTGTGATCACGAACAGTCTATAATAACGTGCTATGCTTGAGAAAACCGATTTCGAGTACACTTATTAGTCTGTTAATTCATTGCAGTGAATTTAATGAGATATGTAAGCTCGCCAAGAATAACGTCGTCTCTCCTGACGAAGGCTAAGTTAATCCTTGTCTAGACACAAACTTTCAGGAACTTAATACAGCAGTAAAATACCCAAGGTGAGGTTAGATGTCGCAAACCGATGGTTGCTGAAGTAAAAATTAAAAACTTTATAGTTACTGAAGCTGTGCGCACGTGGGTGGCAATACAAGGCTTACAACTTGAAATAACTGACTGATTCACCCATGCAAGCTGCGTGGCATCTGACTCGCTTGCGAGTGCCAGTCCTGTTATCCTGAGAAACCTAAGACAGAATTTTGAGGAATGTGCCGACATAACCGTTCTGCCAATGTAGTTCTGCTGCTTACCGATGCATTTCCTACACTTGCCACCAACGTGCAATGCTATGGCTTTTATAATATCAAACAGTGGTTTGTTTCGACCTTTGACCGATCACCCGTTTAACACACAAGCCTGTTGTAAACCTCAAACAATTGGTTCATATTTTTACATGTGAAGGCTGAGTCCTGTCAACTATCGAAAGATGTTCGTTACGAAAGACCGTCTAAAACCTCTCAGGAGCAGTGCTTGTATTGTAATCACAGTGTTGATATGTTTATTATTTCGCACTAATATATTGTATTTATGATGGTGATACTGCAGAACAGTTACAAAATGCAGATCTGAAACAGTCGCTTATTCCGTAAACTCCAGCCACACACGTCAGCAAAAATATAGCGTCACCAGCTAGCAATATGCCACAGTGCCGTTCGCTATTATGCTCTGGTAACCTTTGTCATTCGGCAGTCAGCTCTACAAAGAGCCTGGAGTTTGATTGGTTATTACGTGCTACGAAGTATTCCCTATTGGCTGGAGTGCCGGGTGGGACACTATAAATCTGAGTCAGTGAGAATTTCACTTTTTCAATTAGTTAACAGTGCCTTGATACAACAGTCATTTCAATGAAATTAACAGACGAATCAGTGAAAAAATTACAGTTTTCCTTCACTTATTAATTCAGTGATATTTTCCACTGGTAGGTCAGTTTTTTTTTCCACTGTTTTTTAGTGATTTGCTTTTTAACTGATGGATCAGTTAAACAGCGTGTAAAAATGGAAGTTAATAAACATGCATCAAGTGAAACAACAACGCATAAACTAATAAAACCAATACAAAATAGTTTTTAAATTGTGTTTCGTATTTCATAAAACCATTTTATGAAATAATATGAACATTCAGTAATTCATTACGTTTTTACGTCTTTCATTTCGTTGACGTCATGTAATCATCACAGCGGTCTGTTTGAATGTTAAAACTGCATATAATGGGGCGAAGAGAGTGCACACATATGTACTATTCGTTTTAACAATCCACACGGTACCAATCAAACCGAAACGAAAAGTAAGGGCATACCATTTAAAACAACTCTTTTTCGATGAGGAAATATAAAACACATACATTTTATTATTTTTTCAAATCAACTTAACTTGGTAGTTCAGCTGCTTAGGTAACGGTTTATAGGTGAATTAGGAAGGGTGTGTGAGTTCAATCACAGCCACCTGCGGGAAATATTTTTTTTTTAATTACGGTAAATTGCGCAATATAAATAGTAAACTATCGTAAATACGTTTATTTCTCATAATTATTTAGCTAAATTCAATATAAGCAGTATTTGATTCGCCGCTGCAGCTTGCCGTCACTTACTCAATCAGTGAAATTATTTCACGTCAAAAATTCAATCAGTGAAATTTTTTCACTGAAACAATTAGTGGTATTCCACAGATTCAAATTGGAGCCATTTTCACTGATTCGAAAGGTTGAATTTCACTGCGAATCAGTGATTTTCCACTGATGCGAATTTAGAGTGAAAGTATGTTAGAAAGCGCTGATTAGTGAACGGCGTTCCAGTATGTTATTGGTTAGGGGTGCTATTTTGCTGGTGTGCGCGGCTTAAGTTTGCGGTATAAGCGACCGTTTTATTTCGGTATTCTTGCGTATTCTGTGTACCCAACAAGCGTATCGTGTATCGTATACCACCTTTATAACAGCGATGCCGCTAAATGGTTCTCAGAGTGAAAGGAGGGCTATACAGTTCCAACAAATTTTATGATGTGCACATGCGCAACAATTATGGCTGTATAAGTTGTTTACAGTAAAGTTAAAACTTTTGAAAACAACATTTGAAAAATGTCACTGCCCCTGCTTGCATGTATTTTTATGGACACACTGACTGGCATGCACCTTGTAAAGTAGATAACGACGGAGGGAAAGTAGTTCCATGCCTTAACGTTGAATTAAAAGTGTTAGGAAAACATTTGAAAATATTGGAATTGTTTATTTTGCTTTCTATATTTTTAATGCTTCTAGGTGTCAGAATAAGCAAATGGTAAAATATTTCCTTTTTAAAATAATTTCACCGTTTTACTTAACCGACAATGTAACAAGGTCCTGGCAAAATTAGTTTTACATCTGGCGGAAGTGTACGGAATGTGCATTGAAGTAGATCTTTATGACGGCTTTCAAAAGTGCTCGGTTTACCGTGAACGGCCTTTAGCAGCGAACGACTGAAGCAGTAGTCGAGGACGTAGGCACACATGTCCGCCGTGGGAAGGACGGGGGCTTAACAGACGTCGGCGAGGCGGCGCACATATAATCCCATGGCGAGTCGTCTTGGGCCAGTGGCACGTGTAATCCCCCTGTCTGAGTGCCGTCTCACGGCGGGCGACTCCTGCCCTCAGTCCTCGACACCTCGGCGGCCACGTTCACACTCCGTCAAGCCCGCACACAGAGCTGTCGATGGGGTGCAAACACTGTTCGGGAATTATAAGTGTCGTGATATTACGTCTCGACTGAAGTGAAATTTTTTTAATATATCACAAATACGATGTCCTGTATAGCTACATTACAGCAAAAGTTATGATGATGATGATGATGATAATAATGATAATAAAGTTATTTTTTAAGAATTTCATATTAGAAATAAATTGAATTATTAGTACTGCTCAGTAGGACCATCACAATCTCAGCGGAAGGATACAAAATAAAGCAAAACGAGAAATACAGCAGGAATTTAAAAAAAAAATTTCACGAACTTGTTTTAAAGCCTTTGTCGCTGTGTCAAAGGTTTTTCCTTCAAATTGCTTTAAAGAAGTTTGTTAAACTAACGTAGGTTGTTCAGGGGCGTCACCGCCACACTCATCTCCAGCGCAGCGATGCTCGTTTCTAAACATTTTATGGCTTCAGCTAGAAAAAGTGGTATTAAATACGAGTAGTTGTAAAATTTCTTTAATGTCTGACGGCTTTAGCAGGAAAAATCAGCTATTTCCAACCGCCATAAATATAAAGATTGGAATTACAAAAAACACGCAAGAGATAGTCATGACATGGAAAATATATAATTGCGAAATAGCTACACCTAACTGGCATGCTGTTGAAAGTGCACATAACCAAATTATATAAAGAACAATAATTTCATACAAATAACTGACTTATTTTCCTATAAAAAATTTAAGCAAATTATATGAGGTCCTTACACAGTAAGATAATAGAATCACGTGTTTTAAAAATTTCTTAGTAGAATGAATTTCCCACAATTTGTTATGGTAATCAGCGGAATAGTTTCTGACATATGACGTAAGCCTATAATTATGACTTGCTAACGGTAGTGCCTTCTAAAATGATGGAAGGTTGAATCTGTTACTAAATAATTTTTGTGCACACATTATGTACTTCGTCACAAACCAAGTTTTAGTTATAAACGTCTAACGACGCCAGATATATGGTAAGAATAACACAGCCACTTTTAAACCAAGAGATTACTAACTTATTGCAAAAGGTGGTCTTTCGTAAAACAGTTGCATGTAACATGTGTGAAATTGTTTAGAAGAGTTGNTGATGATGATGATGATGATAATAATGATAATAAAGTTATTTTTTAAGAATTTCATATTAGAAATAAATTGAATTATGAGTACTGCTCAGTAGGACCATCACAATCTCAGCGGAAGGATACAAAATAAAGCAAAAGGAGAAATACAGCAGGAATTTAAAAAAAAAATTTCATTAACTTGTTTTAAAGCCTTTGTCGCTGTGTCAAAGGTTTTTCCTTCAAATTGCTTTAAAGAAGTTTGTTAAACTAACGTAGGTTGTTCAGGGGCGTCACCGCCACACTCATCTCCAGCGCAGCGATGCTCGTTTCTAAACATTTTATGGCTTCAGCTAGAAAAAGTGGTATTAAATACGAGTAGTTGTAAAATTTCTTTAATGTCTGACGGCTTTAGCAGGAAAAATCAGCTATTTCCAACCGCCATAAATATAAAGATTGGAATTACAAAAAACACGCAAGAGATAGTCATGTCATGGAAAAGATATAATTGCGAAATAGCTACACCTAACTGGCATGCCGTTGAAAGTGCACATAACCAAATTATATAAAGAACAATAATTTCATACAAATAACTGACTTATTTTCCTATAAAAAATTTAAGCAAATTATATGAGGTCCTTACACAGTAAGATAATAGAATCAGGTGTTTTAAAAATTTCTTAGAAGAATGAATTGCCCACAATTTGTTATGGTAATCAGCGGAATAGTTTCTGACATATGACGTAAGCCTATAATTATGACTTGCTAACGGTAGTGCCTTCTAAAATGATGGAAGGTTGAATCTGTTACTAAATAATTTTTGTGCACACATTATGTACTTCGTCACAAACCAAGTTTTAGTTATAAACGTCTAACGACGCCAGATATATGGTAAGAAAAACAGAGCCACTTTTAAACCAAGAGAATACTAACTTATTGCAAAAGGTGGTCTTTCGTAAAACAGTTGCATGTAACATGTGTGAAATTGTTTAGAAGAGTTGNATACTAACTTATTGCAAAAGGTGGTCTTTCGTAAAACAGTTGCATGTAACATGTGTGAAATTGTTTAGAAGAGTTGAGATGTGTCATAAGTCGGAACTGTAGATGAAATTATCATTCAACATAGCGCACTAAAGATGTTATCGATTGATTTATTTCGTGCACAAAAATATAACTACCAGTATACTAATATGGGTTCTGATATGATTGATTGTCCCATAAATTGAGACCTGAAAAATTCTCTAATTCATTTTGAGACATGCTATAATTCAAAACACGTGTGTTGATATGACTTGAGCTATTGGTGCACACGATGTTTGACACCTCCTAGAGAACGCTAGTCCAATCACCGGCTTCCAATGTGATAGCAGACAACCAATGTGCATTTAATATCGGGATATTTGTGCATAATACTGTATAGTCTAGCCTGCAGGTCATTGAACTCGCGAATTTTTCCGGTCTCTACCCATAAATATATTTTGTAATACAAGTTGATACGAGGNTTAATATCGGGATATTTGTGCATAATACTGTATAGTCTAGCCTGCAGGTCATTGAACTCGCGAATTTTTCCGGTCTCTACCCATAAATATATTTTGTAATACAAGTTGATACGAGGTGACGATAAAATAGGTAACACATTTATTTAAAATAAATGAATTCATGCTCTTACATAGGCCTACTATTGATATGTAAAATTTGTTAGTATTCGTTTACGTAGTTTCTTAAATATGATATTAAAAACACTTTTATCCTAGGCAGTGCTGTTAAACAAAACTGCTGACAAAATCTTACGTATGGATGAATTTGTTACGCTTATCTAGGTACTGCCAGCATATAAAGTTAGTTGAAATACTGCATGCCTAATGGTGGGATATAATGGATAACGCAACCGCTGCCTTTTTAAAGAAAAATACAAATTCTTCCAAAAACCATAAAAGGTCAGAGTGATCTACCATACTATTGCTCGTATACGAAAATGGCTGTAATCAACTGAGTAGTTCCCGAGATAATTATTATAACACTTTTATTTATTCATGTTACACTAAATTCCAAAATGGTGCGCTAATAAGAATATGTATTCCTGAGTTCAGTAATAACATTGTGAAATATTAAACTGTCATTTGTGCTTCAGTTTGGATGAATGGCTCCTCAAATACAACATAACAGGTATTCCCCAAAAAAAAAATAATAATGGCTGCAATTTAGATAATGAATCCATCATGTTCTGGAAATATCAAAGTCATATGTCTTTACTATGCACTATACAGATATACAGCTTGGTAAAATTCTGTGGATGAGTTCAAAAGCTATGAGGGGGATGGGGGGAAACACACACATGCAGGCAGAGTGTAAGTTGGTCTCATAAATATATCTTTCCTTATTAAAAGTAAGGTGAAAATCAGAGGGATTAAATTTCATTGTGCAAAACATCGATCCAGTAAGTAAAATTTATATCTATTTTCGAGGTGAAAAAGAATATAATGGCAATTTTCGACACATACGTGTGCTCAATTAGATGGTAAGGTAACAAAATATAATTCATTATTCAAATGTATGACAGATTGTTAAACACATGTGTGACAACATAACGATTTCCAAGTGATGGCAAAATTTTATCCGTACTTCATCCAGCAATTCTCGTCCAAATTTATCGTAATCTATAAGTGGAGGCAAAAATTTGACGGAGTGACAGACGGCTTATGGCGTCGNTTGTGAAATATTAAACTGTCATTTGTGCTTCAGTTTGGATGAATGGCTCCTCAAATACAACATAACAGGTATTCCCAAAAAAAAAAAAAAAAAATAATGGCTGCAATTTAGATAAAGAATCCATCATGTTCTGGAAATATCAAAGTCATATGTCTTTACTATGCACTATACAGATATACAGCTTGGTAAAATTCTGTGGATGAGTTCAAAAGCTATGAGGGGGATGGGGGGAAACACACACATGCAGGCAGAGTGTAAGTTGGTCTCATAAATATATCTTTCCTTATTAAAAGTAAGGTGAAAATCAGAGGGATTAAATTTCATTGTGCAAAACATCGATCCAGTAAGTAAAATTTATATCTATTTTCGAGGTGAAAAAGAATATAATGGCAATTTTCGACACATACGTGTGCTCAATTAGATGGTAAGGTAACAAAATATAATTAATTATTCAAATGTATGACAGATTGTTAAACACATGTGTGACAACATAAAGATTTCCAAGTGATGGCAAAATTTTATCCGTACTTCATCCAGCCATTCTCGTCCAAATTTATCGTAATCTATAAGTGGAGGCAAAAATTTGACGGAGTGACAGACGGCTTATGGCGTCGCGTACATTTGGCGGGAATACCACATTTATGAAGGTTCGATTCCAAATCCGCGTACGGCTCATTCAGTTCCAAGACCCAGTCAGTATTTCAGTGGTTGGAAACCTACTGTCCCGTCACCTTTCAGCCTGCTTACATAACCACGGAATACTTAAGAATACAGAGGTGAAATAGCCGCTTATTCCGCGAAATACCGCCATACACGCCAGAAAAAACCGCGTCACTGGCGAGCAACATGTCGTAACTCCGTTCGCCAATCAGCGTCTGGTTACCTACTGCTCAGTTAGCAGCCCTGATAGTAAGGTATCTTTCGCGGCACGCATTAGCCAATCAGACACAAGATCCGTTCCCAGAGCCTTGTGCAGCCAATCAAGAGAATGGGCACGCCCGCATCACAAGGAATCGCCAAACCATTAATGCGTCTGTGTGTGCTTACTTATCTACTGTGACATAACCGTGCGGTGCAGTACTCCATTTTTTTTTTTNACCATTAATGCGTCTGTGTGTGCTTACTTATCTACTGTGACATAACCGTGCGGTGCAGTACTCCATTTTTTTTTTTGCCGAGACAATCTAGAGTGAATATTTTTATAGGTCGTGCTTTTAATAAAATGCAGCGAACATTTNATTTTTTTTTTTGCCGAGACAATCTAGAGTGAATATTTTTATAGGTCGTGCTTTTAATAAAATGCAGCGAACATTTTCCAGCTGTAAACGAACGAGTACGTCGTAATCATTTCAGGCCCACTTTAATTTATAGGTTCAGGCGTTGCAAATAGGACTTATTTTAATTCGTACTGCACTTAGGCAAATAAATCACTTGTTTCGCTATCGCAACCAATTATCTGTAAGTTTTATATTCTGCTGTAGTAATATGAACAATTCGTAACCTAAACCTGAATCAGTTACTGTCCAGGAAATATTATTGTGTTATGAGCCTCGCTGTATATACAGTTTGCAACATCAGCGAAAATTAACCAATGTATCTGTCCATTGCATAGTACATCGCTGTGTACACTGGGTCGGAAGTGGTTAGTAAATTCACATGTGTCTGGAAGTATCATGGTTAATTTAAAACTTTAGAATTCAACGCCTGAAAATTATTCGCCGCCCTTAACTTGACAAAATTTCAACGCGAAAGCCGATAAGCGAACTAAAAAGTAGTTGTTTCGTTATGTCTAATTAAAAGCGCATTTGTGTTGTCCGTACATTAGGCAATAAGAACTAGCTTAAAAGCAGCATATGCTTTTTGAAAGACAATTTCAGATCTCAGGCTTAACGTAAGTACATGAGTCATTGCACCAATAGGAACTTCAGTTTCTACAAATGGCAAGAAGAACTTAACCTGAGATTTTTAGACAATACAACAACTGTTAAATTACTGTAAACGAAAAAGGCTACACTGAGAGAAAAGTTTGTTTCAGTTAACGTAACATTTATTTGTATAGCTGTATGGCGACAATGGAATATTTTGTTGTTCTATTTGGTTTCCCTAAACAAAGATTTGGTTGGTGCAGCTAAANAGCTGTATGGCGACAATGGAATATTTTGTTGTTCTATTTGGTTTCCCTAAACAAAGATTTGGTTGGTGCAGCTAAATATGTGTTTGGCTGTACCTACATTACAGTTTCGGTAAATATAACAATAATTGGAAGCCCGACCAAGATTTAAACGCAGATCGTTTGTTCCCTTGCAACCTCAGCTTAAGTGATTATCGGCTATTCACGTTAAAGTGAGCACTTTGGAAACCCTCTAGTTTGGAATAATAGTCAATAAATATTTCTTATTTTAGTCTTGGACATTAACTTTCGAGTGCGGTGGAATATACACACTGTGTTATTGGCAATATTTATTTATAAAGGTGGTTAAAAGGGTAAATATGGCTCAAATGAAAAAGTAACTATGGCCTAAAAAGTGCTCACTTTACCGTGAACAGCCAATACTTATCAAATCGGAATGTTTTCAAATACATACATTTCAATTGCTGGACAAAGAGCCCAAATAAATATTTAAAGTTTTACAGTTTTAATTTCTAGTTTCATTTTGAACTTGTTTCTTAAGAATGAATAAATGCTTCAACAAACACTGTTACTTTCCTAATTGTCACAAAAATTCAAACTCGAGCTCTATTTTTAAACAAAGGCAATCAAATGAGTGGCCAAACAAATAAATACAGTTAATTCCACGAAATAATTTTTTGACCATCTAATTTCATTTAGCTCAACACAGAAATTTAGTTTATTCAAGCATATGTTTTGATAAATGGACAAAATTAATGTTGTTGCTTTTCAAGTTTTGTTTACTCAACCAAATATTTCGTTACGGGAGATACATTAGCGGCCATTAAATTTTACCTACAAGTGTAGCGCACATATTAAGTGGGTCATTACAAGCTAGGCTATGGNATACATTAGCGGCCATTAAATTTTACCTACAAGTGTAGCGCACATATTAAGTGGGTCATTACAAGCTAGGCTATGGCTTAATTACGAGCTCAACGCGATCGCCAGCCGATTTGAATGAGCCGTTGGAATTAGCGTAACTTACGCGTGCTATTAGCTAGCTGAGCCTGAATAACTCAACACCGATACATATTCATGCCAGGGCGTGTGTTTTGCACCTTCATGGAGCACAGTAAACAAAAGCNTGAATAACTCAACACCGATACATATTCATGCCAGGGCGTGTGTTTTGCACCTTCATGGAGCACAGTAAACAAAAGCTTGTTTTAGCCTGTCAGTTTTTATGGCAGTTTGGTTGCCCGGGCACGTATTATTTATCTATTTAAAGTTTCTTCCAATTTGGCACGCGCGAAACCTGCCGGAAAATTGAAGCGATCAGCTTGACCTTCCTTCACCAGCATCTTAAGCCCTGTCATTTCGTACACCGCTTGCCAATCTCACGATGAACGATCCTCGACGGCTTCATTATCGCCATCGCTTTCTTTAAATGTCCGAAGGTAAACATCTTTCCACGACGTGATCTTTCGCGAAACGCTCAAGGTCCCCTAAACGGCTTTTTTTTTTCCGTCCAATGTGGAGTCATAATTACGTTTTGACACAACCACTTTAGTCCATACAGTTTACCTGTCGTCGAGTGGAGACCTAAGCTAGTNAGCTGTATGGCGACAATGGAATATTTTGTTGTTCTATTTGGTTTCCCTAAACAAAGATTTGGTTGGTGCAGCTAAAGATGTGTTTGGCTGTGCCTACATTACAGTTTCGGTAAATATAACAATAATTGGAAGCCCGACCAAGATTTAAACGCAGATCGTTTGTTCCCTTGCAACCTCAGCTTAAGTGATTACAGGCTATTCACGTTAAAGTGAGCACTTTGGAAACCCTCTAGTTTGGAATAATAGTCAATAAATATTTCTTATTTTAGTCTTGGACATTAACTTTCGAGTGCGGTGGAATATACACACTGTGTTATTACTTACATGGCAATATTTATTTATAAAGGTGGTTAAAAGGGTAAATATGGCTCAAATGAAAAAGTAACTATGGCCTAAAAAGTGCTCACTTTACCGTGAACAGCCAATACTTATCAAATCGGAATGTTTTCAAATACATACATTTCAATTGCTGGACAAAGAGCCCAAATAAATATTTAAAGTTTTACAGTTTTAATTTCTAGTTTCATTTTGAACTTGTTTCTTAAGAATGAATAAATGCTTCAACAAACACTGTTACTTTCCTAATTGTCACAAAAATTCAAACTCGAGCTCTATTTTTAAACAAAGGCAATCAAATGAGTGGCCAAACAAATAAATACAGTTAATTCCACGAAATAATTTTTTGACCATCTAATTTCATTTAGCTCAACACAGAAATTTAGTTTATTCAAGCATATGTTTTGATAAATGGACAAAATTAATTTTGTTGCTTTTCAAGTTTTGTTTACTCAACCAAATATTTCGTTACGGTGAGTAAATATATTTTTTACCCTATAAAACCAGTATTGTGTTGGCTCAAACAAACCTTTCTCTCATTGTAATGCAAAATGAATGGAGCAAATAAATTATTTTTAATTAGGGAAAACTTTTACTACAAAATATTTTGCTACATTTTTTTCTTTCTCTTTCTTGTAGTGAAAGCAAAAATATTTTGTTAAGTATTGATAGCAAAATAATTTAGTATCAACAAAATACATGGCAGGGTCTAGTAGAGGTAAAATAAAATATACATTAGCGGCCATTAAATTTTACCTACAAGTGTAGCGCACATATTAAGTGGGTCATTACAAGCTAGGCTATGGCTTAATTACGAGCTCAACGCGATCGCCAGCCGATTTGAATGAGCCGTTGGAATTAGCGTAACTTACGCGTGCTATTAGCTAGCTGAGCCTGAATAACTCAACACCGATACATATTCATGCCAGGGCGTGTGTTTTGCACCTTCATGGAGCACAGTAAACAAAAGCTTGTTTTAGCCTGTCAGTTTTTATGGCAGTTTGGTTGCCCGGGCACGTATTATTTATCTATTTAAAGTTTCTTCCAATTTGGCACGCGCGAAACCTGCCGGAAAATTGAAGCGATCAGCTTGACCTTCCTTCACCAGCATCTTAAGCCCTGTAATTTCGTACACCGCTTGCCAATCTCACGATGAACGATACTCGACGGCTTCATTATCGCCATCGCTTTCTTTAAATGTCCGAAGGTAAACATCTTTCCACGACGTGATCTTTCGCGAAACGCTCAAGGTCCCCTAAACGGCTTTTTTTTTTCCGTCCAATGTGCAGTCATAATTACGTTTTGACACAACCACTTTAGTCCATACAGTTTACCTGTCGTCGAGTGGAGACCTAAGCTAGTCCTGCACAACGGGGCATCTGGCAATAGGAGTCGAATTTATCCGCGAATCACAGGAGTCGTGCGGTCGGATATGTATTACATATAAATACTTTCACACGTACCTAAGTCAATATTGTAGGCGCCTGTGTAAACAAACCCAACCCTAATGACTCCTGAATACATATATCCCGCAGCGTCGTTAGGCCTGTCTCACAATTGTAAGCTAATAAAAAATTGAACAGCGAAATACAATCCGTGCATGTCAGCCGCGCGTACAGTATATTATTAGTTTGCAACGCAGGAACAGGAATTTCCAGTCGGTGTGCCGGGTTTGCTTTACCAGATCCCGGTAGTATATTTGCAGCGCGCGATCGCCGAAAGCGTTCACTAAAGCAACTTGGCTTTTAGATAAAATAATTTTAAAATATTTACGAGCCCGTTATAATAAAACTCATCTGTGCAGTATCAAGTCGCCGTGTTGTAGTTTACGTAAGTATCTCGCCTTCATTAATTACGATGACCTTGCTTTCCTGAAGAATGCACTAAACATTTTTACCGCATGTTAAATAAATACCCTTAAACATATCTCATATAAATTTTTTTGGCGAGCGAAGTATTTAACCTGGAAGCAAATAAGTAATTTGCGATTCCGAAATAAACGATTTGCCTTTACGGTGTGGAATAAGAAATGTAAATTTGGTGAACCTTGAGATGCAGAGCAGAGTTCCGCGAAAGTAGATGTTTAGTGAACCTGTACAAACAAGGCGCCGAACTGTGGGCTTGAAACTCTGATCAGGCATGCGTTTTTGTCAGTTTCAGGGATAATTTAGCGTTACGATGTTAAACTAAACTGGGGGAAACTTCTACGAATCAGCGATATGTTACGCACTTCAGTGGAAACTGTAAATGGAATTTCAGCAACGCTAGCAGTTGCTACAGTGACTCGAGTTCACTGCAGTTGCAGTCAATCATATCGTCAGATAGAAAAGTTATCCACCAATTACACTTCTTTAACGAATGTAAACCATCCTAATACCTGATTTTTCAATTACCAGTACTTCACTGGCAACTACAGATTCAGCAGTAGAGTGTAGGGAATTCTGTGTACATGATAGTAGGATTACAAATGGTGTTATTGAAGCTGTTTTTTTAAATCGCCCTAATAGAAGAAAAGGTTTAGAGACAAAAAAGTGACTTACTAAGTTTACGTTTAAATGCGTAGAAGTTAATGTTTTTTAACTCGGCGTGTAGCTTGCAGCTGTCCTGCCCTACTCCTTTCTGCGCATCTTACAGAGCTTACTTGAAAAACTTGTGAAGTAATAGTGCAAGTAATAATACCCGAACAGCGATAATTTTAAGAGCAGTAATGTGCAAGCAACACTATTGGCAGGTTGAATAGATTTGGAACACGTAGAATTACGCAACATGGAACATTCTACTCCAAACTGTCAGCCAAACTGCCTCAAGATATCTGTGTTCGTAAGATCAAACACACGGAATGCAAAAAATTCGACACGCATGCCCCTTCCACTCTATATTATCCGCAACCAGTTTAGCCAAAATGTAGAGTCTTTAATAAACCTGGAATGCGTTTTTATTTTCAAGTGTTATTCCATGCAGTGCAATATGAACACGATAGTTAAAACTTTTCAAGGCACACTGTTCGGTGTGGGNACTAACTTTTTGTTTCCAGGGTAATTCTGTCCACGTACCAATGATGCTTATTTCTTTCCGTTAGTAACGAAACGTGGGCGGAGAATTACATACAAATATTTCAATACTTCACGTTTTACTCTCCAGCAAATCGATTCAAACTGTACAGTATTTTAACAAAAACATTACCAGGAATGGATAAACGAGCGCAATTACGTATCCTGCGTAAGAGTTCTGCCGGTTTACGGACACATCCCAAGCAATGTCTGGAAGCGATTGGTAAACTTCCAGAGGAGACAAAGACTCAGTAACGAAAGCGGCCTTACATAAAGCTGGCACTCTTCGCCGAATTTCCAGTGTTGGTAGCTACAAGCTGTACACAAAGAAAAGTGTTGTAGTTGTAACTGACATTTTTCTTGTATTTATTGTATACGTACAAACATTTATTGACAAAATAATTCTACGTCATTTAAAATACGGTATGTTTCACTAACAAACGCAGTTCTTGTCAGAATAATTACTGAATGTTTGAGTATGACAGGAATTCTAAAATCAGATCACAACACCCTGTCAATAACTATTTAAAAAAAAAATACAAGTATCTGTTGTACAGCTGGCCTGAAAATAATTCATAAAAAACTACTTATGTGTTTTATTTAACAAGTTTCATTTGTTGATAAAAATGTGCAGAAACAGTACATTTAATGTGATAGCTCTAAAATATGAAATAACCAGCTAACAATTGTTATTTACTAAGGTTTTCTTAAGCAAAAATATTAAAACTTCAATGAAAATTTAATATTTGTAATTTTTTTAGTAGTAACTCATGAATATTTATGGCAACTAGTTCCACGCCTTGTATTTGTAAAAGAGAGAAAAAATCATGTATGCGTGCAATAAGAGAATTAGTCTACCAGTTGGTGTAAAAATAATAATTAATCAATATATTTATAAATTACTTCAGAAATGTGTAATTAATCACACCGTTATTTTCCGTCCAGCATAGAAATGTGTCACACCACTTTCCTTCGCCTTAACCAAGAAACCGAATCAGGAAACAGAAAAACTATATTTCTCATGCTGAACAGAATGCCGGAATGCAACCAGAAGTGTTCACATCTACGGTAATAACAAATTCGATTGTATTGGATGTCTGTGTGTTTGTTGTGGCATCATGCAAAACGTGCTGGACGGATTTTGATGAAATTTTCGTTGTAAGTAAGTATTAAACCAACTTAAATGCAAAAAAGTGAATTTCACATCGCTAAATAAACAGGTGGCTGACCAGAAATAATTAAAAAACATTTTTCAAAGTGTTCTCTATCCTGGCAGATATTTAGTAGGATATCATTACTGAAATACATTATAGTGTTATATAATCTTCATTACTTTGTTTATTTAACAGTTAGTCACGCCCGAATGCGAGTCAGAAGTATGTTACTGCATTACAAACGGGCGTGTTTATATATATATATATAATAGATAGGTGTGTGTTTGTGTGTGTATATATATACGTCCAAACTCACAAAGTTTAAAAAAATGAAGCAAACCATAAAGAATTGCCCAAACTGGATATAATATTCTACACGGGCATGCTGCATGCTACTGCTGGGAAAGTGTAAATATTATTATAGCTGCAACGATATGCTGTTATAGAGGTTCCACCTCGATTAGAGCGATAGAATTTACAGGGCGTGTGCGCAGTGTCAGACAGCCGGTAAGCACGCAAAGTGAAAGTCGCCAAGCATACAATATGCCTCATAGACTCACTAGACATCATTGCAATAACTTGAAAATCTTTCATAGGTACGCATTATGGGTCTGCAAGAGGCTGGGTGGACGCATAATGCAATTGTCAGACATGTGGGAGCATTCAGATGTCACAGTGGCCAGATGTTGGAATAATTAGTAGGTACGTGAGGGCACCCATAGAAGTAACGATGGTTATGGTCGACCAAAACTGACCACGCCAAGGTAGGATCGCGGCATTACGTAACCACAAAAAAATTGCCACCTGCCATCCGGACACAGTTATTGTACATTATGCAACACTGTGTGTAGTAGCACACAATATTTAGGCAAATTGCATCAGCTGGACTATTAGGTCAACGTCCCATGCATCCTTCATGAAACTAAAATATTTTACTTCACTGCCTTTTGTATTTTGTTAGTAATTATTCCATCAATAGGCATATACTATACAGCTTAACATAGCGTCAGAGTCTAACATCACAACTACAACACAACAACAGCGTGTCTCGTGACCGTCACGTCCTTCCTTCTCTCCCTACCCATGCTGACGTCACGGTGGGCAGGCAAAGGAAGTGGAACGTGCGCATGAGTTCACCTTACCTCATTCCCTCATGGGATCAGCATTCTATGCAGCGTAAAAAAATCCGTGCTCACCTCATTCAAATAACGAATATGTCTAAGAGCTAAATTTGAGAAACATATGGATTTCTGCCAACTATTAATTTATGGAGATCATGGACATTTCTCATATTAATATGGCGCCGTCTTTTTCTTCAAACAATTCAGTGCATTTGGCACTGTGCCGAAATTTATTCGACATGCCCTAGAGGAATATGAACCAGATAAAAATAACTGGAAGTAACGAATGTGTAACGTACAGCCGGCCAAAAGACTATTGTAACTGTAGCAGCGCCCAATTACAAAACGTAGGTCGGCTAGTACATGTAGTCCTCCATACGAGATGGATTCGCATAAAATCTGGATCATCCACTGTGGTAGTAAAGCAGCCAATGAACAACTGGCGTCTGTTTGAGGATACGAACTACAATGGAATCTAGCCTACAGGTTACTGAACTCACTATTTTCCCCATCAAAGGCGAAAAGGCGACGAGGCACGTGAGGTGCGTGCCAATGTCGCCCTTATGGGCCTGCGATACGCAGCCAGGCGGCGCTCTTTGTGCCCCGCGGCGGTGTGCGGGGTCCGTTCTAAGGAGCCGGTCGCTGCTAATCTGATTAGCGGGCGTAACCCCTGCCGAACCCGGCCGGTAAATCATCATCCCGGGGTGCGTTGCGCAAGCACGCGGCTATGCTGAAGGGGCTACTGATACTCGTCCCAAACTATATATATCTACATGCCTACCGCCAGCTGTGCCGGAGAGAGTGCTCCGAAATATGGCTTGCTTACGTGAACATTTTTCTCCCAGAAATAAGACAGTCCGGGTAGTTTACATACACTTGATAATGGCAAAAAAAAAAAAATGTTCAGCCAAAGTATTTTCGATTACCTCTAGATAGTTTGCCCTTTTAAAGTTAGATGAATCATGTATCTGACTAAGTTAAATTATCTACAGACCAATTACGAACGTAATTGTTGTGTGGTTGTGTAGCAGTTGGACTACTCGTCTCCCACCTAGGCGAATCGGGTTTGATTCCCGGCCGGTCACTCTCGGAGACCCTCTGTTATGAGCCTTACTCACTCATAACACTCTTAGGATAGTTTAAGGCTAAGGGAAAGAGGGTGAGCTCAGATATTTAAAGGATTGTAGAAATAATTAATAAAGTCTTTACGTTATCAATAGTTAGTAGGGTATACAATGGTATTTAAAGAAAAGTCCAACGGAAGTGTCGAGGAAAGGACTTAAGGAAAGGTATTAGTTAAGAAGGAGGATCACATTTAAAGAGAGGAACTCACACTAGCCTCGCATCCGGAACCGCTGACGGACGCTGTCCCCAGGAATCGCTGGTGTCACGTCTGAAGTTCGAAGGAGAGGACGACCCCTCTCGGTCGTAGACGCCTATATCACACATCTCGCCTCACCACGTGACTACTGACGTACTTTGATTTGATTGGTTCCCCTTGTGCGTCGGTGGCAGGCTCTTCCCGGTTGACTTTTCTTCTTACATAAAATTCTCTTAGATCAGCACTTCTGCGGTCTCTTTACGCAATTGTTCTATCGTTGCTAAAATCGGTTCCGACCTGGTGTTAATGAACTCTGTGGCGTCTTTCTTAGGTTCTGCTTAGTTAGGAATTTCACAACGGGACCCAACCGTAACACCTGGCACTCAGATACCAAGCGTGTGGTCTGGCCAGGGTTCTATTCATACCCCTAGTGTCTCTCCAGGACACAACCGGAGCGGGTTGCCGCTCACCGCCTGGCTTTCTTCGACTCCGTACCATACTACCCCGAGTATACTCGTTCACGTAAGACATTTTGCCAAACAGGCAAAGTGACGGTCGGTACTGTACGAGGCAAGACACTAGTGCCAATAGAGAAAGCGTATATTTCCTGGTCATTAGTATCGGCCGCTACGCGATCACCAGAATTTTTTTACCGGTTGTTGCCGGAGCTATAGGCCAAAATAAATTATTTTCATACGTTACATCGTATAAGTTATTACAATGCATTCGTAAGTATTTGTCAGACCGACAATGTTCTCTTTTGCAACACCTATACCGAAAAGTTAATGTGTTGGTTAAGGGGTTAAGAGGGTGAATCTCTCCAGACCTCCTCCAGCGTGCGGGCGTTGCTAAAAAGGAGGCAATGGCGTGCAATAAAAACGACGAATTTAAAGTGAGGATGCAAATATACTTTCGAATAACTCCTTGTTGAAAATTCGCGAGTCCAATGACCTGAAGGCTAGACTCTCCAGTCTTATGTACAAATATGCCGATATCAACTGCACATTGGTTGTCTGCTGTCACAGTAGAAGGTGACGATTGGGTCAGCCTCCTCCAGGAGGTGTCAAACACCGTGCGGACCAATGGCTGAAGTTTTATTAACACACGCGTTTCGAATTCTAGCTTGTCTCGAAATGAATCTGCGAATTTTTCAGTTCTCTACTTATAGTTAGAGAAAATCTTTTGACGGTGTCTTCACACTTTTTGAATCAAGCATTTGAAAAACCAGTCCATGTATGACACGTTTGCTTGTTTCTTAAATGTCGTGTGTCGCAAGCGTTTTATCCATGTGTTGACATAATAGTACCTTATTTGAGGTAAAATGAACGTTTGTTTATATTTTATATATAAATTGTTATATCCCATTTATAATTAATATGAATAAAATCAGGGAGAAAGCAAGTGTGTTGGTAATGCTTAGCAGGAAGTAGTTCTTATGAATGTATTAATAGCTCATTCGCTGTACACAGTTGTGTACATAACGCGTTTGAAGGACATTTTTGGCACGTATTGTACATTGCTGGTCTCTTTGCCCAATGACCACCCGCATGGGAAACTGATTCGTAATCCGTGATACTGGTCCGTGTTACGATTGGTTCGTTTTATTGTACCCGAAAACGAAGCATACAGCTAATTGGTTGTGATAACGAAGCAAGCGTTGTGTCGACTTAAGAACAGTACGCATCATAAAATTACTTTTTCGCAACATCTTAAACTGTTAATTATTGAAGGTTTGAAAGGTTTAAAGTGAATGCGCACGCATGCGGTGCGTGGTCGCTTTGGTGCAGTTTTCTAGACTTGGTCAAGCATTGTTAGCATGAGACGGAGGAATACCGTGGAAGTAGAACTTAAACATGGCTTCAGAAATTTTGGAAGTAACCGTGAATGGACTATAACCAAAAACCCGGAAAATTTGCGAATTCATTTGAGGACAAGTTAAACTTCAACAACATGTACATTTGAGTTGTTATCTCTATTGGACCAGAGTTTGTTAGGCTCACCCCGGACCGCTTTCGACAAGTTGCGAACTTGCAAAGGAAACAAGACCTGAATGCCGAGATACCTGATCTGGAGTTAAATCGGATCAACAACCAATTAACAACTAACTGATTCTCGAGTACACCAGTTGTTGCCAAATGAATCCGCAAAATTTCCGGGTGTCTATCTATAACTTATATTTTAGCCGCAATCTCAGCCAATATGGTTTCGCAACCAGCAGAAGCCAATCAGACACAACACACGGTCCAAGAGCCCCGCGCAGCCAGTCAAAGAATTGGTAGATTCACATCAAAGGAACCACATTGCCATTTCATCTCTGTGTACTGATTTACTCTGGGACTGTTCTTTGGCTTTTGCTTAGGCCTGTGTTTATAAGCATCTCCTGGTTGACTCGACCAAACGGAATGCGAATACTCGATCGTATGGTAAATTTTCGCACTGACTAGCAATCTTTTAAGGCGTATTAAATAAACAGTATTGGAAACACTGGGGCAGTAATATTCGCGAAACTATTACGAGGTATGGTACCATTGAAAACACTCTAATGCAATTTGCCTTTCCTGACAGATTGCACTTGTTTTGGAATGTGTTAAGTGTTAACATTTGAATCACAGACGCCCATAGTCAAATTCGAATGCAGACGGCAGCCGGTGATGAGGAAACTGATCTGGTGTGGGTATAATATGGAAATCCACAGTGTCCTCATTTTTTGTCCCGCGAAAGTTACTAATTACACCATTTGCTTATGGATAAGGAGCATAAAGATATTTAAATGCAATATTGTCATCTCAATTAAATGCAAAACTATGCTGTCCCTAGTGATGATTCATCAATTCATATTATTTCGATTATTCTCTATGCTGAAGTAATTTTCCTATTGAAAAAATCCTACACAGGGTATAATTAAATAATTTATGTTATTATGCTTCAGACCGCAATTTATTGCACTTTCTACTTAGAAGTAACCTAGACACACTCCATTAAAATTCCGAATATTTCACAATTGTAGGGAAAAAATTGAAACACGATGGACATTATGACATCTACCGAGCGTTTTTGAGCACTCATTGTTAGGGACACCCGAATTTCACGAAAAAAAAATGTCCGCACATCCTAGATTTCAACACCGTACGGGTTTACCGCCAGTTTTCTTTTGATTATTGGCGGCATGTGTTTGTGAGAATGCTTGTTTGGCCAATCAGAATTAGGCTATTCCGTTACTGTGCGTCTGCGATTCGCAGGCATGCACATGAGACACGCAACGTCTAGATCATCAAATGACGAAAATGTATCTGAGCTAAAGTGTTATGAAGTACAACTGGTCGTGAAATTTTATCACGGAAATCAGGTGTTCCTACTCATTGCCTTAAGTGTAAAACTGGCGATCATCTGTTTCAGTTATAAGTTTTCAATCCCTTCTGTTTTCATGTAAATATAATATATCTGTTTTATTGTTTGGATATAACTTTTTTTTTTTTTTTTATAAATTCACAAATTATGCTGTGGGTTCTGCTGAAAAGAGCTGCAAGGAATATTCTGCAAGACATAACTTACTGCTTCACGTCCAAAAGAAAAATTTAATTACATTGAAAGATTGTGTTTCTTCAGCGAGTTTCCTGTTAAAAATTACCAGTTACAATGTCGCCCGTAAAGGAATGAAGGCCAACTACTTAACATATCTTCGCCAACCATACACTGCTCACTGAAGGTCACGCATGTAATATCCGTTGAAAGTTCTCATGTACAGGCTGGCGCACGAAAAAATAGCCCATCTTCATTTTTCACGCAACAGTGTGCTAGTTTGAACCCTTGGGAAGTTCTTTCTTCGCGCTGAGCGAGAGAACAGTTATTCAGTAGTTTAATGCGGCCACATCATCGCTACAGTCGAATCGAATGCTGCGTTCTGTGATTGCTAGAACCCTAGAGAATTTCACGAATTGATTTGGCCGCAAGTTGGATCAGCTTCACAGTTTTTTATATACTTATTCGCGGACTGTCTGCTGCCACACTAAAAAGCCAGTGCTGTGTTTATGATTTAATCATATTGTGTTTTTATTATTATTACTGACTCATATTCACACAGGACGTGAATATACAACCGCAATCCATCTATAATAGTACAGTTATAGAGTAGGTAAGTTACAGATGCGGAATTGCCGCTTATCCCGCTAACTCCAGTCACACACGAAAGCAAAATAGCGTCACTAGCCAGCAGCATGTCCAGCACCGTTCGCCAATCAGTGCCTGGTAGCTTACTTGCCAGCCGGCAGCCGAGCCAATGGGGAATCGTTCGCAGCACGCAGTGACAAATAAGACACAATACTCATTCCGAGAGCCTCTCGCAGCCAATCAAACGACGGGTACGCCCATACCAGAGGAACCGCCACGCCATTTCATCTCTGTATGCTTACCTAAGTTGTGGTTTTACAGTGCAAAAAGTGCTTGGAATTTACCTTGCCACCGAACAAATTCGTGACATACTCGGGGCTCTAGTGACTGCTTCCTCCTGAAGACATGAATAATTCGAGAGTTCAACGACCTGCAGGCTAAATATCGCAGTCGGGTGTAAACCCTATACATGACCACTTGCTATTGATTGTTACAGTCAGGACCCACTTTAACTGTGAACTGCGTTACGTGTAGCTTTGTTGTTGGGTGTATTCCAGAGCGTATCAAATACGTCGTTGGCCGATAGAAGAACGTAGCTTAAACGACGAGTGATTATAGTCTAGCATGTTCCCAAATTAATACGCGGATTTTTAAGTCTAAGCTTATTCCTAAACATGGGAAATGTTAACAAGTTCAGCATACTGCACGCAATATTTAACAATGGTTTTTTATTATCAAAAGTTGTCATTGTGGGGCCGGTGGCATGATTGGGTCTTCATTTTATTGCATGCCGGTTATTGGCTGATGATCTCATATGACGTGCCAAATAAGTCGTAGTTCAATCTTGGAAATTACGTTATTACACAAACGTACCAGTATTTGAAATCTGTCTCGCCCCAAGAGAAGAGGCGAAATTCTTGAAGTGTCAATTTTTTCCCAGTTTTACAAGATGTAAGCTACTGGGAACAAACTGCGTCTCTGGAATCGTCTATGACCAAAGTTTTAGTGAAATAAACATTTACAATTATTGAGGAAGATTTTTTGGCTAGAATCGATTATACGAAGAAGAGTTACGGAGGTGATGGTTAAGAGTTGGCACTACAATTATTCTGAGCATTATTCTCAATAATCGCATCACTCCATCACCATATTATTAAGAAATTCCTGAAGAACTTAACACACAAATTAACGCAGTATGAAGACGTAAGCAGAAAACATGACGCGTGCAAAATTATTCCTAGTTGAAGGTATATAAGGCGATGGTTATGCATAATTAGTAAACCGGAGATTTTATGAATTCATCTGGAAGACCTGACCTCTTTCTACTAGTTCGTTCATTGGCTGGTGGTTCCACGAGAAGCGCCTTTCAACCTCTGAGCCCACTGCACTTGATACGGCCACTTAGTTCCAGTTAACCGTTACTGGCTCAGATTCATCAACGCTGTGTCAGTAACTTTCAGTCCGATTATAAATGTATCATAACCGCATAACTGTAGCCTGGCCATAACGAAACTTATGGGTCTATAACAATATCAGCTCTAAAGGCCTCCGGTGTTAGAGCTGCCCAGATCTCTTCACTCACTCACTCACTCTATAAATGCCGAGGGTGGCTGGTACTGTTATGTAGGAAGTTGTTGTGCCTTGGTTCTACATTGAAATAAATGTTTAATTTTCTACTCGTAGTCATTCGTGAGCATTCGCAACATCTACATAGAAGAAAAATGCTTCGTTTCATACAAGTAAATTATTGTCCGTGCATCCTTAAGTAACTGTAATACTGTAGATTGTTTATTCTTGGTTGTAATGAAAGCTTGCCAATTATTTCTGCGCAGGAGTGGTTTCTTTGTTGTTGTTTGTGGGATGTAGATTAGTTTCTTGACCGCCATGCCTGGGAATAGTTTATTTGAACTTTTACTCGTCCTCGGTCTACTTTCGTCAGTTAAGTTGTCATAATTCGATGGAATATTGTAAGCTTGGCTTAGTTCCTTGCTGTATACAAGACAAACGTGGAATTGTAAATCGTATTTCCACGTGCAGAATACGCACCATTGTTTCTGTTAAAGAAGCAGTTATTTCAAGCTATATGTCCGTCACACTTAACTTAACAGCACGTTATTCAGCAAGCAAATTGCTGGGAAGCAGTATTTCTCCTCGGCCATTGCCACGGATTTAAAGAGAATTGTGACGAGGACGTCTTCTGTTCAGGTTTACAAGCACGTAACTGCGAGTAGAGAAAGTTTGTTTTATCGCACGGACATGAAGCACGCTTTCACCATACGCATAATCCCATAACTTAAGGGTGATAGCCACGTAGTATACGTGGACGCTGCACAAATACTCATGCGCCTGTTCGATACGTTACTCATGGATGCGGCGTACGTATTATGTACATTTGCACAGTCACATCTGCACCAAGGTTACGTCCACGGCATTAAACCCCTAACAAATTTACGTGCCGGGAAGTACTTGACTAACAATCGAAAACCAGCTGTAGAAAATTATAATGATTTTAATCAATGCTATGCAAATTATGCCTTACCACTGTTCAGCTATATTTTGCAATACGATATGAGTGTGGTCAAAAATAATTTGTAATTTTTCGAGTCCAAACTTGACCTTAAAGATAACTAACTGTCTTTCCTGTTTAAATGTTGCTCCGTGTGGTCAGGTTTGTAAACAAATTTGGCGTTGTAATCCGTTCTACGTTAAAGATAGCAGGACGCGCCCTTTAGTTGCTCCATATATTTTATAACTTTTTACTGGTCAAGAAGGTCACGTAATACCAAAACACAAGTGAAATACAGACTTTGAAAAAAAAATACTTTGCGAACGTACATTTTACTCTATGTGAGAAAGCGTAAGGTGTCTCGCACGCTTTGTGCTCGGCCGGATCAAATGAACGTCTCACTTTTTACGTGTTAAATTTTATATAAGAGCAAACAATCTCGGATTTTGTTGTTTGCTTTCTTGACTCTGAATAACTTCCAATTTACCAGATACAATTTTGAGGCTTAGAGAATAAGACTACAACAATATTCTCAATAACTTTTTTTTTTCTTTTTAGAACAACTTCCCTACCTGTGTAGGGTGTCTGTGTTAATTGTTTAGCAGACATTAGGAATTAACTTATGCCAATAATTATCTAGGAAAGAACTCAAAAAATACTTATTGGATCAAATATTTTTGACACACAGAAAAGTGCTACCTTTGATTCCCAAGCATTTAAATTGGACCTTTATCTTATAAATAGAGTAACAGTACAATTTTATATTTTATATCCCCATAAAATTTTCCAATCACAACATGGGAATGGGAATTCCAAAGTTGGGGTGAGAGCTAAGAGTGTCTTGGGACCCACGCCCCTCC
This sequence comes from Clitarchus hookeri, assembly GCA_002778355.1. NCBI lineage: Eukaryota > Metazoa > Arthropoda > Insecta > Phasmatodea > Phasmatidae > Clitarchus > Clitarchus hookeri. Next base: position 330,037 of record NQII01000276.1, on the reverse strand, counting down.
CAATCCCATTCGCGTAGGCATGTAGGGATATACTAACTATAGTACACTTACATCGCGTCTTTTCTAGGATCGGGCAAACGTTACGCGATTAGGGCTAAAGTGACGTTTATCAATTATTGGCTAGTCTTTTTTATGAAAGGAGGGGTGAAGCCGGCATAGACATCGTAAAAATTCCTCGACAGATATACATTGCAACATTGTACGCAATTTATGTATAAAAAATTATACTAGAGACAGGGGAGAGGAATGGAAATATGTAATAAAAAGGGCTCAGAAAATCTACAGACGAAATACTAGTAAAAGNTTAGAGACAGGGGAGAGGAATGGAAATATGTAATAAAAAGGGCTCAGAAAATCTACAGACGAAATACTAGTAAAAGGAAGGGGGAGGTGGTCGTTCTGTTTGGTCGGGGTTAGACATTTTTTGTTAACTAGCGGTGCGGGAGGTATAGCGCATTTCTGATGGAGGTGCCGGCACACAATATGAGCACACCAGTAGTAGAAAAAGATGAATTTGGGACAAAGGGTTCCGAGACCGGAGCCGGAGCCGGCCGCCGCCTTGGAATTTCCCATTCCCCTCAAAATTTCCCTTTTTCTACCTTAAAATTTCCCTTTCTTCCTTCAAAATTTTCCGTTTTTCATGAAAAAAAGCACCGATTCCTCCAGTTACAAAAGCAATCTCCCGAAAGGATGTGGGGGGATTGTTTTCGAGGACAGAGCAGTAGTGGCCATATTGGTTTTACAGGCTTAGTGTCCGCCAAATCGACACATAGGGACTGAAGTCAGAGCTGACCGTCAGTGATCATGGTTATATCAGCCATCTTAGCCAACATATTAGATTCAGGTGAGATGATATTTTACCTTGACCCCATTACCTTAAATGACCTTGTACTTAAAATATCATAAAATTTTTATCAAAATATGAAAACTTTCCAAAATTTATTTTAAATAATTTATTAAAATATTAAATTAAAACTTATTTAAAAATTTTTAAATAAAAATTTTGAATATTTGGGCTTAGAGACAATGGGGGACAAGAGCCAACTAATCACCATGTAATGACGTCACCCGGCCACCATATTGGATCCAAGTGTCCCTGATCTTGACCCATGACCTTGAATCCATGCCCATGACCTTGAACCGAAAATATCGCAAAATAAAAAACCATAAAGTTTTGAAAAATGTTAAAAAATTTGTTTTAAAATATTATAAAAATTATTTTAAAAAATTACATTTCCGGAGGTTTCCATAGCACCACATCCAGCAGACTGGCTTCCTCCAATCAACTACATTGTATTTCCTCCCCCCCCCCTTCCCAATCACATTTGCTCATTCTGTTTAATGCACATCACCCATTATATGGGTTTTCTCGTTTGTTATTTGATTACATTTTCAACACCTAGGCGTCACTGATGATTACGAGGACATAACTTTGGATAACATTGAACCCCCCCAAAAAAAATTCCAAAATTTTTTTAAAAAATCCAAAACATTCAGAAGAAATAAAAAAAATTTTATGAGAGGAAGTTTTAAGGGAAAGGGGGAATTTTTGAGAATGAGCAATTTCAAGGGGGAAAATAATAATTTTGAGGGGAAAAAGGAAATTCCAAGATGGCGGCGGTGGTCTCCGGCTCCGGTCCCGGGACCCGTTGTCGCAAAGTCATATATTTTTTACTACTCACACCCTTTCCATACTCAAGTTAGTAAGTTGGATTGGAGTGGAGTGGTGTGATTTGAGTGGCTCTTAATATCGAGGTTTTGTTGAGAACCGACGAGTGTAAAGCGAGGTGAGTATGGAGCAGCGACGGACTGTAAGGGCGGGATAAATGGTTAATTCTCAGAAAACCAGCCGACCAGCAACATCGTCTGGCACGATTCCCATGTACGAAAATCCGGGAGCGGCCCAGCCGGCAATCGAACCCAGGTTGCCTTGATTGGAGGCGAGTTTCAGTTAGTACCTACTTAAAAGAGAAAGAGAAGGAAGAAAATAAGGGGTCATAAGAGAATAGGTATAATTTGTTTCTATACGAATTCAAGTGTTGAGTGTTTATAGCACTTTTCCAATAAGACAATGCGATAGATGCTGTCTGACGAAAACTGGCCTAAAAAGAAATACTTCGTAATAGTCTGGGAAAATTTTATGCCTTCAAGAGATTACAAAACAAAAATAATTTTTCCATTTTGTATATAATACTTTCTGGAAAAATTTACTATTAATTTCAACAATATATACAATATGATATCATTTATCACATCCCATTAAATGATTTCTAATAAATGTCGTTCTAAAAATTATAAAAATTTTAAAACCGAAATCATTTTCTCTTCGAAATAGACTTAAACGCTTGCTCTAAATGAAAGTCTTATATATTATTCGCGTGAACTTGTAAAACGCTGAAATAAAATACTGCATTTCCCAAACAAGTTCCATTCATTGATTTTTGTAGCATCTGACTTGAACATTTTTTTTGACCAAGTGAACCAATTGACATATTTTGACGAATTTGGATACTAAGTTAAATTTCCTGGGCCGATTATGGGATATGCAGTTATTAAGCAACCTCTTGCACCGACAGGATTTGAGCTTACATGTATGGTGTTTGAAGCGCATTATCCGCTTCTCTGAAAGACTGAGAAATTCACTAATCTTAACTAAAAATTATGTTACAGGAGAAAGTAAGCTGGTGAATTATTTCATATATATATTTTGTCTGCTTTTATCGGAGAAAATTGTTTTTTGTAATTGATGTCCCTTTTCTGTGTTGCTCACTCCAGTTTGAATAAGAGGCTGTCGGTAAGTTTCTAAATTTAAAAAGTAAAGAAATTACACACATCGCAACGGAAATAGCCAATATTGTTAGAAATTTCTTAACAAAAATATAGAAAAAGCGAAATTTTTCGTAATTTTAATACAACGCGGGGAAGCAATGAAATCTGCACGTGAAATGTTGGAACCGCTTCGGAACAGAAAACCGAAAAGAGTTGTGCCATTAAATATCTCTCTGTACACCATAATGTTGTTTATTACCCTGGCCAATTGAACGTTATAGACGATGTACGGTACCTATATGGCTAATCGTATTTACTTCACTAACGAGTGCATCCTTCGCGTATTCACTCGGGTAATGTCTAACTGTGTACTGAATACAAAGACTAGCTCTTCGAACTTCTCCATAGCGAACGTGCAGTGTTAGGTTGCCCAGGTGAATAAAATTCACTGTAAACCAGAAGCTGCCAAAATGGCTCCCCTATGTGAATCATTAGTACTTAAGTGAGCACTTTTGAGGTCCTAGTAACTTTTCTCCTATTAGCCTTTTTTCTATCCTTCCACCACTTTTTAAAATAAATATTGCCATGTAAGCAATAAACACAGTGCAAATATTTCACAGGACTCGAAAGTTAACGTCTAAGTCTACAATAAGATACATTTATTGAATATTATTCCAAATGAGAAGGATTTGAAAAGTGCTCACTTTACCGCGAATAGCCTATACCTTACTGCTTGTTAAAGTAGCTGCATTTAAATTATTTAATAATGACTTTTAGAAGTATAGTACGTGAATTTCGAAAATTATATCAGAGTCCGGCTGAAATTTAAATACGTTTACTATAGTGTTCCTTTAATGAATGAGCCACAGTGGTTTCGCCAGGGCGTTTTAAAGTTTTTAGGAAATGAAAATAATGAATAGCATGACTGTATCTTGTGCAATCAAACCGAGCGAGGTGGCGCATTGGTTACACTTCGGACTCGCATTCGGGAGGACACAAGTAAATACGTTCAAATCCTGGTCCAACCATCCTGATTTCGGTTTTCTACGGTTTCCCTAGATCACTCCAGGCGAATGATGGGATAGTTCCTTACTACGGGACATGGCCGATTCCCTCACCGCCCCTGATTCTCTGAGCAGCTTGCTCCGTCCCTATAAGTCTACTCTGTTTCTTCACACTTCCTGAATCAAACACATGAAAATTCACCCCAGATTTGACATGCTTGGTTGTCTCTCTAAATGTCATGTATCACAAGCGTTTAACACCTCTGTTCACATAAAAGTACCTTACATTTGGTTAAATTAAACTTGCCCCTATACTTAATTTATAATTCATAAATTTAATTTAAAATTATTATGAATAAAATAGGGAGAAAATATGTGTGTTGGTAATGCCTAGTAAAAAATAGTTATTGTACATAATATGATTACACTGATTGCGCACGAATGCGGTGCGTTGTCGCTTTGGAGCAATTTTACAGAATCGGTTAAGTTTTGCTTGCATCTGGCGGAGGAATATCCTGGAAGTAGAACTTAAGCATGGCTTCAGGAAAGTTGGAAGTAACCGTGAATGGATTATAATGCCTTCGCTGTCGACGAGACGTTAAGACCTACTACCTACCTTGTGCAACCAAGTGAAATAAAAAAATCCTTGCTTCACGACTGCAGCCAGTGAATAAACGATTGTGGCCCGAGTATGGCCACGTTCCACGTGGTACTGACAGCATCAGAAATTACAGACCAGCGTTCTTTTACGTACTGATTCTGCTGACCAGTAACTGACGAATGGTGTTGTGGCACCTGGACTGGAGGCTATACTTCCAGCGGAAGCTACTGACGTGGAGGGGGTCAGGCAGACTCAGTAAAAGCAGACGACGCAACATGGCGGCGATGGATAACGGGCAAGTTATGTTGTTATCTGCAGAAGATGCAGGTGGAAAGTATATTTTCACATTCTTCGATCTCATCATCAATTGATGAGACTGAATCATACGAAAATTAATAGAAAAAATACCCATATCTGTTGAAAACATGTTTAGGCCTAATTTTGCCTCACGATACATAGCATGCGCCATTATTCCTGCTGAAAACTCGGCTGAAGAGTGTTCGGCCTGGTTCCGCTACTGAGTACGGATTTTTACTTATGGCGTTCCTTTTGGTAAGTTACCGGTCAGCGCTGCCAGTACCAAGTGGAATGCGGCGTATATAGAGGGCTATGGTGGTGTTAGTGGTTAGGCTACTCGCCTTCCACCGGGGTGAGCCGTGTTCGATTCCCGGCGGGGNCATTCTTCGATCTCATCATCAATTGATGAGACTGAATCATACGAAAATTAATAGAAAAAATACCCATATCTGTTGACAACATGTTTAGGCCTAATTTTGCCTCACGATGCATAGCCTGCGCCATTATTCCTGCCGAAAACTCGGCTGAAGAGTGTTCGGCCTGGTTCCGCTACTGAGTACGGATTTTTACTTATGGCGTTCCTTTTGGTATGTTACCGGTCAGCGCTGCCAGTACCAAGTGGAATGCGGCGTATATAGAGGGCTACGGTGGTGTTAGTGGTTAGGCTACTCGCCTTCCACCAGGGTGAACCGTGTTCGATTCCCGGCGGGGCCGCTCCCTGCTTTCCGTATGTGGGAATCGTGCATGACGATGCCGCTGATCGGCGGGTTTTCTCCGAGATCTCCCGTTTCCCATGTCCTTGCCTTCCGGCGCTGCTCCATACTCACCTTGCTACACCCACACCGGCTCTCAACACCTCGATATTAAGAGCCATCCAGATATCTTCATTGAATCACCCGTGTATGTAACGGAATGAAAAATTTAGGCTGTTGCCAAAGAAATTCGCGAATTTCAAGTACCCGTTACTGGCTCTGAGCTAATAAGTCTAATTCGCTGGGCTAGCATCTCACTAATTGAAATTAAGTGAATAACATATTACTTTCTGGTGCTGCTGACAAAAGTTTAGAGTGTATTCGAAGACATTATATTCAGCGGTTCCGGCTATTTCTCTTCATATTACACTATACTCCTCCGCAGTNTTAGAGTGTATTCGAAGACATTATATTCAGCGGTTCCGGCTATTTCTCTTCATATTACACTATACTCCTCCGCAGTAAAATAATTTGCGAACAATCCTTTACAACACAAGAACATAAAAAAGCGTTGGTCTGTACAGATCGGCGAGCTCTGCTCAAACTCAACACGCATGCGCTGTACGCTGTCGTCGGCGTTGCCATCACAGTTGAAAATGTCCGTACATTCACGCAAGTTCTTACCGAAATATACAGCTTATATACGGAAATGGGCTCCGTAATGACGAAAAACGGAAACGAGCTCCGTACGTACCAAAATACGAAACTTCTCTGTATTGCCTCCAGTTTCGGGTTTCTGAAACGAACAATTTCGAGGTCACACGAAGCATTCTTCGCCGCTATAACCAGACAATAATAATTCCTGCGACGCGACAGTAAGGACATCTGTTAATTGAAAAATTATTGGCGTTAAAATCCCGCTCCGGTAAAAGTATTTTAAATTATTAAAAGTTAGTTTTTTACACAGTAAAACACCCGTATAGCGAAAATTAAATTATTTTCCTTTATTATTTTTGTTAAATCCAAAAATTAAGAAGAAAAAATTCCAAATTTACGGCGAACTAAGGGAAAGTTTAGTGAAATGTACTGGTCGTCCGTTATTGAGGAAAACTGTCGTCCGATATTTTACGGTAATTTTGAGATAATTTTACTAGTACTTTTCCGTAATTTTACAGACCTTTTTTTCTAAACGCGTTTCGACGTGATCTATGCGGTACGTATTTATCTGGAATAAGTGATGGTTGAGGGTATGGGAAGGGGGTTACAAGGTGTTCACATCGGCAGTAATTTAATCAGATNTATCTGGAATAAGTGATGGTTGAGGGTATGGGAAGGGGGTTACAAGGTGTTCACATCGGCAGTAATTTAATCAGATACTGTGCCCGCGCACGTATTTAAGGGCACGAGCGTCGCGTTGTGTTAGTGGACCTGTGAAACAACCAAGCGATCTGCAATCAGCTAGACGGTATCTGACTGCACACCGCGTCTGCATCTTCTTAGCGTCAGGAATCTCCTGTATATCGGCAATTTACGAGGCCCCGTTTCGTACGCGAGGTAAACGGCCAATTTGGGTTTGCTTAACTGCATTAGGCAGTATTAGCCATTGTAACGACACGAACTGAAGGAGGGGGGAATATGGAAGGAACGCAATTTAAAGACTCATGGNGATAAATAAAAAGATAATTTGGACCCCGAGGCACTTCGTTAGTGAATTCAAGTCGTTACGGCACTTAAACGGTGGTCGATAAGCCACTTTCTGTTGTACGTTAAGCGGCTCGAGTTTCGAACGCTTTTGATAAAGCAGTTTATGCTTGCCTAACAAGATGAAGACACTCGTAATTACGTAATGTACGCAAACGATAACTGATTTACGAAAAGCGAGGCCAAAGCGAAAACATCGACAAAACAGATGCAAAAATACTCTAAGTTTTATATGCTGTATTTTTTTTTTCACTTCATAGGAATATGTGTAGAAAATTATGTTCGTCAGGTGCAGGTGATTTATCTTGCAGATACGAGACACCATACCCAAAACAGAATCAGTGAAAATTAACACAAATTACGGAAAAGTCTCACTGCGAAGCAATCAAGACTGTTCCGTTGAAATATTTCAAATATTATTACTCATTTCAGTTACTCGCATTCTATACATTGTTACAAAGATAATTATATTGTTTTGAAGAATTGATACCATGTGTATTCTACTGGATGGAGCAAAATTATACTTCCCGGCAGTAATAAATATCTTATATAAATCACTGATTCGCCTCTATAGTGTATATAAGATAACTTTAAGATATCAAGTCACGTCTTACAGTGACATGGGTATCTGGAAATTAATTATCTTATATTAGAAACACATGTACGTACATTAACTAGGGTTTTTTCTACTCAGGTTGTGAAAAAAAACACGATAACTTTTGGACGAGTTTGGCATAGGGAAAAATTCCGCCGCAAGGTGCGCTGGTGTTCCAAAGAGGTCACTTTGAAGCTGGCGATAGATGGAGAAATTCTGTTTATTTACGTGAAAAAGTTTGAGTTGGTTGCTAACTGACATAATTACCCTAGCCAAATAACTATTATTCGCATCATCAAATGGTGTTTAACGCTAAGCTTCACCCCTTTTGCCGAAATTCTTCGGTTTTTGCGTCATATTGCCAGATTCATAACTAATTACTGACAATTTACGATTAAACAGTTGAGTTGAAAGTTGAGAGATTTGGGCTGCTCTTAACGAGGCATTGAGAGTCGACGAGGGAGACATGAGGTGAGAATGGAGCAGCGCTGGAATGTAAGGGCAGGGTAAACAGGAGATACAGGAGTAAACCCGCCGGTCAGCGGCATTATCCGGCATGATTCCCACTTGCGAAAATGGGGGAGTGATACAGCCGGTGATTGAACCCGGTTCGTCTTGGTAGGATGTGAGCAGAATAGCCGCTCAGCCATGCGATATTAGAAAATTTACATTTTACGAGTTTTTGAATATTTTTGTGCGTGATTTTAATTGTGTATTATCAGTTTGTTGTAACAAGTCGAAAACATATTTATGTTTTATACATAAATTCCTCCCATTTTGCAAGCAGCAAATAACACACAGTGAAAATTAGATGGAAAATTATTAAAAAAACTAGTAGATTGTATATTTTCTATAACCAAGCATTTCCAATATTACATCTGAAACTGAAATTATGACATGAGAACGACGAACTTCTGCAAAGCGGTGAAACCGAGCCTTAGGAAGAACTTTCAAAAGTACTCAGATTGCCGCGAACAGTCTATATTATCGTTGTTATGTTGACAGCTCTGTTTTTACCATTTCCCTACTGTACGCCGCCCATGAATTATTTATCACGCGCCACGTCGGTAATTCTCTCATTAGAAACAGATAGTCGCATCCGAAGAAACCCGACACTGCCCGGAGTCATCTTGCAGCCACAACGAATCATTCTCGCATGCGAACTGCCTTTTTTTATTCTTCTCGCTGAGTTCAAGATAGTGTTTGTTGCCTTCGTTGCCTTCACGTGCACTAACCAAACTGGTTATTACGACTGCAAACTTCGACGACGCATGTACGGAAGCTGATGACGTCATCTTCTGCCTCCGCTACCGCTATTAGCGCTGGAAACGCGATCGCAATCATCTGGCGAGTGGTGGTTGGCGGAGCTGGTCTGATTTCACTGAAGTTCAATCCTAGCGAAACGATTACAGCTTTATGTCATTACTGACAGGGAAAAGAGCACTTACGACAGGTGAGTCAATAATAACGAACGTGCAGAATTCCTGCTAAAGCTACACGACTGTAACCGTAGACGTTTTACCCATGTATAGTTGTTTCCTGGTTTTAAAGTACAACTCCCAACAGTCTTCCACGGGATAACGTTTAAAGCTTAATTTAACCACGGTTTTTGAGGGCACTTTCCAAGTCCATACAGATGTTCCTCATGGTCTGGAGAAAACGAGTCTATCGTTTCTGTACGTGAAACTTATAAACCACTAGCATCAAAATAACTGCGATGTAANATGTATAGTTGTTTCCTGGTTTTAAAGTACAACTCCCAACAGTCTTCCACGGGATAACGTTTAAAGCTTAATTTAACCACGGTTTTTCAGGGCACTTTCCAAGCCCACACAGAGGTTCCTCAGGGTCTGGAGAAAACGAGTCTATCGTTTCTGTACGTGAAACTTATAAACCACTAGCATCAAAATAACTGCGATGTAAGACATACGTGTATCGGCAAATAGGGGAATTCACTTCAGCATAAATACAACAACACTAATTTTAATTTGTACTTCCAGGGCAAGGAACAGAGCACCCACCCACCACCCCCCTCCTCTTGTGACAGCCTGTTGTGTATAGTTGTGCAAAAATTGAGCTTTTTCGAAATTCTCCATCAATCGTCTTGTTTATACAAGCAGCTTTTCAGTAGCCATGAATGCTAAGGCGTTACACTCCCGTGTGCAAGGAAGAATCACTAAGAAAAAAATTCCAAGCACCGAGTTGTTATCATGTGGTTCGGAACCCACAATAATCAGGACGTCCAGCGAGGTCCCGTTTCCCGTCCCGCCCTCTTTCCGGCGTAACTGTGTGGTATGAAATTCTGACTTCTAAATGTTTATAATTCGCCAAGGATAATAATATTAGCTCGCTCAGAAAAGAGCGTGAATAAGTAAATATACATTATACTCTAGATGATAAAAATATTTGATAAATACTGATTATTTTACAATAGGTGCGAAAAGTGTGTGTAGGTGTTTCCAATATAAGTTTGGTTTTTTCGAATTGGTTCTGTTCACCATGCCAGCATAATATATAACAGACGATAACTGCAGTTCCTTCTTCAAAATATGCAAGGAACATGTTTTAGGGCTGGGATTGTGCAGTTATTTCGGTAGAATGATCTTTAACATTTCAGGTATAATATTTTGGTTTCCCGACTGCAGTAAACGCCAAATTCGCGTGGCGAGAAGTCTGGATCGGCGATGGTTCGAGATTAAACTCTCAGCCTGATACTGGAGTCATGGACACCAAATCAGTTCGCAACATCGATAGACCGCAGGTCACCTAAAAACTATGATTGAACATTTCTATACCGTTGTCCAGTGCTTAGAATGCTTGATTGGTAGAACAAATGAACTCACGTCCGAAACCATTACGGAACGGTGGTCTACCGTTTGTGAGGAACTTCCTTTTCGGTTTCAATATAGGGTACTGTGCTGTTCTTTCACCTTCAGACCACAAAAGGTAATTTCAAAACACAACAAAATCACCCAGAACATTATATGCTGGGCGTGGTGTCGTTTACATCGCCGCGAAATGGTGAGGGTAGAAACGATAGTTTATCGTCGGAAAAGTAGACTTTTTCCTAGGTTTCAACGTACCGTGAACAAGTCAGAAAATTGTATTTTTATTATTGGTCGTTGTATGTGTACAAAGGTACTTTCCCATCTCTCTAAGCCAATGAGAATTCTGACATTATAAGGGTAAACCTTTATGACAAAAAAATATCTCATCTTAAAGGATTAGGAAGCTACAATGTTTTGGAAGATATGATGGCTCCAGAATTATTTTGCTACTTCCCATCGTCTCTAGTTATATGGTCCAGATGACCTTCGTGGTGTGCACATATTCGTCACCGTCTAAATCGGAACAACTGTACAACAGTTAATAAGATTTGTCAGTCGCAGTCTACGTGATGCATGATATGGGAGATCGATATTTGTTGATAAACCTTATTCGGCTACCTTGCCACGCGGCGTTGGTTCAATTACAGACATAGAGTAGGAATAAAAGTAAAAGAGGTAGCCTTGAACCGCAAGTTTTTCGCAGTGCGCCATATTTGAAGGCGTTCCTTAATTGCTGACGTGCGCCCTTGGACTCGCGGCGCGCGACGAGGCCGTGTTTCGCCGACGTGAGGTCACGAAGTGCGCGTCACGTTCCCCGGGGGCACAAAGTATACAAGTACACAGAGGCGAAATAAATTGGCGGTTCCTTTGATGCGGGGACACCAATTTTATGATTGGCTGCGAAAGGCTCTGGAGTGGAGTGGAGAGACTTGGGTGGCTCTTTAACATTGCCGCCTTGAGAGCCGACGACGGTGAAGTGAGGTGAGTATGTTGCAGCTCCGGAATGCAAGAGCGGGAGAAACGGGAAATACTCGAGAAAAACTCGTCGACAAGCGACATCGTCCGCCGCGATTCCCACATGCTCCCACATCTGTGAGCATCCCCGATGGAAATTGAACCTGGTTCGCCTAGGTGGGAGGCGAGTAGTCTGCCCATTACAACACCGCGGCCCCGCGAGTCTCTGGAAAAGGGCCTTGTGTCTGAATCACTACTACGTGCTGCGAAAGGAACCCTATTAGCCACCTTCTCGAAATGTCAGGGCTGGAAACACGATGGAAACACCGTGGCTGACGGAGTGAGGACGATAATTGGCTAGTGGTGGCCCCGCCAGTGCACTGGCGATTAGTCACGGCGAGGTCATGTGCAGTTGTCCAGAGGCTGCACATTTTCTTCACCTGCGGTGTTGACCCGCGAGCCAAGTGCATAACCCCAAACTGAGGACTTCGGGTAGATCTCGTGGTGGCGGAGCTTCGCATATAGGATTGTCTCGCGTCCCGGAGGAGTTGGCTGCTTTGGGTGAAAACTCGGTGTGCACAGTAAGTAATGGGGACCCAGGGGATCGGTGTGAAACCCCGGCCTTTGGCCGAGGCGATCGCGAGTCGGACTCTGGGTGACTTTGGTTGAACCTCCTACTGGGTGGAGGCCTGGTGGCGGGTGTTTTCCTGGAGAGCTGCTTGCTGGTGGTAGAAGCTGGGGAGCTGAGGGCAGCGCGTGCGGCCTTAGTACCTAAGGGGGGAAAGAGGGCATTCCGTCCTACCTTACCTCTACGATACACAGTGTTAGGTCTGGTGATGGGCTCTTGTCTCGCTCGAGTAACTCTTGGGGAAGGAAAACGGCGTGTCACCGGCCCCATGAGGTAGTTTCGAAGGGTTTATGCTCGCTATCGAAGGGATGAAGGTCTGTTCCGACTAGTAAGAGGACTCGTTTACGAAGCGAGTTTGTAGAGGCTAGATAGGCCTCTGTCCGATCAAGGTGGCGCGTGCTGATTCAACTCTGCATGTTGCTGTTGACAGGTGAGGTGGTATCCACGCCAACCCACCGCGATTTGAAGGAGCGTAATCTCCTTCAATTTGATTGCATTCAACTGCAGCCAATTAAAGCACGGTAGTGCCTATTATTATAGCCTGGCAACAGACTTACGATTGGGATNCACGGTAGTGCCTATTATTATAGCCTGGCAACAGACTTACGATTGGGATCTGGCCGGTGTGCAGAGCATAGAATTACTCTAATGACTGAAGTGGCTTGAATGCCAGCTGTGGCTTTGTGGCTTGAATGCCAGCTGTGGCTTTGTGGCTTGTATAATAACTAGTGTTGGGCGCTGTGCATACTGTACGTTGTTCTGGTAGTTACTCCTGTATTACCTTTACGGTTACAGGCACAGGAGCCCCGATGGCCCACACACTGTACGTTGTACATAAGTACAGAGAATAATGACAAGTAGGTTACCAGGCGTTGATTAACGAACGGCGTTCCGGCATGATGCTGGCCAGCGACGCCATTTTGCTGGTATTTGCGACGGGAGTTCACGGAATAAGAGGGTGTTTCACATATGTTTTCTTAGGACCTCTGCAGCCAGACAAGCACGTTATATCAGAGACCAGGCGTACAGTCACGTCTTGCTGTTTAAAGTTACCGTCTAGCAGGAGGAATAATTACTCGTGCCGGAGACGTAGAAACACCGAAGAGCTAAGGTTTTCGTTACCTCGTCCATCAAATTCCTCATGGTTAGGGAAAATTTTTAATGGTTTTATTTTTAAATTAATTCCGATTCAATAATCTAATATTTTGGTATTATAGTTTTATTGTTTTAAATCTATGTGAAGTTAACAAAACTCATATTTAAACATGTATTCACATTAAATTCGTAAAACATTGCATTTAAAGACCTACATATGTCAAACATTCGTAAAGGAACTGAGAGTTTAGACTTATTAACCACAAAAACTTTTTATAAGGCACCAATTTTCTCTGTGTTTGCAGACCAAGTGCAAAATTAAGTAAATGAACAAAATAAGAAATTTTTCTTTAAACATGTTTATTGTAATCAAAAAGTAAGTACTTTATTTAACATAAAATAATGAAGACATATATTCACATTTTAATTATTCAATTATTTTTGGTTAAAATGTCGACATTTCCTGACAATGAGTATTCCTTTTGGTCAGTAACTTAAATAAATAGTTGGAATAAATTTTTGTATAGTCTATTCCGGTTTCTTCGGATGTTTTGNCCTTTTGGTCAGTAACTTAAATAAATAGTTGGAATAAATTTTTGTATAGTCTATTCCGGTTTCTTCGGATGTTTTGCACCGAACCATTGAAAAATACCTAATGAGTAAAATCTCAAACGGGTTTTTTTTAAACAACTTGTATATCACAAATANCACCGAACCATTGAAAAATACCTAATGAGTAAAATCTCAAACGGGTTTTTTTTAAACAACTTGTATATCACAAATATACGTATAACACCGTGATTAACTTTAAAGCATTGTATTCTTGAATAAAAGAACATTTAACTTAATATCTTCTAAAACTAGTAATATTTATGTCGTATTCAATACGAATTAAATACTTCGAGTTCATTTGTGTGTTGGCAACGCCTAGTTAGAAATAGTTCTCAGTGAAAATATTGTTTTAACATTTTTTTTGGTATACTATTTGTAAATTAAACATTGCCTATAGAAATATTTAAGTTTTTCGGTGGCACTGATATAAACATATTATTTAATTTTTATAGTTAAAAACATCGGTGCAAAAATACGGTGCGTCAGCCTTGGTGATATGGTGTTTTTTTTCGTCTGAGGAAGAAATTTGAATAGGCGGAGCAGAGCTTGTCGCTCCCCTCCTCACACACACACACTCTTTCTCTCACTCTCTCTCCCCCCTCGCCATCTTTAGGTAAGTTTCGCAGAGTTAGTAATAGCAGGAAAATTATACATGTTTTTAATTTTACCATATTTTATACTTATTAGAGTAAAAAAAAATATTTTTGAATTTGGAATTTAAAATTGAAATTGATTTTAATTTTTGAATACGATATATAATATGTTTAGGTGTGATGGCGGGACGGTTATAAATCAGAAGTTGGCAGAAGTGGCGACTGGCGACATGACATGGCGTGTTACTTGTGGTTGAACGAAGTGTAATTTTTCTTCTTGCGAAAAATACTTAAAATTACCGCATCAAGTTTGTACACACCGTGTTTGTTAAACCTACCCAGGACAGTTACGTAGTTATGATAAATCTGTGTTTCCACGGCAGGAATGAATATACTGTAATGTGTGTGGTGACCGCTGCATGCGATAGTATTGTTGCCTCTATGGTACGCTGGCCCAATGTGTATAGGATTGCAAATATGGGATGCGCCAAATTTATATGTTTTAACCGTAAACTGTTTTTATGAAAAAATTACATATTTTGACAGTTACGTCTGTTTATTTATCACAACTTCNATGTTTTAACCGTAAACTGTTTTTATGAAAAAATTACATATTTTGACAGTTACGTCTGTTTATTTATCACAACTTCATAACTTTGACCTAAGCGTGTGTTTGAAACTCAAATGTGTAGCGTGCTTACGTTTCTGTGATTTGAATTTTTGGCACAATCGCAACAAAATACTTAGTCCAAACAGAAAATTTTAAATAAAGAATTAAACAAACCTAGAGAAACGAAGTACCTATGAAAATAAATATGAGAGGAATAGAAGTTACGGTAGGCCTATTAGTGCGCATGTTAACAACTACATTTTAAGTTTGTCACTGCTACGTACAAAAAATAAGCGACACGAGATGCGTGCTTGAATGTTCAGTTTTTCGTTGTGCTTCTTGCTCATTCGTTTTAATATTTATTCTAACTGCGGCCGTCCTTTTAACTAAATAACCCAAAACATATTTATAACAAGAGGTTAAATAATACAGTTCTTTCCCGCACAGTTGTAACAGGATTAAATATTGTGGCGGCAAAATATTAACGTGTATTACGTGTAATGTGCTATGTCGTATAACAAATATGTTGACAATATGTAAAATAATAACAGTAAGAACTATCGTCAGTAAATACATTGTTAAAAATACATAAAACTGACCTAAATATAGCTATGGGCCTAAATTGTGAACATTCGTACGAAATAATTTTTGAAATATGACAATTCTTTGAACAGCTGAAGACAGTAAACAAAGCATCTGACGGTTAAAACGTAGAAGTCACGTAGCAATTTTGGTGTTACGCGGTGTATTAAGATGCATTTCGGTGTTATTTAGGTTTTATCGCTATTTGCCGTATAATCTTACCTCGACTCATGGACTCTAGACGCAAGGCGCTGAACTGATGAGCACTATTTTACTTCGACAGCTCGCCTCTGCATAATACTACATGGAAAGGTTCTCTGCGCGTTCTGTACTAATCTAAATATCCTGCATATTATTCTAGAATCTATGAATAATTGAGGAAATGCCCATTTTTACCATCTTCACTTTATAAATACGTATTAGAGACAAATAAAAAGGAGATTGGTTTTGCGGCGTGTAACGATTCTAAATGGTATTTGTAAGCAGACATCGCAAAAAATATTAATCTCTTCTAGTGGTAAAACATTTTTTTTTTGTTGAAGCTCTGCACACTAGGCGGTCTTGGNTTTTTTTGTTGAAGCTCTGCACACTAGGTGGTCTTGGTCGTCAGCAATCTTTACGATATTGTATCAAAAATTAAAGATTGGTACTGAACAAGTGTGATTCACTCAGGTTAGTTCGTTTAGACAGTTCATTCTGTTATACGTATTGACTGCTAATACACAGCTCTTCGTTGTCAGTGCCAGGGCATGCACCTAATGAGATCATGTTAGTGTGACTTGCCGACTTCTAGTCATAGCAGTAACATTCGCAAGTACACTGCTGACAGAGTTCTCGCCTGGTTTAGTGGTCATACTATTAGCCTNGCCACTTAACTCCGGCGCTGCTTCATACTCATCGTCATCGGCTCTTAATACCTCGATGTTAAGAGCCGCCCAAATCTCTTCACTCACTCACTGCATTCGCCGGCCAGCCCCGACGTTGACGTCAGAACGCGGTCCTCGCAAACCTGAGTAGACTCGGGACCTAGACGCCTGGCAAACCGGAAATTATAAATCCAAGCCGGTCCAGTTTTCGCACTGATCTGAAACTCGCCCGATAATTGTTTCTCGTGTGAGTTACATCAGCGAAGATAATTCGAAAACCACGCTGGTGTCCCGCAGGCTGAGGCTGATAATTACAAGGCGCATGTTTCTGATTCCATCGGCGATAAAACGCCACGAATGTGTCTTCGCTTGTTGGACTCCCATACAACCAAGACGTCATTTATTCTGCCCCGGTATTTTTAGACGGGGTGCATAAATTGGAGCCACATCGTCGACACAGTCTAATCGATTTCCTGGAGGCAACGAAACATTTTAATTACCAGCAGTCAGCATATCATTTTTTTTTTTTACCACTGTGCTTCTATTATTGCGCGCACACAAGAACATAATTTTTGTGACAATAAAAGGGGGGGGGGATGCCGTTTGTCTAGACTAATGCGGATATCTGCCCTGAGCATGAAGAGTTGCGCAAATCCCCGGAAATGTAATTTTCAGTGGCACACTATTATTTTGCTGTATGATTTGTAGGGACACCCAAATTTCCCGAAAAGATTTCACGACTAATTAGTTGTACTTCATAACACTGTAGCTCATATTCACTGTCATGATTGGATGCTTTTCGTGTTGCGCAACTTTAGGTGTCTGCCCGCGAATCAAAGACGCGCAGTATTGAAGTTACCTGAACCTGATTGGCCAGTTAAGTAGGAGAAGATGATCTCACAAAGACACGCCGCCAATAAGCAAACCAAAACAATTGGTATGCCCGCAGGACATTGAAATCTAGAATGTGCGGAAATCATTTCGCGAAATTCGGGTGTCCCTAATGATTTGGTTACTAATACCTAGGACCACTGATTTTTCGCGAATAAATCGGAGAACACAGTAGACTTCAATACTATATATGCACCTTGGCTGTTGTCATACTTCCATTGGCTGCTGGTGTCGTTTCCGCATTTGACCGAGCCACTCATAATTCCGCAACTCCGACACTCTACCTTCGTGGTTATTGCGCAAACAGTTAACACCAATGAGAACATGCTTCAGCCAATCAAAAATGCTGGACGACCCCACAGTGATTTGAATTGTATCTTGTATGGAAATCTTTTCGCGAAATATCACTGCCCCTATTAATACCATTTAAGTAAAGTTACACGCATGGTGATAGTTTCTCTAGCTGTATATAAAACGTTTTTGGTAGACGGTCAAATATGATAGATGGGCATTTAAAATATAATTTCTATACATCAAAATTTCGTAAGATATAATTAATTATTATAGTTACGTTCCAGGTGCTTATTGTAATACTCCAAAATGTGATTCAGAAAAAATTACGAGTGTCATGCTTATGTGTTGTATGATTGCATGTGTGTATGTCTGTTCAGTATTTTGCACACATGTGCGTTTCGGGCATTCGATGCATGTAGCAGTGCCACCTTAAAGGAGTCCTATCTTAAATGCTCCAAACACTTAAAATAGCTGACGAACTTCTTAAGGCTTTTGCAATAACCTTCCATTATTATTTCATAAACGTCAATTTAACGTATCTTGTTTTCTATATTACCTTATATTAGTCCTGCTATCGAAATTAAAGAACAAAATATTAGTTTTTACATTAAAAAGTTACAAAGTTAAGGTTTGAAGAACACAGATGTTCGTCCCTTCTCTTGAATCATGTGGACGTTTGAGTGCCACTAACTCCAAGACTCTCCGTTCTTCCAGGGAAAAGAAAATGAATCGCTTAAGGTAAAAAACGCAGACGTGATTTATGAGGGAGTTGATCTAAAAACAGATAGACCCTTTGAGGACTACGTGTGAGCGTATGTCGAACAAAACCACTTCAAAGTCTGAACTTGTAGATGAAACTTGCATCGATACACATCCATCGTTTCGCTAGTATTGAGCAGAATCTTCCAAGAACACTACAGTCAAGCAGCAATCATTTTTCCTGCATACAAATGATATTTTCTTGTTAAAACGACACATAGAAGGACACGATTGACTGTAAATCCTTTAACACAATTAAAGACGTTTCATTGGGGCAAAATGAACGCGGCACCTCAGTGACTGATGACCAGCTAATAATAAAGCTTGTAAAGCTCGATAGGTGTGTTCCGTGTTGTGTGAACATGTGGGATGATGGCAAATAAGCATACAGAGAACAACATAACTATGTTTCCTGCAGGACTGAATATAACTGGCTCACGTCAAGCTTGGTTTGAATTTTGAGTGAGTGAGTGAGTGACGAGATTTGGGTGGCTCTTAACATCGAGGTCTTGAGAGCCGATGAGGGTGAAGCGAGGTATGGAGGAGCACCGGAATGCAAGGGTGGGGGAAACGGGATATCTCTGAGAAAACCCGCCTACCAGTAGTATTTTCTGGCATGAGTCCCACATGCGAAAAGCCGGGGGCGACCCGGCCGGGGATTGAACCCGGTTCGCCTTGGTGGCAGGAGAGCAGGCTAACCACTCAGCCACCGCGGCCCCATAAATATTTTTAGTCAACATATTTTTTTTATCACCGTAGCTTTATTCTCCTGTTTGATTGGGTAACACTTTTTTTCCACATGGCTTAGATGTCAGCAGTTTAATGATTAACGCTCAGTATTATACGAGGACAATTCTCATTGGCCAAGTGAAAATGGGACACTGCCGCCGTTTTTGCCATCGCGGGAGCTATAGTCGGTTCATGACTGGAAGAGACTTTCTTGAAGCCCTGCTAAAGATCTACTTTCAAGCCCATTTCGTATCCTTCTGCCAAAGGGTAAACAAACATTGCCATGCGGCAGTCACATGGCAATGTTTACACGCAATGTTTACATTCCACTGTGTGTGTATACATGAGTTCGTACATGCACGTACCCATCATAAAAGTAATGTATATATTAGTAATGGATATTCCACAAGCATAAAGTTTTTAATCTTGAGAATTTCACACAAAAGAATGTGTGATGCAAGCGAAAAACATTTCATTACATAAACCCAAAATGTGAGTATTAAAAATTAGATGTTTCGTTTGCGTGC